>SJYQ01001304.1:459647-629194 GCA_006410935.1 Redunca redunca | reverse complement strand
TGGACATGGAACAACAGACTGGTTCCAAATAGGAAAAGGAGTATGTCAAGGCTGTATATTGTCCCCCTGCTTATTTAACTTATATGCAGAGTACATCATGAGAAACGCTGGACTGGAAGAAACACAAGCTGGAATCCAGATTGCCGGGAGAAATATCAATAACCTCAGATATGCAGATGACACCACCCTTATGGCAGAAAGTGAAGAGGAACTAAAAAGCCTCTTGATGAAAGTAAAAGAGGAGAGTGAAAAAGTTGTCTTAAAGCTCAACATTCAGAAAACGAAAATCATGGCATCTGGTCCCATCACTTCATGGGAAATAGATGGGGAAACAGTGGAAACAGTGTCAGACTTTATTTTTTGGGGCTCCAAAATCACTGCAGATGGTGACTGCAGCCATGAAATGAAAAGACACTTACTCCTTTGAAGAAACGTTATGAGCAACCTATATAGCTTATTCAAAAGCAGAGACATTACTCTGCCGACTAAGGTCCATCTAGTCAAGGCTATGGTTTTTCCAGTAGTCATGTATGGACGTGAGAGTGGACTGTGAAGAAGGCTGAGTGCTGAAGAATTGATGCTTTTGAACTGTGGTGTTGGAGAAGACTCTTGAGAGTCCCTTGGATTGCAAGGAGATCCAAGCAATCCATTCTGAAGGAGGTCAACCCTGGGATTTCTTTGGAAATCCCAGCTAAAGCTGAAGCTCCAGTACTTTGGCCACCTCATGCAAAGAGTTGACTCATTGGGAAAGACTCTGATGCTGGGAGGGATTGGGGGCAGGAGGAGAAGGGGACAACAGAGGATGAGATGGCTGGATGGCATCACTGACTCAATACACGCGAGTCTGAGTGAACTCCGGGAGATGGTGATGGACAGGGAGGCCTGGTGTCCTGTGATTCATGGGGTTGCAAAGAGTTGGACATGACTGAGCAACTGAACTGAACTGAGGCCTATTCTTAAATTAGCTTTTTGTTTCAGTCATGCCATAAGTACTCAGTGCTAAATTTAAGTAGTCTGCTGTAATGAAGTTGGATGGGGAGGGGGGAAAAAAAAAGAATGATAGAGACTTCCCTGGTGTTCCAGTGGCCTAAGACTCCACGTTCCCTATGCGGGGGTTCCGGTTTTGATCCCTTGTCAGGGAACTAGATCCCACATGCCGCAGTTAAGACCCAGTGCAGCCAATTAAATAAGTAAAATATGTATAAAAAAGAATGCTAGGAAGAGTAAGAAAGAATTGTAGTAGAAGAAAGAAAACTCAGTGCTGTAATTCTCCTTATTCATAATTGTATTTGTCTGAATTTTTTCATTTGTAAGTGGAAGAAGCCCAAATTGCCTCAAGTAAAAAAGGGAAATGTATTGACCTCCTGATGCTGGGACCAATGGAGAGCAGGAGGAGGAGAAGGGGACAACAGGAAATGAGATGATTAGATGGCCTCATCGACTCAATGGACATGAGTTTGAGCAAACTCTGGGAAATAGGGAAGGACAGGGAAGCCTGGCAAGCTGCAGTCCATGGGGTTCCAGAGAATCGGACACAACTTATCGACTGAACAACAACTACTGAGTTACGTATCTGTCTGTTAAGTCTAAGGGTTCTGATTGTCTTGGCATGATCCCATGCCTCAACCAGTCACCATGGCCAAGGGAATGCAAGACACCCATTGGCTGTCATGGGTTTTGGGTCCACTGTTTGTACCAGTTGTAAAGTGAAGTAGCTAGTAAAGTCAGTAGCTGCTGCTGCTGCTGCTAAGTCGCTTCAGTCGTGTCCGACTCTGTGCGACCCCAGAGACGGCAGCCCATCGGGCTCCCCTGTCCCTGGGATTCTCCAGGCAAGAACACTGGAGTGGGTTGCCATTTCCTAGACTCCTGGAATTAGCAGGAGGGAAAGTGGATCAATTACAAGATGACAGAATGCTGGGCAGGCTAAATGCATACCCAACACACTCATCATACACAGCGATCAGACAGAAAGGGGCTGATGGTGACTTTTTTTTTCCGTTTTGAATGGTGTGCTGCTAAGTTGCTTCAGTCTTGTCTGATTCTTTGTGACACTGTCGACTGTAGCCCACCAGGCTCCTCTGTTTACGGGATTCTCTAGGCAAGGATACCGGAGTGGGTTGCCAGGCTCTCCTCCAGGGGAACTTCCCCCTTGAATGATAGTCTTTAGTAAAAGTATAATACAAAGACATCAAAGCAACCCAATGTATGCATGAACTTTCTTCTCAATAAAGTTTACTTTTTAAAATTAAATGCTCACTGTGCTGCCCAAGAATTTGTATTGTTCATTCATTTTAAAATGAAATATATTTTACTGTCCTGTGATAATTCTAGATAGAAAGAAGTTTGGGCTGCTTATCTATAATATAGCTAAGTCACTTTTGGTTTAGAACTGTGGGGATTATCAATTTGACGACTACTATAATGACAGATTTTTTTCCATGCCTGAAGGTAGGTTAGCATTCTCTTGGCTCATATCTGGAGGCTTTCTAACTTATGATTTGTCTGGAACTGCTGGGGAAATGTGTGTACTAAAAAAGCTGGAGCTGGAAAGGGGTATTATTTCTTTCTTTCTTTTTTTTTTTTTTAGGAATGAACCTTTTTATTTACTTTTTGTTCTTTTTTAAAAAATATAAATTTATTTATTTTAATTGGAGAATAATTACTTTACAATCTTGTATTGGTTTTGCCATATAGCAACATGAATCTGCCACGGGTGTGCACGTGTTCCCCATCCTGAACCCCCCTCCCTCCTTCCTCCCTGTACCATCCCTCTGGGTCATCCCAGTTCACAAGCCTCAAGCATCCTGTATCATGCATCAAACCTGGACTGGCGATTCATTTCACATATGATATTATACATGTTTCAATGCCATTCTCTCAAATCATCCCACCCTCGCCCTCTCCCATAGAGCCTAAAAGTCTGTTCTATACATCTGTGTCTCTTTTGCTGTCTTGTATACAGGGTTATTGTTACCATCTTTCTAAATTCCATATATATATGTGTTAGTATACTATATTGGTGTTTTTCTTTCTGGCTTACTTCACTCTGTATAATAGGCTCCAGTTTTATCCACTTCATTAGAACTGATTCAAAAGTATTCTTTTTAATGGCTGCGTAATACTCCATTGTGTATATGTACCACAAGCTTTCTTATCCATTCGTCTGCTGATGGACATCTAGGATGCTTCCATGTCCTGGCTCTACGTGTCTCTTTCAGTTCTGGTTTCCTCGGTGTGTATGCCCAGCAGTGGGATTGCTGGATCATAAGGCAGTTCTATTTCCAGTTTTTTTAAGGAATCTCCACACTGTTCTCCATAGTGACTGTACTAGTTCACATTCCCACCAACAATGTAAAAGGGTTCCCTTTTCTCCACACCCTCTCCAGCATTTATTGCTTGTAGACTTTTGGATCGCAGCCATTCTGACTGGAGTGAAATGGTACCTCATTGTGGTTTTGATTTGCATTTCTCTGATAATGAGTGATGTTGAGCATCTTTTCATGTGTTTGTTAGTCATCTGTATGTCTTCTTTGGAGAAACGTTTGTTTACTTCTTTAGCCCATTTTTTGATTGGGTTGTTTATTTTTCTGGAATTGAGCTGCAGGAGTTGCTTGTATATTTTTGAGATTAATTCTTTGTAGGGGTATTATTTCTCAAGGTATCTGCTTTTTTAGATTAGACTCCAAGGAAAATAGCAACTTGACCTTTTTCAGAAAGGCACAAGCCTATTTTTGAGAATTGTTTTGTTTTGTCCTATGAGACTGATAACAGTAGGTGGTAAGAGCTTATGGTATCTTGAGAAAAGTTACACTTGTTTTTAAAATTATGTATCTGCAGTGTAATTTATTTCCCACATTCTGATTACAACAATTTCACTGAAAATCTGGTCCCTGGACCTTCTTCCTTTACTCTCAGATTTTGAGTCTCCTTGTCTCGTTTCCTACCCCCTGCCACTGGGATCTCAGAGTGGGCCACCCCAGCTAGTTCCTTGCCCCATTGTCCTTCTGTCACTTCTAACCTGCCGACCTCCTTCACTCGACCAGTTCAACTCTCTGGGTTCTGTTTCCTGTATTTGTGATACTAAAAATCAGCCATGTAAAGCAATTATCCTTCAATAAAAAGTAAATTAATTTAAAAAACTTAAAAAAAATAAAATCAGCCAAAGAAGACCATACAAACTTGCAGACTTTGTCTTTACCCATTTAGCTGTATTCTTCCTCAGCTTGTATTCTGCTAAGAATTCTCTTTTCTTCTTCACTGTCAATATTATATGTATGTTTAAATTCTGTTTTACTGTTTTTTATTGGAATAGAGTTGCTTTGCAATGTTGTGTTCGTTTCACACTATTGCCATACAACAATGTGAATCAGCTTTATGTATACACGTACGAGAACTGAGCTGAGCTCCCTATGTTATACAGCAGCTTCCCACTAGCTATCTATTTTACACACATGCATGTTAGTCACTTAGTCATATCTGACTCTTTGCCAGTCTCCTCTGTCCATGGAATTCTCCAGGCAAGAATCCTGGAGGTGGTTGTCATTCTCTTCTCCAGGGTATCTTCCCGACCCAGGGATTGTGGACCCAGGTCTCCTGTATTGCCGGCAGAGTCTTTACCATCTGCGTCACCAGGGAAGCCCCCCGCCCCCGCCCCCGTAGAGTGTGTTCATCAATTGTCCCCTTCCTGCCCCACGTTCACAAGTCCATTCCCCGCATCTGCTTCTCTGTTCCTCCCCTGCAGATAGATTTCTTCCTCACCTTTCTTTTCTTTCTGCATAGATGCTGTTCCAGACCTGCCCCTTTCCTCAGGCCTCCCCAGCCCTCTCCGGATGTCTCAGAAGCTTCGCTCTCAAGAGCGGCTCTTCCTCCTGTCCGGTCCAGGTGCCTGCTTCCCAGACAGATCTTGTAAATCTATCTGATCCACGCTTTGCCTCTTGAGATAAGAATGAAGGAAGAGGCGGATGTAGCCTTCCCTTCCCGGGTTCTGGATGCTGTCCTCCCCAGTTTCTTCGGAGACTCTGGCTTGCGCTGTGCTCGGAAGGCCCCTCATTAGTGCCGCAACCCCGTTGTGTGTGACCGCTGTGTGCAGATGCTGTGGTAGGAGCTAGGAGACAGCGGTGACAGGTTGCTGTCCTCACTCTTTAATTAGGACAGACATACATACCCCCCATCCGCACAGTCGCAGAAAGAAATGATGCCTCGCCGTTGGAAATGCTGTGATGAAAGTGTCCAAGAGGACCTAATGTAGTCCTACAGTCTAGGGAAGATGTGACATTTACTTGGCATCTGAAGGATGTCTAGGAAGTCATCAGGGAAAGAAAGAAGTTGGCTTGAGGGGCCAGCTTGTGACAGGCCTGTGGCATGAAGGGGCACAGCGTGTTTGAATAGAAGGCCACTGTGGTTGCAGAGGGGAATACTGGAGAGGGCGGTGAGCTCAGGTTGCGCAGGACCTTGCAGGCCTGTACGGAAGGGCCATCTGGGAGCTGCAGTCTTGTTCTCTGCCTCCGAGGCCTCTGTGCCCTCCTGCCCTCTGCTTCCTCTTTCTCGGCCACTCAGCTTTGGCCCCTCAGCACTGCCTGCCGGCATCTCTCGTCTCCGCCTTCTCTCGCAGCTGGGGTCCGTGCTGGGTGTCTCCTGCTCCTGGTTGCGTGTTGCAGTCTTGCAGTCTGCTTCTGCCTCCTCTATCTCATTTCCATGCACCATCTTCTGTCAATTTGTTTCTCGATCTTTCCACGACATCCAACATGTCCTGTAGGAACCCTTTTCTGCCTTGCCTTTCTCCATCTTCTGCTCTGTGTGTTCTCTTCTCTTACACCTAGGACTGCTTAGTCTCCTCTGAGGGCTCCTTATCCTTAACGTTATTGTTCCCAAGGCTGTTTTCTCTACCCTTTTTGGTCCTACCCTGTCCTCTAGGTGAAGAGGAACTAAAGAGCCTCTTGATGAAAGTGAAAGAGGAGAGTGAAAAAGTTGGCTTAAAGCTCAACATTCAGAAAACAAAGATCATGGCACCCGGTCCCATCACGTCATGGCAAATAGATGGGGAAACAATGGAAACAGTGACAGATTTTATTTTCTTGGGCTCCAAAATCACTGCATATGGTGACTGCAGCCATGAAATTAAAAGATGCTTGCTCCTTGGAAGAAAAGCTATGATTAACCTAGACTGCATATTAAAAAGCAGAGATATTACTTTGCCACCAAAGGTCCGTCTAGTCAAAGCTATGGTTTTTCCAGGAGTCATGTATGGATGTAAGAGTTGGACTGTGAAGAAAGCTGAGCGCCAAAGAATTGATGCTTTTGAACTGTGGTGTTGGAGAAGACTCTTGAGAGTCCCTTGGACTGCAAGGAGATCCAACCAGTCCATTCTGAAGGAGATCAGCCCTGGGATTTCTTTGGAGGGAATGATGCTGAAGCTGAAACTCCAGTACTTTGGCCACCTCATGCGAAGAGCTGACTTATTTGAAAAGATCCTGATGCTGGGAAAGATTGAAGGAGGAAGGAGAAGGGGACGACAGAGGATGAGATGGTTGGATGGCATCACCGACTCAATGGACATGAGTTTGAGCAAGATCTGGGAGTTGGTAATGGACAGGGAGGCCTGGGGTGCTGCAGTCCATGCGGTCACAAAGAGTTGGAAACAGCTGAGCAACTGAACTGAACTGAACTGAACTGTTCTCTAGGATGGTCATATCACCACTGTTCTGGCTGCCAGGATTAAGTCCCACTATCTCTGCATGTTCATAGCTGGAGGTCTGACCTTCTAAGGTCTAACCCTTTATCTGAGTTCCGCCTGTGATCTTTGGGTGCTTCCAGTGCAGTGGGTCCAACTCAGAGCTCACCACCACCTTTCTTCTGACAACCTTTTTGTCTGCCTGTATTTCCCATGCTGGTGATTGATGCTGTTATCTGCCCTGTTGTTCATTCTTTAGCAGTTGTTTATTGAGTACCTGCCATATATCAACAACCATGCTCTGGTATAATAAAAAAAAAAGAAAAAGATAGTTTTTGTTCCTGGTTCCAGAGCTCCTAAAATGTTCGGACTTCCCTGAATTGATAGGAATGCCTTTTGTTATTCAAAGTGAACACCTTCCTTGAAGGTCCAGTGGCTAAGACTTGACCTTCCAGTGCAGTGAAGGGAGGTTTGCAGTTTCCATCCAGGGTAGGTGAGCCAAGATCCCACATGCCTCACTGCCAAAAAACCAAAACATAAAACAGAAGCTATAGTGCAACAAATTCAATGAAGACTTTTAAAAAAATGGCCCATGTGGAAAAAAAAAAATCTTGAAAAGAAACTTTCTGGACCTTAACCTGAATTTGTGTTAATGAAGTGCCTTTCAGCTCACCACTACCACCACCACCTCCGAGGAAGAGGAAGGGACAAACTGGAGACTCAGTTCAGTCTCATGGCCAGTTGTTTAATCAGTCATGCCTGTGCCATGGAGTCCTATCCAAGACTCTTAGAATGATGCGGTCCAGGGAGCTTCTGGTTTGGAGAACACTGAGCTGGGAACGTGGACACCTGTGTTCCATGGAGGAGGAGAGAATGTGGAGTCTCTGCACCTCCCTTCCCCCACACTCTGCCCTCTTAGCCCAAGTGGTTGTTCCTGAGTTATATCCTTTATAATGAAACTGTAATCACCAGTATGGCGATTTCCTCAGCCGTGTGAGTTGTGAATTACTGAACCTGGGGAAACAGGGCTGGGTGTGGTTGTGGGACCCTGTGAACTTGTAGCTCTCCTGGCGGAAGTGCTGGTAGCTTGGGGATCCTTAAGCCTTGGGCATCTGGGGTGGGACTGAGCCCTTATCTGTGGGGAGTGCTGCTTGCTCAGTTGTGCCCCACTCTTTGTGACCCCACGGACCGCAGCCTGCCAGGCTCTCTGTCCATGGGATTCTCCAGGCAAGAGTACTGGAGTGGATTGCCATTCCCTTCTCCGGGGCATCTTCACAACCCAGGGATCAAACCTGGGTCTCCCATATTGCAGGCAGATTCTTTACCATCTGAGCCCCCAGGGAATCTGTGGGGTCTGTCTAAATTGAATTGTATGAAACCCAGCTGGTGTTAGAGAGGTGTCATTAGAACACATATCCAGACTGCAATGTCTGTAGATATCTATACAGTTGTCCTTCAGTATCTGCAGGCGGTGGAATTGGTTTCAGGGCCCTGCACAGACACCAGAATTCCTGGATGGTCAAGTCTTTCATATGAAATGCATAGTGTTTTCATATAACCTGTGCACAACCTCCTGTATACTTAAGATCATCTCCAGTTTACTTTTAATACCTAATACAAGGGCTGCCCAGATGGTGCAGTGGTAAAGAGCTTGCCTGCTGATGCAGGAGATGTAAAAGAAACAGGTTCGATCCCTGGGTCAGGAAGATCCTCTGGAGGAGGGCATGGCAACCCACTCCAGCATTCTTGCCCGGAGAATCCCATGGACAGGGGAGCCTGGTGAGCAGCAGTCCATGGGATTGCAAAAGAGTTGGACATGACTTAGGAAATAGGCATACATGCATGTAATACAGTATAAATGCTACCCAAATAGTTGTTGGTGCTCAGCAAATTAGAATTTTGCTTTTTGGAATTCTCTGCAAATTTCCCATCTAAGGGTGGTTGAATCTATAGCTGAGGGTCCCATGGATGTGGAGGGTTGACTGTATTTGGCATAGACTTAGTACCTATCCCTAAGCCAGACAGGTGGATAGTCAGTTACAATCCAGCCATGTAAGCAGCAGCCAAGTCTCTTTCTGCTTCTGAAGTTGCTAGATTTCGTTGATTCTGCCTTTGCAATATCTTTTGAATTTACCCTTTTCTCTCGTATTTCTGCTGTTGTCTTAGTCCTGGTAGTTAGCATTCTTCACTGCACTGCTTTGCTCTTACTGCCTGCTGCTTCCTGACTGGTCTGGCTTCCCTTACCCACTGGGTCTCGCCTGCATGAGGCTGCCAGAGAAGTGTATTGTGGTACAAGTGCTGCTCCATGATGGAATCTTCCCCTGGGGTTTCATCTCTTACAGGGATGGGTTTCAAACTTGTGCTGTAGTATAGAGGGATGTATACTTTTATATACTCTGATGCGGGCAGAGATTGAGGGCAGGAGAAAGGGACGACAGGATGAGATGGTTGGATGGCGTCACTGACTCAGTGGACATGAGTTTGAGTAAACTCTGGGAGGTAGTGAAGAACAGGGAAGCCTGGCATGCTGCAGTTCATGGGGTCACGAAGAGTCGGACATGACTTAGCGACTGAACAACAAATACTCTTGTATACTCTTAAAAGTTACTGAAGACCCTAAGGAGCTTTTCTTCACATGAATTTTATCCCTCTTTGTCAGGTTAGTGATTAAAACTGAGAATGTTAAAAATACTAATTTACTTACTGAAAATATCTGTCATAAATCCATTATACACTTAACGTAAAAAATCTCTTTAACGTTTCACTTAATAGAAGACAGCTGGCTTCTCATATCTGCTCAGTAGTAGAATGTTGCGAAAGGTTGTTTTGATTGAGGTAGTTGACAAAACTCTGGTCTTAATATAGATTTGCAGTTGGAGAAAGCAGGAGTCTTTTAATGTCACTTCCAGAAAACTGGTTATTCTTTGGTACTATACCAAAATTTAGCAGTGGTGGTTTTTTAAGGGTTAGTGGTTGTATGGAATCTAAAGTTATGTTAGTAAACTCTTCATATTTTGTTACAATAAAATCTGTTGATCAATCTTGCAATTTGAATGGATATTTTTCTCTTCTCATTTGGTACCATCATGTGTTGCTCATTTGGAAAATATTGCTTCACTGAGTAATACGGATCTTCAAATGTTTCATTAATCAATATAACGAAAACCCACTAGTTAACTTTACTGCCCATCTTATTAGAAAGTCTCTAAACTGGGGGAAAGCAGTCTAACTCACAATGGCAGATACTTGTTTTCCAAGTTTTAAATTTTTACACACAGCTTAACTTTTCCCATCAGCACCGAATGCTGCCAGTCATTTTTCTTGAAGCGGCAGGCGCACTTCATTCTGAGAACACGCGCGCAGGACGCGCTCAGTCTCGCCTGACTCTCTGCAGCCCTGTGGGCTGGAGCCCTCCAGGCTCCGCTGCCCCTAGAATTTCCCAGGCAAGAATACTGGCGGGTCGCCATTTCCTTCTACCAGGGATCAAACCGCTATCTCCTACATTGGCACGAGGATTCTTTACCACTGAGTCATCTGCGAAGCTCTCATTTTTGAGACACTATCTGCCAAGTACTCAAGTGTGAATAACCGCAGTTTTTCTGTTGTCATTCTGCTAAGTAAACATTGTGTTCCATGAAAAGCAGAGGCTAGTTCAGCTTGTAACTTATTTGCACAAGTGTGTTTCTTGGTGTGCCACAGAAGCGCTTCGTGGGAATTCCCTGGCAATCCAAGGGTTAGGACTCTGCTTTCACTGCCAGGGGCAGTGGTTCAGTCCTTGGGCGGGAGGCTTAACATTCCACAAGGTACAGAAATAAAAGAAATGCTTCCTGACACCTGCCCTATATTTGCACTGGCATTAAACACGTATACTCAAGGACCAACGTTTAATATAATAATGTTTTTAATAACTCATCAGGGATATTCTGATGTGAAATTGTCTTTCAATTTTTTTGAAAATTATTTTATTTAAATGTGAGTGCGTGGGGGTAAAGAATACAGTGACCGCTAGTTCAGTTCGGTGCCTCTGTTGAGGTGGCTGTCGTCGGTATCAGTGCAGATGTAAATATGGTGAAAAGGGAGAGATGTCTGAGTGCTATGATGATCTTGACCTGAATCCCTCAAAGGGGCTTGGGAACTCCAGACTCCCCAGACCACATTAATTGCTGCCTCACAGGATGAAGTCTGAACCTTTATGCGTGGTCTAAAGAGCGCTCTGTGCTCTGTCCCTGCTGCTTTTCCTGATTTTTCCTTTTCTCCAGCCATACCTCACCTTCCCTGACTCCGGCCACCTGCATCTCACAAAGTACTCCTTTTGTCACAGGCGCTTGCCTTGACACTTCATTTCCCGCAACCCAGAAAGTTCCTTTGCCCTCTGCCTCCCTCACTCTGCTTGATATCTTCTGGGCTTGCTGGGTCTCCCTGAAGTAGAAGGTCCTACCCCAGCTATTAGTCATCTTCCTTCCGATTCCCACCCCACTTCCCAAATTTTGACTATCTCTTTCCATCTATTTCCTAGATCCCTCGATTTACAATTTTTTTAAGACTTTTTTTTGTGTAGGCTATTTTTAAAATTGATTTGGGGCTGTGCTGAGTTGCTGCATGTAGGCTTTATCTAGTTGCAGTAGTCGGGGTTCCTCTAGTTGTGGTGCGTCGACTCCTCGCGGTGGTGGCTTCTGCGGAGCACGCGCTCTAGAGCACAGGCTCGGGAGCTGTGGGCCCGGGGCTGCCAGCAGCATGTGGGGTCCCCCTGGAGCAGAAACCGAACCCATGTGCCCTGCGATCTTTACCACTGAGCCACCAGGGGCGCTTCACAATGCCATCATAAAAGAAAACACCCTCCTGTGGTTTAAGCTTCGTTCATGCTTGCTGTTTTGCATGCTGAACCTCTTTAGCCCTAATTCAGAGAAACATTTGAGTAACCAGGTGGTGAGATATTTGTTTAGTGTCTTCTGCTCTATCAGAAATGGTATAGACTGGCCTGCCCAAAGAATAATCTGACTTCCTTTAATAACTACACAAATGATCACCATTTTCCTCATTGTTAAAAGGTAAGATCTTTTGCCATCATCTAGATTTCGGGTTTTATACAGCTAAGTTCTGGAGGAGAAGGGGACAACAGAGGATAAGATGGTTGGATGTCATCACCAACTCAGTTGATATGAATTTGAGCAAGCTCAGGGAAATGGTGAAGGACCGGGAAGCCTGGCATGCTGCAGTCCATGGGGACACAACTTAGCCACTGAACTGAAATAACTGAACCACAGCTAAGTTCATCAGATAAGTAATCTTTAGATAAGTTATCTGAGTTGTGCTTAGCTTATGTAAAGTATGCTAGTATGCTTTGGAAGACTTCTGGTGATCTGACCCACACCCATCCTTGCCCCATCCCTGATGCACACACCCATTAAGTGCATGCATGCGTGTGCGCGAACACACACACAGAGGAATGTTTACTGAGCACCTGTTCCTGCTCTGGGATTTTGCTAGGCACTTTCACATATCCCATCTAAAATCTGTTTCCCACCATACTGTGAAAAAGTGAAGTGAAGTGAAAGTCACTTGGTTGTGTCCTACTCTTTGCAACTGCATGGACTATACAGTCCATGGAATTCTTCAGGCCAGAATACTGGAGTGGGTAGCCTTTCCATTCCCTAGGGGATCTTCCCAACCCAGAGATCAAACGCAGGTCTCCTGCATTACAGGTGGATTCTTTACCAGCTGAGCCACGGCGGGAAGCCCTTCAGTGAGATGAGTGGTAAATAGACGGTAAATACCTATGTTGCAGATGAGAAAACAGAACCTCACATTTACTACTCTTTGTAGTAATGAAAATGTTTACAAATGGCATATTGGGTTCAGTTCAGTCGCTCAGTCGTGTCCAACTCTTTGCGACCCCATGAATCGAAGCATGCCAGGCCTCGAGTTCACTCAGACTCACGTCCATCGAGTCCGTGATGCCATCCAGCCGTCTCATCCTCTGTCGTCCCCTTCTCCTCCTGCCCCCAATCCCCCCCAGCATCAGAGTCTTTTCCAATGAGTCAACTCTTCGCATGAGGTGGCCAAAGTACTGGTTTCAGCTTTAGCATCATTCCTTCCAAAGAACACCCAGGGCTGATCTCCTTTAGGATGGACTGGTTGGATCTCCTTGCAGTCCAAGGGACTCTCAAGAGTCTTCTCCAACACCACAGTTCAAAAGCATCAATTCTTCAGTGCTCAGCCTTCTTCACAGTCCAACTCTCACATCCATACATGACCACAGGAAAAACCATAGCCTTGACTAGACGGACCTTAGTCGGCAAAGTAATGTCTCTGCTTTTGAATATACTATCTAGGTTGGTCATAACTTTTCTTCCAAGGAGTAAGCGTCTTTTCATTTCAAGGCTGCAATCACCATCTGCAGTGATTTTGGAGCTCAAAAAAACAAAGTGTGACACTGTTTCCACTGTTTCCCCATCTATTTCCCATGAAGTGATGGGACCAGATGCCATGATTTTCGTTTTCTGAATGTTGAGCTTTAAGACAACTTTTTCACTCTCCTCTTTCACTTTCATCAAGAGGCTTTTTAGTTTCTCTTCACTTTCTGCCATAAGGGTGGTGTCATCTGCATATCTGAGGTTATTGATATTTCTCCCAGCAATCTTGATTCCAGCTTGTGTTTCTTCCAGTCCAGCGTTTCTCATGATGTACTCTGCATATAAGTTAAATAAGCAGGGGGACAATACACAGCCTTGACGTACTCCTTTTCCTATTTGGAACCAGTCTGTTGTTCCATGTCCACTTCTAACTGTTGCTTCCTGACCTGCATACAGATTTCTTAAGAGGCAGGTTAGGTGGTCTGGTATTCCCATCTCTTGAAGAATGTTCCACAGTTTATTGTGATCCACAGAGTCAAAAGCTTTGGCATAGTCAGTAAAGCAGAAATAGATGTTTTTCTGGAACTCTCTTGCTTTTTCCATGATCCAATTTGATCTCTGATTCCATTGGCAATTTGATCTCTGGTTCCTCTGCCTTTTTTAAAACCAGCTTGAACATCAGGGAGTTCATGGTTCACATATTGCTGAAGCCTGGCTTGGAGAATTTTGAGCATTACTTTACTAGTGTGTGAGATGGGTGCAATTGTGTGGGAGTTTGAGCATTCTTTGGCATTGCCTTTCTTTGGGATTGGAATGAAAACTGAGCTTTTCCAGTCCTGTGGCCACTGCTGAGTTTTCCAAATTTGTTGGCATATTGAGTGCAGCACTTTCACAGCATCATCTTTCAGGATTTGAAATAGCTCCACTGGAATTCCATCACCTCCACTAGCTTTGTTTGTAGTGATGCTTTCTAAGGCCCACTTGACTTCACTTTCCAAGATGTCTGGCTCTAGATTAGTGATCACATCATCATAATTATCTGGGTTGTGAAGATCTTTTTTGTACTGTTCTTCCGTGTATTCTTGCCACCTCTTCTTAATATCTTCTGCTTTTGTTAGGTCCATACCATTTCTGTCCTTTATCGAGCCCATCTTTGCATGCAATGTTCCCTTGGTATCTCTAATTTTCTTGAAGAGATCTCTAGTCTTTCCCATTCTATTGTTTNCTTTCTTTTTGGGACACTTTTAAGTCTCCAGTTTAGGAAAAGCTTCTTGATTATTGGTTAAGTCTATGGTTTTTAAATTTGAATGCATTTTACAATCGGAATGATACTGGATATGTTGGTTAACATTATTATAATCAGTTCCCCCGAACTTCTAGAACACATGAAGTATTTGAAGCATCATCACAGCTGATGTTTACTGAGTGCCTGCTATGTGTTGGCAGTGTTCTAGGTGTTTCCCCCTGTGAAAACTCATCTCATCCTCCCCCCTTTCTGCAGAGAAAGTAGTTATAATGGTGAAGTACCTTACCTATGATCCCACAACTGGTAAGTGGCTGATCTTGTATTAGGACCTATGCAGTCTGACTCCAAAATCTGCACTGTTAGCACTGTATACTACTGTGTGTGCATACTGTATAATAATAGCTCTCTGGGAATATACATAGTTCCCACTTGGAAGGCCTGCCCACACTTCCCCCTTATAGTAGTACTGTATGAGGGCGGTAGTAGGGTTGGGGGGAAGCCTCGAGCAGAGGCTCCAGCAAAGATGTGGTTTGCTGAGATGTGGGGAGCAAGGATAGGAGAATGGGGAGCTGTAGGGGGCTAGACTCCTTGCCCCAGGATGCCTCTGGTCCAGTTTTTTTTTTTTTTTACTTTTTATTTTATATTGGGGTATAACTGATTGACAGTGTTGTGATAGTTTCAGGTGAACAGCAAAGGGACTCAGCCATATGCATGCATGTAATCCTTTCTCCCCTAAACGCCCCTGGTCCAGTTTTCTAGCTGGATGTTTCCTTCCTAGGGATTGCCTCAGCTTGTGGCTTATAGGGGCATCTCTCCCCTTTTCTGCAGTTCTTTGGAATAACTTAGATTTTTCACAGTGTTCTCCTAATCTCTGTCATGGAGTCCTGCATTTACTCCATTTGAATTATTCTGAGGCTTTTTACTACCAGCTAGAAATGAGAGAAAGGATTGTGGTGGGGGAGGGTGTTAAAGATAACTTTTGAAAAAGAAACTTGGAAATAGGTGGTATAGCTGTTAGTGGTGGTAGGGGTCCTTAGTGAAAGTGAAGTCCCTCAGTCGTATCCAACTCTTTGTGACCACATGGACTGTAGCCTACCAGGCTCCTCCATCCATGGGATTTTCCAGGCAAGAGTACTTACTGGAATGGATTGCCATTTCCTCCTTCTCCAGGGGATCTTCCCAACCCAGGGATTGAGCCCAGGTCTCCTGCATTGCAGGCAGACGCTTTACTGTCTGAGCCACCAGGGAATCCCTAGGAAAACCTTTGAAAAAGAAACTTGGAAATAAGCCGTATAGCTATGAGTGGTGGTAGGGGTCCTTGGGATTCAAATAAAATAAAAGCCCTTGGCCTCTGAGAATGTCACCTGCCTTGCTGGGGCTCCTCCAGGCTTGTCATCAGTGGGGCTGGGAGAGGCAGAATAATCCAGGCCTCCCGCCCCAGGCTAGCCGGGGAATGTGGCCAAGAGATTTCTCCGGGGACTCAAGGGTGTGTCCTCCCACCTCCTTCCATTTTCTCTTCCCTACTCTCAGTCCTGTTGTCCAAGATCCCTTTCTAGGTCCAACGTCCACACCGGGGGTGATGTGGGAAGTAGGGTGGGGCCCGAGCATCTTCCAGGCAATTCATGTGACGGGAAGGCTCCATGAGTGTTAAAAATTGGGCGTGATTGGACATTTCCTTAAGGGACTTTCTTTGCTGCGTGGCCATATCCGTTCTCAGTCCTGAGCCCTGAGAGGGATGGCACAGTCCTTGGGGGAGCCATGAGAGGCCCAGTCTGCCCAGGAGTTCCTGCAGAAACCTGCCTTGGGGCCGCAGGTGGTACCTCCTTCCTGCTTCTTTGAACATCTCTGCTATAAAAGGCTTTTGAAACTGAATCCTTAAAGAAATAGTGGGTGGACTGAAGGAGGTCTGGCGAGGGTGGAGGTGGGGAGATACTGCCCAGGGGAGGGAAGGGGGCAGACACTGCTCAGGTCCACCCTTGATACACAGGGGTGGGCTTAGTCAGATTCGTGACTAGAGTCCAAACGTTCTGGTTTGTTTACACGTATCAGAAGCAGGGAGATAAGAAGGTATTTTCTACTATTATTGCATACGCATGGAAAAGGGCTGTTTGTGCTGTTTATTTTTTTTTATTTAAACTTTTATGTTTGTGGGTTTACTTTCTACTGAAAAATTGTTTTTGTGACACACAAAATGTTTATGATTATGATGTTAAAATCTCTCTTGGTGGTGTATGCTCAGCTGCCTGAAGCGAGGCTTCTGCCTCATCGGGAATCCCTCCCTCTCCTCTCACCGCTTGTAATCCAGCCCTATTGATCTGGTTTGGTTCTCCAAGTTTCCCTACTCCACCCAGCCACTGCTCTGGTCTATGACCTGGTCTCTCTCCAGCCAGCTAAGCCCTTCTTCCTTATCTTTTTCTATAAGCTCAACAGTTTTCAAACGTTTTCATCTTAAATCCCTGCATGCACATAAAATGTTCTGAAGGCTATCAAAGAGCTTTTGCTTGTGGTTGTTCTCTTTATTGATGTTCCCATATTAAGAGTGAAACTGAAAATTTACCTATTTTTAACACTTTTATTCATTTAAAACGCAAATCATTCCAAGTTAACATAAATAACTCTTTAATGAGTATAACCCTGTTTTTCACAACAAAGAGCTGAAGTGAGAAGGATGGTCTTGTTCTGCATTTTTTGCAGATCTCTTCTATGTCTGGTTTAATAGAAGTCAGCTGGATTCTCCTCACTGCGTACATATTCCCTGGGTTATCACAGCAAACTCTGAACCTTGTCAGACCCAGCATTCCCTTTTTGTAATGCTTCCTTTATTCTCCCCAAGTGACTCAGTGCTAAAGAATCTGCCTGCAAAGCAGGAGACAGGAGTTCGATCCCTGGGTCAGGAAGACCCCCTGGAGAGGGGAGTAGCAACTCATTCCAATAATCTTGCCTGGGCAATCCCATGGACAGAGGAGCCTGGAAGGCTATAGTCCATGGGGTCGCAGAGTTGGACACGACTTAGTGCTTAAACAACAAGTTTCTTTTCATCAAGTTAAATTCATCAATCACATACACCTACTTTCAAATCTCTCAATGTATTGCCCAACTTTTTCTAAAGAAGAAATCAAAATATTTTACACTACTAATACCCTACTAGGGTTAGGATGTAAAAACTTGCAAAATGTCTTTTGTGTTAATATGTAAAATGGAGTTTGGTTCTAGGCCCAGATAGTTATAAATGGATTTCCCCCCCTACAGGAATGTCTAGACAGACATTAAAGCCACTTGGGATGGTTACTTGTATGAGACTGTTCTGAGTAGCCTGTTAAATGCCAATGGTGCCTCCCAGTGAATGTGACAACCAAAAATACCCCCGCGTATTTCTGAACATCTCCTGAAGAGTGGAACATAGTTATTGAGAAATGCTGATTAATGGAATCTTGGCTGGGTTAAAAAATATACCAAAGCATTTTATTTTAATGTTGGGTGATCATTTTTAAAAACAATTTGTGTTATAAAAGAATTTCAAATTGAGCCAATAACTGCCTATAATCTCTGCATTCAGTATAATTAGTGTTGATATTTTGATCCATATTGGCCTTGCCCTTGGTTGTTCCATGGGTAATTTTTCCCATTCAAAAACAGTACCATTTATAAACTGTTTTACTTGGCTTGACACTACTTGATTTTACTGAACTCGGATGTCTCTTTTTAGTAGCAACAAAATCATTTTTATTCTTGGCTTTATTCTTAGCATGTGCATGCTAAGTTACTTCAGTCGTGTCCAGCTCTTTGTGACCCCGTGGACTGTAGCCCACCAGGCTACTCTGTCCATGGGATTCTCCAGGCAAGAATACTGGAGTGGGTTGCCATGCCCTCCTCCAGGGGATCTTCCCGACTCAGGGATCGAACCCATGTCTCCTGTCTCGTACAGCTTTTGTCTCTTGCGTCTCCTGTGTTGGCAGGTGGGTTCTTTACCACTGGCGCCACCTGGAAAGGCCTGTTCTTAGCACAGTCTCATGTAGCGTGCGATAGTGCATACATGCGCATACCCCTTTGGTGCTGACATACGTGGATGGAGAGGTGAGAACAGAGCATGGACTTGTAGGGAGTTGGGTGGCCTTGACCAGGTGACTTAACCATGAGTATTAGAGATAAGGCATGTGACATTTCTGTCCCAGGGTGAGTGGAGGCCGCAGTCTGGTGTTTACCAATCTCCAAGTGGACTGCAGGCCTCTGGAGGGCAGGAGGGGTATTTTAGACACCATTTTGTCTCTGGCACTGGCTCAGTACCTGACTCTCTGAACTGATGAATGTGGCAGAAAACTTGGTACTTCCTTGGGCTGTGGTTAGACTTTGTCTCATTTCTATCATGGTTATACAGATAAGCAACTATATTAATAGTTGCTCATTTCAAGCCAATAGATCTTGCTCCAGGTGGGCTCATCAGTCAATTCAAGTAACAATGTTTCACATATTTTTGGCACACCTGATTATTGTATTTATGTCTAGGTATGGCTTCAGTGTTGTTATTATGCAGGAGTCTGGTTGGTTGTTTGATTGTGAGGCCCTGACTGACACGTGTAATTAAATGAGTTTGAATTCGGTGTGTTCCTTGAGGAGGCCTAGTGTGTTTACCTCAAAGGCTGTCGAAGGCTTGAAGTGATGTCTCTAGGACTCACTACTCCCTTTAAGGTATCTCTACAGGTATGGTTTTCTTTCCTTGCTCTCTTTTTATTTTTCTTAAATGTTTCCAGCTCTTAAGATTCGAGATCTAGCAGCTCAGTCCTCTAGAATGATTTAATGTGTTACTATTAAGATTCTGAAAGATGTACATTTGAAAAATGATTTGACTGTGTTTGGGAGAGTTTCTGGAGGGCTTCCCAGGTGGTAAAGAATCAGCCTGCCAATGCAGAGACTCAGATCTCCCAGAGGAGGAAATGGCAACCCACTCCAGTACTCTTGCATAGACACTTGCGTGGATAGAGGAGCCTGGTGGGCTACAGTCTGTGAGGTCAAAGAGTCGGAGACAGCTGACCCACTGAGCAAGCAACACACACAGGCAGGTTCTGCATGCTGAAGGCCCAAAGCTGTATGGGCTGAAACGGTGATTCTCCAATTCAAGCACGCATCTTCAGCTGGAGGACCTTGATAAAGCACACTGTTGAGTCCTAGCCTGTTGTTAATTTAATGTCTTTACTCATGGCTGTGCGGGGGCTTCGTTGCAGGGCACAGGCTTCTCACTGTGGCGGCTTCTCTGGCTGTGGCTCAGGGGGCCTTGAATGTGGGCTTCAGTGGTCAGTGCGTGGGCTCTGGAGCACATGCTCAGTAGTTGTGGTGCAGGGATTTGTCGCTCCGTGGTATGTGGGATCTTCCCGGACCAGGGATCCGATCCATGCCTCCTGTATTGGCAGGCAGATTCTTTACCACTGAGCCGCCAGGGAAGCCCCTCCCCTATTTCGTATTCTCTGGGTCTGGTGTGGGGCCTGAGAATCTGCATTTACCAGCTCCCTGTGTATGCTCGGCTGCAGGTCTAGGACCAGACTTTGAGAGCCATGGAGCTGAAGCGTTGAAGTCCACTAAAGGTTATAACTGGGAAGGAGGTATGAGATGCAGTGTATTTCATATTTCAGGAGAACCCCTTTGTGTCCTTTAAGCTAATTGGAATTATAAAGAAAAACTGGGTTTGGTCCTTGAAGAAGAGGGCATAAACCCGTTAAAATACGGTGTGATCATTGTAACAGTCATTCAAGTTCAGATAACAAAAGATTGGAAAACCATCTTTAAGTTTCTTTTACCTTTAAAAAAAAATAAGAGTAGTGCATGTTTATAATGGAATGTATGTAAATACAGAGAATTTTCTATTCTAGAAGGGATGAAAATTTTCCCCAATTATATTCTATCACTTGAAATGATCTATTAATTGTTTGCTAATTTTTATTCAATTTATCTTTTATGTAAAGGATTTTTAGTTTTGTTTTCCCTCCAAACGAAGTTTTTATTTTTAAATGCTGTATGCTCATTGTAATGAAAGAAAAAGATCGTAAAGAGCAGTTATTTTTTCTAGACACATCCAGTGTTAATTTCATATAATTTATTGTTAGTGATCTCTTTATATGAATATTCTTATTGCTTTGTATTATTCTGACCATATGATTTACTGCTGCTGCTAAGTCACTTCAGTCGTGTCCAACTCTGTGCGACCCCTTGACGGCAGCCCACTAGGCTCCCCCGTCCCTGGGATTCTCCAGGCAAGAACACTGGAGTGGGTTGCCATTTCCTTCTCCAATGCATGAAAGTGAAAAGTGAAAGTTAAGTCTGACTCTCAGCGAGCCCATGGACTGCAGCCTATCAGGCTCCTCTGTCCATGGGATTTTCCAGGCAAGAGTACTGGAGTGGGGTGCCATTGCCTTCTCCATTATGATTTAAAAACCCTTATTTTAAGGTGCAATATCTTTGCATGTCATTAGATGTGATTCCGAAGCATCTTATAAATATAATTTGTGCCTAAATCTTTCCCATCAACCCTCCAATAACCCTGCCTTTTGGATGAATTCCCTGAAGTGGAATTGGTAGGTCAAAAAACATGTAAAATCTAAGATGTCCCTGGTGACTCAGATGGTAAAGCATCTGCCTACAATGCAGGAAACCCAGATTCGATCCCTGGGTTGGGAAGATCGCCTGGAGAATGAAATGGCAACCCACTCTAGTATACAGTCCATGGGGTTGCAAAGTCAGACATGACTGAGCGACTTCACTTCACTTCACTTGATACATTACCAAATTGTCTTCACAAAGAGTTTAGTAATTACTGTCCAGACTCAAAGTCTACACTGATTGCCATTTTAATATTTGTAAGCTTGATGGGTGACAAATACTGTCTCCTTATTTTAATTCTTTCTACTGATAAGAAGTTTACCACTTTTTTTCTGTGTGTTAATTGTTCACTTATATTTCTTCTCTTGTGAATTTTCTCTTCTTGTCATGTTTTCTTTTTGGAGTTAATCTTTTTTTCTTAATTTGTGTGAGCTCCTTATATAAATATGTAAGGATATTTCCTTATTCCCAATTTTTCATTTGCATTTAAGATTTGTGATATTTTCTTTTCTAGAAGTATTTAAACCTCCCTCCCCTCAATCCATCGTTATTTTCTTCTTTTAAGAATTTTTGCCCTTGGTCAAATAAGGAAGCCCTCTCTCACTTAGATTTTATAAATGTTAACCTGTATTTTCTTCTTGCATGCTTTCATGGTTTCTTTTATTTATTTATTTTTTCACTAGAATCTTTAACTTATCTGTAATTTGTTTTGTTGTTAACAAATTCTAGTGTGGGTAAATGCATTTTACATTTTCCTCATTTAATTTTTCGGCCACACTGCAAAATTAGACAAATTTAGTTTAGCCAGTTGGAGGTAAGCATTGAGTTTTCACACTGCTCTGTGGGGCATTGGGATTTCAGAGAAGACTTGAAGGGTTTGCCATGGGAATGGAGGTATGAGAGGTATGTGGGTATTTCCAGCTCCAACTTCTCCCAAAAATGTACAGTGGCCAGTGAGGCACCTACTGGGCAGATCTTCTTGGGCACCTAATTACAGGCTCTTTAAAATGAGCGTGATCAGAACAATTCTGTTTTTGCTTCATTTTGCTGAGACATAGCTGGTTTGCAGTGTAGTGTCAGTTTCGGGTGTGCAGCACAGTGATTCAATTACCATATATATGATAGTTTGCATCTGCTAATCCCAAACTCCCAATCTGTCTTTCCCTCCCCCCATCCCCTGGCAACCACAAGTCTGTTCTGTATGTCTGTGAGTCTGTTTCTGTTTTGTAGATAAGTTCTTGTGTCATATTTTAAATTCTACGTATAAACACTATTATATGGTATTTGTCTTCCTGGCTTCCTGCTATGGTAATCTCTAGTTGCACCCATGTTGTTGCAAATTGGCATTTCATTCTTTCTTATGGCTGAGTGACAGTCCACTGCATAAAGGTACCACATTTTCATTCTTCTGCTGATGGATGTGTGAGTTGTTTCCATGTCTTGGCTATTGTACATAGTGTTGCTGTGAGCACTGGGGTACAAATATCTTTTTGTCTAGATAAATGCCTAGGAGTGGGATTGCTGGATGTATGGTAGCTCTATATTTAGGTTTTTAAGGAACCTCCATACTGTTTGGCATAGTAGCTGCACCAAGTTACATTCTTATCAACAGTGTAGGAGGGTGCCCTTTTCTCCATATCCACTCCATTTTTGTCATTTGTAGACTTTTAAATGATGGCCACTCTGATCGGTGTGAGGTGGTACCTTACTGTGGTTTTGATTTGCATTTCTTTAATAAATAGAAATGTTGAGCATCTTTTATGTGCCTAGTGTCCATCTATAAAAACAGAATTCTTGATGCTGCCCCAGTCTAATCTGTACACTCTAGACCTTTCTGTCTTGTAAATGGTGCCCTCATCCACCCCGTCATACACCCAGAAACATCACAGCTCTGCTTCATTCCTCCGTCTTCTGTGTACTGTATATATCTATTCCATTGTTAATTTCTGTGGGCTTTCTGTTTAAAATATATCCCTCTTGTTTCCACTGTTAAAATGTTACTCCTGGCCACCACTGCCTCTCAGATGAATATCTGCCATGGTCTCCTCCCTAGTTTTCTTGATTCCATTCTGCCTGCGTGGAATCTGTTCTACACAGCAGCTTCTGCACTGTAAATCGGGTCAAGTTGTTCCCTTGCTCAAAGCCTTTCAAAGCCTTCCCATTACACTTAAATCCAAGCCTCGCTTTAGGAGATACTTGTATTCTGGCCTCTGTTGCCTTTCCAATTTCCTCTGTTTCTACACTCCTTTGGTTCCCTTTGCTCCAGCTGGACTGGCCTCTTTCTCTTCCTTGGATAGGTTCTTTTCCTTCCACAGATCTTTGCACTGACTGAACCTTCTCAGAAATGACCCCTGTTCTTTTAAGAGAGGTCCCCCTTGACTACCCAAGCACACAAAGAAATCCCACATACCACCTCCAGGCATCATCTGCCTTGTTCCTGTACCTCATTTTCTTTGGAGTGGTTCTGTATGTGTGAAACGGTCATATTTTTTATTTTCCTTGTTAGCTTACTCCACATTCTCGGGTGTAAGCTCCCTGGGGTCAGAGACTCTGTTTTGTTTCTGATGCCCTGTGCTTGGCCTAGGGCCTGGCTCATGGTGCTCCTTCCTTGTGGGATGTAGCTGTTTGTGAATCCACTCCCAGCCTGTGGTCTTTCCTTCAGTCAGTCAGTTCAGTTGCTCAGTTGGGTCCAGGCTTCCTTGTCCATCACCAACTCCTGCAGCTTACTCAAACTCATGTCCATCAAGTCAGTGATGCCATCCAACCATCTCATCCTTTGTCATCCCCTTCTCTTCCTGTCTTCAATCTTTCCCAGCATCAGGGTCTTTTCAAATGAGTTAGCTCTTCGCATCCGGTGGCTAAAGTATTGAAGTTTCAGCTTCTGCATCAGTCTTTCCAATGAATATTCAGGATTGAGTTCCTTTAGGACAGACTGGTTTGATCTCCTTGTAGTCCAGGGGACTCTCAAGTGTCTTCTCTAAAACCACAGTTCAAAAGCATCAGTTCTTCTGCACTTAGCTTTCTTTATAGTCCAGCTCTCACATCCATACATGACGACTGGAAAAACCATAGCTTTAACTAGATGGACCTTTGTTGGCAAAGTAACGTCTCTGCTTTCTAATATGCTGTCTAGGTTGGTTATAGCTTTTCTTCTAAGGAGCAAGCATCTTTTAATTTCATGGCTGCAGTGAAATTTTGGAGCCCCCTAAAATAAAGTCTCTCACTGTTTCCGTTGTTTCCCCATCTATTTGCCATGAAGTAATGGGACTGGATACCATGATCTTTGTTTTCTGAATGCTGAGTTTTAAGCCAACTTTTTCATTTTCCTCTTTCACTTCCATAAAGGGGCTCTTTAGTTGTTCTTCACTTTCTGCCGTAAGGGTGGTGTCATTTGCATATCTGAGGTTATTGATATTTCTCCCGGCAATCTGGATTCCAGCTAGTGCTTCTTCCAGTCCAGCGTTTCTCATGATGTACTCTGCATAGAAGTTAAATAAGCAGGGTGACAACATACAGCCTTGATATACTCCTTTTCCTATTTGGAACCCATCTGTTGTTTCATGTCCACTTCTAACTGTTGCTTCCTGACCTGCATACAGATTTCTCAGGAGGCAGGTCAGGTGGTCTGGTATTCCCATCTCTTTCAGAATTTTCCACACTTTATTGTGATCCACACAGTCAAAGGCTTTGACATAGTCAATAAAGCAGAAATAGGTGTTTTTCTGGAACTCTGCTTTTTTGATGATCCAATGGATATTGTCAATTTGATCTCTGGTTCCTCTGCCTTTTCTAAATCCAGCTTGATTATCTGGAAGTTCATGGTTCACGTACTGTTGAAGCCTAGCTTTGAGAATTTTGAACATTACTTTGCTAGCATGTGAGATGAGTGCAATTGTATGGTAGTTTGAGCATTCTTTGGCATTGCCTTTCTTTGGGATTGGAAGGAAAACTGACCTTTTCCAGTCCTGTGGCCACTGCTGAATTTTCCAAATTTGCTGACATATTGAGTGCAGCACTTTCACAGCATCATCTTTTAGGATTTGAAATAGCTCAGCTGGAATTCCATCACCTCCACTAGCTTTGTTTGTAGTGATGCCCTAAGGCCCACTTGACTTCCCATTCCAAGATGTCTGGCTCTAGATGAGTAATCACACCATTGTGGTGATCTGGATCATGAAGATCTTTTTTGTACAGTTCTTCTGTGTATTCTTGCCATCTCTTCTTAATATCTTCTGCTTCTGTTAGGTCCATAACATTTCTGTCCTTTATTGTGCCCATCTTTGCATGAAATGTTCCTTTGTCATCTCTAATTTTCGTGAAGAGATCACTTGTCTTTCCCATTCTGTTATTTTCCTCTATTTCTTTGTATTGATCACTGAGGGAGGTTTTCATATCTCTCCTTGCTATTGTTTAGAACTCTGCATTCAGATGGGTATATCTTTCCTTCTCTCCTTTGCCTTTAGCTTCTTTTTTTCTCAGCTATTTGTAAGGCCTCCTCAGATAACCATTTTGCCTTTTTGCATTTCTTTTTCTTAGGGATGATCTTGATCCCTACTTACTATACAATGTCATGAACCTCTGTCCATAGTTCATCAGGCACTCTGTCTATCAGTTCTGATCCCTTGAATCTATTTGTCACTTCCACTGTATAATCGTAAAGGATTTGATTTAGTTCACACCTGAATGGTCTAGTGGCCTTTACTTACTCACACTTGAATCAGAGCAGCCTAGCCTTTCAATCTCGAGCTGGTGTGAGGCTTCATTTACAAAAAGTTTTCTTGGTTAACAAAAGTTTGAAGATAATTTCCATAGAAGATTGGACTTCACTCTGAAGAAAGAGGAGGTTTTAATTGAACATTTCTGTCAGTGTTGCATTCACTTCCTAAGTATATTGGTGATAAGGTTCCTGACGTTTTGGGCTGAAGGCCAGGTATGAGTACAGCTTGATTTTAATCATTTCCTGCTTGAGAGTACTTGTTCTTTACATACTGAATTGCATACCATAGATTAAAAAAAGATTTATTTAGCATAGATTGTTTTTAATCCTATAATTAAGATGATTATGAGATTGTATAATCTTATATTTACCCTTTTAAAAGAGTGCTTCCTGAATCTCAAGCCAAAGCATTTGTACAGCTTTACTGTGTAAATATTTATGTTCTAGGTGTGTTATTCATACATATAAACATATCTTCTCCTTGATCTATATCTATATGGTTATATAGTTTGACTTCTGGACTTCCTGTTTAACTCCTCACTGTATACTCTGTACCAGGTGGCTACTCCCTAAATATCGGTTGATTTTGTAACAGTTGTCCTGTGACAATATCAGTATTTTAGTTTCTGTCTACTCTTGTTAATTACAAACTTATATCAGTTGTGTTTTATGTTACTGCTTGCCACATTTTAACCAGTAATTTCAAAGAGATTGCTTTTTGTTTTTGCCTCATGTGTTTTCATGTTATAGCATTGGGGGTGTAAAGTTTTATTACTGTTGTTTTCATTGTTGATTGTACACTTTATGAAAATAAAAAATTATTTTTTATCATGTACAGCTTTTTTCTTGAAATGATACTATATTAAATTCAGTAACTCTTCCTTCCTTTTAAGAATTTTTTAAAATTTTGTATTAGCGTATAGCCAATTAACAATGTTGTGAGTTTCAGGTGAACAGTGAAGGAACTCAGCCATACATACACATGTAGCCACCCCCCCACTCCATACCATCCAGGCTGCCACATAACACTGAGCAGAGTCCCATGTGCTGTATACAGTAGGTCCTTGTTTGTTATTCTTTTTAAATATAGCAGTGTGTACATGTCTGTCCCAAGCTCCCTTCCCCTCGGCACCCATAAGTTTGTTCTCTTCGTCTGTGAGTCTCTTTCTGTTTTGTAAGTTCATTTGTATCATTTCATTTTCAATTCCACATGTAATATAAGGGGGCTTCCCTGGTGGCTCAGGTGGTAAAGAATCTGCCTGCAGTGCAGGAGACCTAGGTTCAATCCATAGGTCGGGAAGATCCCATGAAGAAGAGAATGGCAACCCACTCCAGTGTTCTTGCCCGGAAAATCTCATGGACAGAGGAGCCACGTGGGCTATAATGGACTATAGCCCTTAGGGTTGCAAAGAGTCAGACACGACTGAGTGATTAACACTTTTGCTTATAAGAGATGTCATATAATATTTCTCTTTCTCTGTTTGACTTATTTCATTAAGTGACAATCTCTAAGTTTATCCATGTTGCTGCAAAGGGCATTATTTCATCCTTTTTAATGGCTTAGTAATTTGTTTGTGTGTGTTGCTCATTTGTGTCCAACTCTTTGTGACCCCACAGACTGTAGCCCACAGGTTCCTCTGTCCCTGGAATTCTCTAATCAAGAATAATGGAGTGGGTTGCCATTCCCTTCTCCAGGGAATCTTCCTGGCCCAGGGATCGAATCTGGGTCTCTTAAGTCTACTGCATTGGCAGGTGTATTCTTTACCGTCTGAGCCCCCAGAGGAGCTCATTCCATTGTGTATATGTACCGTATCTGCTTTATCCATTCCTCTTCCTTTCCTCTGTCAATGGACAACATTCCATATTGTGGCTGTTATAAACTGTGCTACAATGAACATTAGGGCACATGTATCATTTTGGATCATGCTTTTCTCTGGATATATGCCCAAAAGTAAGATAGCAGGGTAGCTCCACTGTTAGTCTTTTAAGGAACTGCCACACTGTTCTTGTATTGCTATAAACTTCCCTCTTAGAACTGTTTTTGCTCCTTCCCATAGGTTTTGTACCATTGTGCTTTCATTCTTGTCTGTAGGTATTGTTTTATTTCTGCAGTGATCCGTTGGTTGTTTAGTAGTGTACTGTTTAGCCACCACATGTTTTTGTTTTTTATAGCTTTTTCTCTTGTAGCTTATTTGTCTGTAATCCCTTAGTGTTGTGATCAGAAAAGATGCTTGATATGAAATTGACTTTCTTTTTTTTTTTTTTTTTCTTTCTTTACTGTTTATATATTTGGCTGCACTGGGTCTTACTTAGCTGCAGCATATGGGATCTAGTTCCCTGATCAGGGATCAAACCCAGGCCCCCTGCATTGGGAGTGCAGAGTCTTAGCCACTGAACCACCAGGGAAGTCCCTGAAATTGACTTTCTTAAATCTACCAAGGCTTGCCTTGTGGCCCAGCATTTGGTCAGTCCTGAAGAATGTTCTGTGTGCACTTACTTGAGAAGAATGTGTTGTCTGCTGCTGTTAGATGGAATGCTCTATATATATCAATTAAGTCCAACTGGTCTAAAGTGTCATTTAGCTGGATTTAATGACAAAGAAACTATGTTTCTTTATTAATTTTCTGTCTGATGAGCTGTCTGTTGATGGAAATGGAGTGTTAAAATCCCCCGCTATTATTGTGTTATTGTCAATTTCTCCCTTTATGTTATGTTAGTATTTGCCTTACATATTGAAGTGCTATGTTGAATGCATATATAATTGTTATATATATAAGTTTTGTTTTTGTATCCACCCAGCCAGACTGTCTTTTTGTTGGTTCACTTAAACCATTTACATTTAAATGTAATTACTGATATGTATGGCCCTATTACCATTTTCTTAATTGTTTTGGGCTTATTTTTTGTAGGTCTTTTCCTTCTCTTGTGTTTCTTGCCTAGAGAAATCTCTTTAGCATTTGCTGTAAAACTGGTTTGAAAGTACTGAATTCTCCTCTCTTTGGATTGTCTGCAAAGCTTTGATTTCTCCTTCAGAACTGGTGAAGAGTCTTGTTGGGTAGAGTATTCCTGGTTGTAGGTCCTTCTTTTTTCATCACTTTAAGTATATCGTGCCATTCCCTTCTGGCTTGTAGAGTTTCTGTTGAGAAATCAGTTGATAACCTTATGGAAGTTCCCTTGTGTTGTTTGTGGTTTTCCCCTGGTTGCTTTCAATGTTTTATTCTTATCTTTAATTTTTGTCAGTTTGATTGCTATACGTCTTGATGTGTTCCTCCTTTGATTTATCCTGCCTGGACTCTCTGCCCTTCCTGGACTTGATTGCCTATTTCCTTTCCCATGTTTGGGAAGTTTCCAGCTATCATCTCTTCAAATATTTTCTCAGGTCCTTTCTCTGCCTCTTGTCCTTCTGGAACCCCTATAATGTGGATGTTGATGTGTTTAATGTTGTCCCAGAGATCTCTTAGGCTGTCTTCATTTCTTTTCATTCTTTGTTTCTATATCCTGTTTTGCAGCAGTTATTTCCGCCATTCTATCCTTCAGGTCTCTTATCCATTCTTCTGCTTCTGTTATTCTGTTGTTGATTCCTTCTAGTCTATTGTTCCCCTCTGGTTGGTTTTGTTTTTTGTGTTGTTGTTGTTCAGTTATTCCATGTCTTATTAAACATTTCTTGCATCTTCTCCATTCTTTTTCAGAGATCCTGGATCATCTTCATTATCATTATTCTTATTTATTTTTTTGGAAGTCTGTATCACCACTTCATTTAGTTGTTTTTCTGGGCTTTTATCTTGTTCCTTGGGCTTTCCAGGTAGCCCAAGTGGTAAAGAACCCACCTGCCAATGCAGGAGACATAAAAGACATGAGTTTGATCCCTGAGTCGGGAAGATTCCCCTGGAGAAGGAGATGACAACCCACTCTAGTATTCTTGCCTGGAGAATCCCATGGACAGAATAGCCTGGTGGGCTACAGTCCATGGGGTCACAAAGAGTTGAACACAACTGAACAATGAACTTATTCCTTCACCTGAGACATAATCCTCTGCCTTTTCATTTTAATTAACTTTCTGTGATTGTGGTTTTTGTATTGGAGACTGAAAGGTTGTAGTTCTTGCTTCTTCTGTCTGTCCTCTGGTGGATGAAGCTAGGAAGCTTGTGCAAGTTTCCTGATGGGAGGGGCTAGCTAGGAAAAACTGGGTATTGTGCTGGTGGGAAGGGCTCAGTAAAACTTTAATCCAATTTTCTGATGATTGGCTGCAGCTCCCTCCCTGTTAGTGGTTTGGCTGAGGTGACCCAGCTGTGGAATCTACTGGCTCTATGGCAGGGCTGATGGTGACCTCCAAGAGGGCTCACAACAAGGGTCCTGTCCCTGTACTGCTACTGCCAGTGCCTCTGTCCTGCAGCAAGCCACTGCCAAACTCTACCTCTGTAGGAGACCTACTAGCAGGTAGGTCTCCATCAGTCACTGCTTCTTTCCCCTAGGTTCTCATGAAGAATGGAGAAGCTCTATACAGTCAGGAGAAATAAGACTGGGAGCTGATTGTGGCTCAGATCATGAACTCCTTATTGCCAAATTCAGACTTAAATTGAAGACAGTAGGAAAAACCACTAAATGACCTAAATCAAATCCTTTATGATTATACAGTGGAAGTGGCAAATAGATTTAAAGGGATTAGATATGATAGAGTGCCTGAAGAACTATGGACTGAGGTTCATGACATTGTACAGGAGGCAGTGATCAAGGCCATCCCCAAGAAAAAGAAATGCAAAATAGTTGTCTGAGGAGGCCTTACAAATAGCTGTGAAAAAAGAGAAGCAAAAGGCCAAGGAGAAAAAGAAAGATACAGCCATTTGAATGCAGACTTCCAAAGAATTGCAAGAAGAGATAAGAAAGACTTCCTCACTGATAAATGCAAAGAAATAGAGGAAAACAATAGAACGGAAAAAACTAGAGATCTCTTTAAGAAAATAAGAGGTACCAAGGGAACATTTCATGCAAAGATGCGCACAATAAAGGACAGAAATGGTATGGACCTAACAGAAGCCGAAGATGTTAAGAAGAGGTGGCAAGAATACACAGAAGAACTGTACAAAAAAGATCTTCATGACCCAGATAATCACGATGGTATGATCACTCACCTAGAGCCAGACATCCTGGAATGTGAAGTCAAGTGGGCTTAGGAAACATCACTACGAACAAAGCTAGTGGAGGTAATGGAATTCCAGTTGAGCTATTTCAAATCCTAAAAAATGATGCTGTGAAAGTACTGTACTCTATATGCCAACCAACTTGGAAAACTCAGCAGTGGCCCCAGTACTGGAAAAGATCAGTTTTCATTCCAGTCCCAAATAAAGGCAATGCTAAAGAATGCTCAACCTACTGTACGATTGCACTCATCTTACACGCTAGCAAAATTCTCCATGCCAGGCTTCAACTGTATGTGAACTGTGAACTTCCAGATGTTCAAGTTGGATTTAGAAAAGGCAGAGATCAAATTGCCAACATCTGTTGGATCATTGAAAAAGAAGAGAGTTCCAGAAAAGCATCTATTTCTGTTTTACTGACTATGCCAAAGCCTTTGACTGTGTGGATCACAATAAAGTGTGGAAAATTCTGAAAGAGATAGGAATACCAGACCACCTGACCTGCCTCTTGAGAAATCTGTATATGCAGGCCAGGAAGCAACAGTTAGAACTGGACATGGAATGACAGACTGGTTCCAAATAGGAAAAGGAGTACGTCAAGGCTGTATATTGTCACCCTGCTTATTTAACTTAAATGCAGAGTACATCATGAGAAATCCTAGACGGGATCAAGTACAAGCTGGAATCAAGATTGCCAGGAGAAATAGCAACCTCAGATATGCAGATGACACCACCCTTATGGCAGAATGCTTCCTAAGGTCCATTTGACTTCACATGCCAGGGTGTCTGGCTCTGGGTGAGTGATCACATCATCATGGTTATGTGGATCATGAAGATCTCTTTTGTACTGTTCTTCTGTGTATTCTTGCCACCTCTTCTTAACATCTTCTGCTTCTGTTAGGTCCATACCATTTCTGTGCCTTATTTTGCCTGTCTTTCCATGAAATATACTCTTTGTATCTCTTATTTTCATGAAGAGATCTCTAGTCTTTCCCATTCTATTGTTTTCCTCTATTTGTTTGCATTTATCAGTGAGGAAGGCTTTCTTATCTCTCCTTGCTATTCTTTGGAACTCTGCATTCAAATGGGTATATCCTTCCTTCTCTCCTCTGCCNTTTCATGAAGAGATCTCTAGTCTTTCCCATTCTATTGTTTTCCTCTATTTGTTTGCATTTATCAGTGAGGAAGGCTTTCTTATCTCTCCTTGCTATTCTTTGGAACTCTGCATTCAAATGCGTATATCCTTCCTTCTCTCCTCTGCCTTTAGCTTCTCTTCTTTTCACAGCAATATGTAAGGCCTCCTCAGACAACCATTTTGCATTTTGCATTTCTTTTTCTTGGGGATAGTCTTGATCACTGCCTCCTGTACAGTGTCATGAACCTCAGTCCATCGTTCTTCAGGCACTCTATCTATCATATCTAATCCCCTGAATCTATTTGTCACATACTGTAAAATTGTAAGGGATTTGATTTAGGTCATACCTGAATGGTCTAGTGGTTTTCCCTACTGTCTTCAATTTAAGTCTGAATTTGTCAATAAGGAGTTCATGATCTGAGCCACCGGTCTTGTTTTACTGACTGTATAGAGCTTCTCCATCTTTGGTTGCAAAGAATATAATAGTCTGATTTCAGTATTGACCATCTGGTGATGTCCATGTGTAGAGTCTTCTCTTGTGTTGTTGGAAGAGGGTGTTTGCTCTGACGAGTGCGTTCTCTTGGCAAAACTCTGTTAGCCTTTGCCCTGCTTCATTTTGTACTCCTGGCCAAATTTGCTTGGTACTCCAGGTATCTGACTTCCTACTTTTGCATTCCAGTCCCCTATAATGAAAAGGACATAGTTTTTGGGTGTTAGTTCCGGAAGGTCTTGTAAGTCTTCATAGAACTGTTCAACTTCACCTTCTTCAGCATTAGTGGTTGGGGCATAGACTTGGATTATTGTGATATTGAATGGTTTGCCTTGGAAATGAATGGAGATCATTCTGTTTTTGAAATTGCACCCAAGTACTGCATTTCTGACTTTTTTGTTGACCATGATGGCTACTCCATTTCTTCTAAGGGATTCTTGCCCACAGTAGTAGATGTAATGGTCATCTGAGTTAAATTCGCCTATTCTAGTCCATTTACTTCAGTGATTCCTAAAGTGTTGATGTTCACTCTTACCATCTCCTGTTTGACCACCTCCAATTTACCTTGATTCGTGGACTTAACATTCCAGGTTCCTATGCAGTATTGTTCTTTATAGCATCATACTTTACTTCCCTTACCAGTCCCATCCACAACTGGGTGTTTTGTTTGCTTTGGCTCCATCTCTTCATTCTTTCTGAGTTAAATATTCTCCAGCAGCATATGGGGCATCTACCGACCTGGGGAGTTCGTCTTTCAGTGTCAGATGTTTTTGCCTTTCCATACTGTGCATGGGATTCTCAGAGATTACTGAGGTGGTTTGCCATTGTCTTCTCCAATGGACCATGTTTTAAGTTTTTTTTAAATCAAGATGTAATTGACCTATATATAAGATTATGTTATTTCCAGGTGTAGAGCAATGATGCTTATATTTAATTTGTTTCAAAGAAAAGTGGTAGATTTCATTCTTCTGGACATTTCTTGTTCTCTGTGTCCTGTGGAATATTTTCATTGTATCATATTTTGAGGGTTTTCTTTACGGAAGGGAATTTCATACATCTCTAAAGTGTTGAATGAGAGGACAACAAAAAGCAAATGCTTTTTTTCCTTGACCACATCACGTGGCATTTGGTATCCTTGTTCCTTTACCAGGGATCGAACCCTTGCTACCTGCATTGGAAAAGTGACCTCTTAACCACTGGACCTTGAGGCCAGTCCCTGCAAATGCTTGAAGTACAACAGATTGGCCTTTCCAGACTTTTAGAAGAAACAAATCAAAACAAGCAGTATGGTAGTGATTGTTGGTTGGGGGCCAAATTTTATCTACTTCTTGCAAGATTAAGTTTGAAACTATAGGTTACATATTTCTTCCTCCTGCCTATTGGTATATCTTTAATGTATCAGAGTTTAGTCAGGAATATATGAATTAGTCAACTTTGGCTAAATTATGTTGTAGTAACAATCCCGAGTTTCCAGCAACAAAAGTTTATTTCTCATAGTAACGCCCTTGGCGTGCTGCAGTGCAGGTTGTCACAAAAAGTGAGTCCCTCAAGACTGAGCGACTGAAGGGAACTGAACTGAACTCATTCTTCATTGGCCAGAGCAAGTCATGTGGTCAAACATGGCCTCAGGGTCAAAGAAGTGTAATGCCCTCCAAGGATGAGCAGCTAGGGAAGGATTTGGCAGGGAAGGATGGCAAATATTTTGATCATCACCCTATATGTTAACAGTGTATTTTTTGATGTAGTCACTTTACAAGGAAGTCTCCTAGGGTTTTTTTTGAAGGGTATTTATTTGGAGGTGGAGCAGGAATGTTTGTAACCTGTATTTTCAAACACCTTGATAGTGTGAATTGACTGTCTTAATTACCATTTTGGAGATCTGAGCAGACCCTGGATTTTATACATGTAACAGCTCAGTAAACATTTGTTGGATTAGTGGACGATGACTTCTAACAATAATAGGAAAGCCATACTTTTCATTATCTTTATTGCCCTTTGCAGCTGCTTGAAACAGTTTTATAGAGAGAAGCTCCCATAAACTATGCCTGTTATTTATTATATGAAAAATGATTGTTCAGGGATCATTTTTACCATAAAAGAAATTGCTTTTTAATCACTCACATGTCCATTATACAAAATTTATATTAAATACAACTGAGGAAAGGACTGTTTTCTATCTGATAGCTCATGACCTCGACTAATAATGTTTATTGTATATTGCACTGTGTTTCCTTTTCCTCCTTTCTTTCTCCATGTGGTGTTTGAACATTGTCCATATTTATAGTCATATTGTGATCTCTTATTCTATTTTTTCCATTATCTCTTGTTTAACACATAATAACATGAATTAACAATAGGAAGGGTCATAGATGAAATAAAGCAGTCATAAAATTAATTTTAGCTTTCCCTTTTCTGTTTTCCTCCATATGAACTATTCATTCAATAAAATTATATCTTGTTCCTTTTCTCTCTTACATGAGGCAAGCATGGAAATGAGTAGAAGAATGGTGAAAAGTAGACCAGAGGCCTGAAAAATTTGGTGGGAGGTGGTTCAAAGATCAGATTGTCAGTTCCTGGGGCATCAGGGTTATTTTCTTTTTTAATCTTTTCTTTTTCTTTGTTTACTATGAAATCACTTTTTCATAGCTTGGGGTTTTCACAATCTTTTGAAAAGTCAAAACTTGCTAATAAGTTGATCTGAGTCCTGTTATCTTTTTGAAATATACTAGATAAGTTTAATGTGAGTCATTCCAGAATGTAGCCCCTGCTTGAACCTCTGTGTTGAGTACCCTCTTTATCTAAGGTCAAAGCACTTAGTTAGCAACTGAGCTTTTGTAAGCAACCCATTGTAAAAGTTCACCATGCCTTGTTCTTCAGAATCATTAATCATCTTCCCTCTAAGCTTTGGAAACATGGCTGAGTCCTGAGTCATCGGGCCCTTCACAGTGCTGGTGATCCACCCTGCTGAGGTACATGCATGAAATATTTGCTGTCTCAGTATTGATCTGAGGACTGGTTTGTCTCTTGAAACATGTGGACCGAATTCCTTATAAGTTAACTGAAAGATGCAGTTTGTGTCCGTTTTACAAAGGGATCTGATCAGGCCTGTTAAAGTTACCATATAGATGACATGATTCCAAACTTCCTGTGCTTGATGTAATTTGCAAATATTTTGAAATAAGAAATGTGTAGCCTCAGGGAGGTCAGTGATCAGTTTTTGAATTTTGGTGATTTTTTCTGTTTTAATTTTCACAGCTGTTTAGTTTTGAAATGCCTGCTCCACCAGATAAGTTAGGAATGTGTGGAGAGGGCAGTTTAAATAATTTGAATGTTTGCTGTTGAAGCAGATGCCTCTAAGTCAGGCTTCCAGATCCAAAGGAGCAAAGAGGGAAGAGCAGGAGAATGAAGCTCCATGTGACACTTGCTGGAGAGGAATGTGGGCCCTGCTAGTGATTCTTGGATTCTCATCCTAGAGTTTAATTTTCCCAGTTCTGTTAAGGTATCCTGGTAAATTCGGTGTGAAAAGAGTGCTGATAACTTCTTAAAGAAAGGGGATTCAGTGATAACTTTGAGTTTCCATGTGATTACTTATCTACCATTTATCTCCTTAAAAAAAATAAAAAGTGTCCATTATTAAGATCAGCTCACAGGTCAGACATTCATCTTGGTTGTCAAGTGTCTGAAATCAACTCTGGAGGCGAAAGTGGAATTGATGGCACTCATCGGAGAGTACTGATTCTGTTGAATAAAAGACATCAGGCCTTTGGTCTCTTTTGTGTTGCAATTTTGAGCAGAATTTAAAAGAATGAAAATTTCCAAATATGTGCTAACACGATTTATGAGAATATTTATCAAGATTAAAGTAATATATTAAAAATCAGCTTAATTAATTGAAGCTTAACTCTTAGAAACTGATGTAAAGGGTAGTTTAAAATTTGCTAAGCTTTATTAAAAGTCTAGATTGGGGGTAGAAACAGTTTCCCCAGGGTATCTCAATTTCCTTCGTTTTAGAGTATCTTTTGTCAGAATGAAGAGAAAAAAAGATCGGTCATTCTTTTTAATCAGGCTTAACTGCAGTGACATAAAGGAGAAAACATAGCAATGTAGAAACAGGTGATTTCTTAATTCATCCTTTCACACCTGTGTGAATAACAGAAAAACCATAGGTCATTCTAATTGTTTTATAACTACAAAGAATTTAAATGTTTTGACATAATACATTCCTTTTCAGTTCTCAGTTATGCATTTCTATAAGCTGGCTTTACACAAATAGGCTAGCTGAGAGGCATTTGCTTTCTAAATGAGCTTTCTTCTGTTTCTCTGTTTGACCTTTTATTATGAAAAATTCCAACCATTAACCCCCATTATCAGGCTTCAGTAAGTGTTAATTCTTGGTCTGTGTTGTTTCATCTTTCCCGCCAGCCCGACTCTAGATTATTTTGAAACAGATTCTAGACATCATATCATTTCATTAAAGCGAATTGCTTTTGATAGTGCCAGTGGAAGCCATTTTCCTTCTTGGCACTGGCACAGTCTCTCAGGGCTGAATAGAATTTATAAGGAGACAGACTCTAATTGAAGAGCTTAGCTTGTGAGAAAGGAGCTCATATTTTCTCTGGATAGTTTCTTCCAATTTCTCTTGTCTTTCAAATGCCAGGTATTTGCAAAGTTCTTACCTTCTTATCTGTTTGGAAATTCCTGTAGCAAGCTCAGGTTTAGTTATCCTGTACTGCCTTGTCTGTGCGTTATCTAAATGGCATTGAAGGGAAGAAAGAATTATTTCACCAGGAGTTGGCTTGGAGAGGAGTTAGCTATATTGGATATATTTAGGAAGTGCCCCTTAATGCTGTAATAATATACTAGCTTTTAAAAGCACCTCATAATAATAGCTTTTTTAAAAGCGCAAATGAAGCACTTAAAGGTGATCTCTTTTCCTAGCCATCAGTGGGATAATTTAATTCCTTTCCTGGGTCAAAATAAAATATTCTTTCAAGTACCCTGAGATCTGCAAGTATTGGTTGACTCATCTTTTGTTGTTAAACCTATTGGTTTCCCAGGCCAGCGTGTCTTTTTGTATACTTTGACCTTGCACTTTAAACTGAATTCCTTTTGTCCTTTGAAGGAGGCGTAAAACTGTTATGTTTATATTGGTGAGTGTGAGAAACCGAGTTTTCACTTTTCTCTATGATTTCTAAATTTAAGTGGCTTTAATAATCATTATCGTAATAGTTTCTTGATTCCTGAAAAAGTAGATTCAAAGAAAGTTTTAAAAAGTAGATTCAACAGGTTAAATAGAATTCTTGAACTGTTTTCCTTCTAAACTAAAACCAATTTTGACTTAATTGTTAATTCTTAGAATTCAGTTCTTGAGCATAGAAAACCGTGGGGTTCACTTTTATATTTTACTTTATTAAGATCACTCAAGTTACTGGTAACTTGGCTATATGGGATGATGAAAGAAAGTCCTGGACTGAGTTTGATCAGGACTGTGACTTGCGTGTGATTAAATATGTGTCTACTTGTCTTCAGTAGCTAAACAGAAGTAATTATATTTGCATTCCACCTATTTCACAGGGATGTTGTTATAAGTCCTATAATTAGATTTTTTTCTTTAATTTGCAAAAGTATTTGAGCTGCTTCACAGATCAGAGCTATATAAAGTGAGGTGTTATTATGAACATCTCATTTTTATTGATTTGTGTTTTTGACGCTGGATGCACATATTGCTTTTTCTCTTTTCCCAGTATACAGGTTCTGCTGCGTGTTTTGAAATTGGTTTTCTTAACATTTTTAGCAGCTGGGGATGCTATAAAAGCCGTCTTGTGTCCTGTTTTTAGTGCACAGTGGTGAGTGTGGGTAGATGGCGTGGTTAATGGCCAGGCAGTTGAACCGCACTAAGTGCTCGCCTCTGTGTCCTCCGGCCTCTCCCCTTTCAGGGTAGAGTTACTGTTTGCAGTGCCAGTCTCACTGTCTGAGACTGGGGGGTCTCAGTCAGTGTGCCTGCTGCCTGGCTGTCTTGAATGCAATGTTTGTCTTCTCCCTTCCCCCCACCTTATATTTTATGTCTTGTACTTCAGGGTGGGTGATCTACTGGGCTAACCACTTCAGGGAAGCTTTGTGCTATCTCAGAAAGTCAGAATGAGTCTTTTGCATTAGGTGGCAAGCATTAACCGAGCAGATCTGTGACAAGGACCATGTCACTAGACTCCTCCATTTTTCTGGACTTACTGTGTGCTTACAGATGAGATCATTCTCCGTCTCTGGTTTGGATTGTATTCTTGAGAAAAGTTTGGACCAACTTCACGTGCTTTCCTGATAGCTAAGTTGGTAAAGAATCTGCCTGTAATGTGGGAGATGCTGGTTCAATTCCTGGGTCAGGAAGATCCGCTGGAGAAGGGAAAGGCTACCCACTCCAGTATTCTGGCCTGGAGAATTCCATGGACTGTATAGTCCATGGGGTCACAAAGAGTGGGACACACTGAGCGACTTTCACTTTTCACTGTCATGTGCATTTCACAGAAGATTTATTTGCTTTGAGTCCCAACAATGGTTCTCCAACCTTGTAAAGTGAAGTTGCTCAGTCATGTCCGACTCTTTGCGACCCCATGGACTGTAGCCTACCAGGCTCCTCTGTCCATGGGATTTTCCAGGCAATAGTCCTGGAGTGGATTGCCATTTCCTTCTCCAGGGGATCTTCCCGACCCAGGAATCGAACCCAGGGCTCCCACATTGTAGACAGATGCTTTACCATCTGAACCACCAGGGAAGTCCTGTACATAGTTAGGGTTGAAGAATTCAAACTTTGGTACTACTTAAAGGATTCCTCAGCCTCACCTCAGTGCTTCTGTAGGCATGAGCTTTTCCCATGAGGAGATGAGCCATGGTATATTTAGGTTTTGATGTTTCTAGTTTACAGAACTTGAGGGTCTGAGGATTTGGGGTAGTGGTTCTTCAGGGAACCCAGAGGTTTCTCTTTCCCACAGGGTGGTCCCCTTTGTTACAGTGTTATGCTGACCTACTCAAAGGGTTAGTTTCTGTTACATTTCAGTTCATTTCAGTCCCTCAGTCCTGTCTGACTCTTAGTGACCCCATGGGCTGCAGCACACCAGGTCTCCCTGTCCATCACCAACTCCCAGAGTTTACTCAAATTCATGTCCATTGAGTTGGTGATGCCATCCGACCATCTCATCTTCTGTCGTCCCCTTCTCCTCCCACCTTCAATCTTTCCCAGCATCAAGGTCTTTTCCAGTGAGTCAGTTCTTGTCATCAAGTGGACAATTTATTGGAGCTTCAGCTTCAGCATCAGTCCTTCCAATGAGTATTCAGGGCTGATTTCCTTTAGGATTGACTGGTTTGATCTCCTTGCACTCCAAGGGACTCTCAAGGGTCTTTTCCAACACCACAGTACAAAAGCATCAATTCTTCGACGCTCAGCTTTCTTTATAGTCCAACTCTCATGTTCACGTTCATACATGATTACTGGAAAAACCATAGCCTTGACTAGATGGACCTTTGTTGGCAAAGTAATGTCTCTGTTTTTTAATATGCTGTCTAGGTTGGTCATAACTTTTCTTCCAAGGAGCAAGCGTCTTTTAATTTCATTTGGAAATGAATTAACTTTTGAGAACAAGTGAGAAGAGTTGCTCAGGAGGCATAAGTGTATAGACAGGGCTGTTGTCAGTGGCCCTCATTGTGTCCTACAACTTGAATTGTCTGCATCCCGTGACAACTGCCTGGTTTTGAAAAGGTCCTTACAAAGCAGTGACAATGTGCTTTGGTGCTGAGTAAATAAAATAAGCAGAGGAAGCCTCTGATGTTAAGCTGAATTTATTTGATTTTAGGGCCGAATCAATGAAGACTTTTAAAGAGAAACTTGTGCTCTGAGCAGATAAAGAGAAACCTTGGGAGGGTTTGATTGTTGCTTCCAAAAAAGCAAGTTTCTAGACCATGGTTGCCTGTTTTATTCAATAAAGAAGAAGAAGCTGCTTCACCTCTCTTAAAATATTAAATTAAGAAAAAAAGTAAAAAGTCACCAGTGTTTTCAATAAAACTATGAAGCTTTATTTTTTTCTTGAAAAGGCATATGTTTAAGCATCAGCTGCATTAGTTGGAATACGTTTTAGGAATTTCTGTCTTAACTCCAGATAATTGATGTGAAAATTAGAGTGACTAATGTAGTACTGTGACATTTAGGGAGTAGTCACTTCTGTTGTCTTTCTTGGGATGTTTTGTATTCCTTGGAACTTTTGAAATCGATATTTGGTTTTTGCTTTTTTGCTGTTCAGTCACTAAGTCGTGTCTGACTCTTGGTGACCCTATGGGCTGTAGCACACCAGGCTTCCCTTGGCCTTCACTCTCTATTGGAGTTTGCCCAAACTCATGTCCATTAAGCTTGTGATGCCATCCAACCATCTCATCCTCTGTTGTCCCTTTCTGTTGCCCTCAATCTTTCCCAGCATCAGGGTCTTTTCCAAGGAGTCAGTTCTTCCCATCAGGTGGCCAAAGTATTGGAGCTTCAGCTTCAGAAGCATTTGTCCTTCCGATGAATATTCAGGATTTATTTCCTTTAGGATGGATTGGGTGGATCTCCTTGCAGACCAAGGGACTCTCAAGAGTCTTCTCCAACACCACAGTTCAAAAGCATCAATTCTTCGGCGCTCAGTCTTCTTTATGTACTTTGGAGAATTGAAATTAGTTTGATTCCTAAGAGTTGCAGGATTATACAGTGTATCACGAATCTGACTGCAGAAAGACTCCTTGTTTAGTTCTCAGTTTATTCAGGTGACCACTGAAGGTGGAAGAGTGACCCCATGGAGTTTTCAGCCTTCATTCATTTGTTCTAAGACCCATTCATTCAGTATACATTGCGTGTCATTCATGTCATTACATGGCTAGAACCATGTAACAGGGCTAGAAATGCAGAAACAGGTTCTTGTTTTCAAGGGACCAAAGTCTTATCTAAGGAACGCACACTAAACAGTTTACAGTGGATTTAGACCTGAGCTTAGACATGCAAGACGCACAGTAGAGGAAGTCCACTTAAGCCATTCTAACATTCAAACAGGACATGTGGTGTGAGTTTAGAATAGCAAGAAGAATTAGCCAGGTCAAGAAGGGAAGACAGAGGGAGTGTGGGTAGAGTTCTGCAGGGGATAAATTTAGTTCTTTTGTAAGGATAGTTCAGTAGTTAATAGTTACCCATTTGTAATAGCTGTACCATAAATAAAATCCTTAAGGTTGCCTAATGATGACATATTAATTTTGTGTCTTTTTTTCCTTTGGTGTATTTCTACAAACTGTGTCTGTGCTTAGTTTTTTTTTTTTCTTGTCAGTTTTGTTCTTGTTAATGGGCAGTGTCTACGTTTTCTTGCCAATTCTATAGTATCCATTTATTTGGATTCTAACTGCCATTTCCCCAATCCCGCTTCTTAGTTGCCAGAGGGGCACAAACCGGAAAAAGTAAATTGGCAAAGGTAAATCTGGTCCTGGCCCGCACCTGCTAAATCTTTCATTAGCTCCCTTGCCCAGGTGTTGCCAGTGGGGCATAGTCTAGTCTCAGCTCCACCTTTACACCTTTGCCCTTGGGGTGGTTTCCTTCCTCCCGAGTGTTCATCTTCCACCTTGATAGTGATTCTGCAACTTGTCTTCCTCCTTCAGAGCCTGTCTGGTGACCTTTCCACTACACTCAGTTCATCAGTTTCTCTTCTCTGCTGAGTTTGTACCCTGACCTGCCGTGCACTGTTGTATGAAGCACACTCAGAGTGATTCTCTGTTCCTGTTCTAAATTTGAGCTCTCTGAGGCAGCACCTAGATGTTGCTCTCTGTGGATCTTTATGTTTATCACAGTAACAGTTTTGTGGGACTTCTCTGGATGCCCAGTGGTTAAGACTCTGCACTTCCATTGCAGGGGGCACGGGTTCAATCCCTGGTTGGAGAACTAAGATCCCTTATGCCACGCAGCACAGCCAAAAAAGTAAAAACCGTTGTGTAATAAGTAACCATTACTTGATTTAAGCTGAACAGTTTAGCGTTTAAACATTAAGTTAGTCTTTTATATTTACTGGGTGATAATCATGACTGAACAGAAGTGTGTAAGTTAATGTTCCAAGCATTTTATTTACATTCACACTGATTTCCCCTTGTTAAACAAAAGCTTATTCTGACACTTGTTAAAATTGTAAGGAAGACTTTATTGAAAACTATTGGAACAGAGGAGAGAGTTGCAACTCAACTCTGAGTACAACAAAGATTAGTGGGGATCTATAGCCAAGGGGCTGGATGAAGGGCGTCGGGCGGCCGGGGCGGGGGTGGTCAGTGGATGGAAATTTATTAAAAGGAGGCTTTCATGGGTTGGGGGATTCTTGCTATATTGACCTAACGGGAATGTTGCAAAAGGCAAGCCTAGGACTGGTACATCAAAAGTTGGAATTGAGGGACTTGATCAGTTATCAGATGTAATCAGCTATCAGGGGTAGGGATGCTCTGTTAAACGGACTAGAAGATTCTTGCTAAACTGGGCTAGGGAGAAAGGACAGGGCAGGGCCAAGGCTGAGCCCTCATCCAGAAGGGGGCTCAGAGGAGCCTGGTTAAAGTTTCATCAGGGAGAGTCTTTGTCATGATGAGGTTTTTTTTTTGGTCAATAAACTAGGTACTGTTATTATCTGTATTTTATAGATAAAGACTCTAAAGTTTAGAAATAGTCTAAATAACTTCCACAAGATCCACGGCTAGCCTGAAGCTGGTGATCCTTTTCTGAACTGGACTGTGCCTGTGATGGTCAGTTAATTCTTGCTAACCTACTCTGACAGTCAGTAAAGTCTGCCTCTCTTTGAGAATCACTCCTGGCCTTGCTGCTGCCAGTGCTGTTGTAAGGGCCATGAATTCTACTGCAGCAACATACTCAGATGGCAAGAAGGAGGGAGATTTAAATGTTAGCAGCTTTATTAGAATTCCAGATAGATGGTGTGACCATTTATCTATCTATATACAATTCTATTTTTCTATACACAGCAGAAAAACATTTTTCAGTCAAATTCCTGGATCTCACCTATTGAAATATAACCACAGAAGGGAGAAAATATTAATGTTCAGATGTTCTGAAGATAAAAGATAGTTGTTCAGTCTATCGAACACTTTATCTCCCTGTGTGGCTGCCCTGGCTCCTAGTTGCTGCCTGTGGGCTCTCTCTAGTTGCGGCAAGCGGGAACTGCTCTCTCCTTGCCATGGTGGCTGCTCTTGCTGCCTCGCGTGGGCCCAGTAGCTGTGGCACCGGGGCTTAGTTGCTCCACGGTGGGAGGGATCTTCCCAGACCAGGGATCAGACCCATGCACTGGCAGGCAGATTCTTAATGACGGGACCACAGGGGGTCACAGTAAACAGCTTTGGACATTTTAACTGTTTTCTTAGGGCATATTCCCAGGAGGTGAATTATTGGTTACATGGGTAAAGAACATTTTTTCACTCTTGGAACATTAGTGTCACATTGCTTTCCAAAGGAGATATAACAGTTCGTCCTCCCACCAGCAGTGGGAGAGGGGGCTCTAGTTGTTACGGTTATTAATATTGGAAATCTGCAATTATAAACTTACTTATTTTGAGGTTTTACTTCATTCTTTTGTGGTGAACTTTCCACGCTGGATTGACCTTAATTAAGTTGGCTCAAATTCTCAATTAAAATTTCCATTTGACAAAAACTTTGTAAGGTCCATTTTAAAGGTTGGGGTGTAAAGGAAATAAGAAAAGCTTTGTCAGAGAGGAAATAAAAGGGTTAGTTTTAATAATGTCCACACAGATGAATGTTAATCAGTGAACTGCATATTGAATACAGTAACTTTTCTTCCCTTCAGTAACAATAGTTATCTTTTGAAAATCTTTTGAATGTTATTTGGAATTATAAATAGCTCTACTGGATTCCACAATATTTAAATCAAATGCGGTCACCTTTACATGTGGAAAGATGCTTAAATTGTAATTCTGGATAAACTGAACTAGAATTTGCATTTTAAGAATAAAAGTGGCTTCTCTAAGGTTTTTCATACTATGAGAAATTGAACCTTTTTAAAGAAAGTATGAAATTGAGAAAACTTGGAATTTTCTTCTTTTTCAGTTTTATTCCAGAGCACAATGTATTTGTGATTTTTAACAGAAACTTCTAAGTTTCTTTTCTGTACTTCAATGGTACAGCTAGCCACTTCCACTTAAATTGAGTGAAATCCTTAGTAAATGATGACTAGGATTCTTTTCAGCTTTTGTTTTTTTTCCTCAGGCTTAAATATATTTCAGTGCAGTTCAGTCAAGTGAAGTGAAATTAAAGATTTGAATCATGTATCTGTTGTCTCCTGAAACACTCTGGTTTTCTGTTGGCTGCAATCTGCTGAGTGTTTAGTGATGCTAATGTCACTGAATAGTTTTTTAGCCCTAAAAGTTCCTTGTGTCATAAATCTTGTCCTGCATAGACATCCTTTGGGTCACCTACCAGGGCACAGTTGGCTTTTGTTAATGACTGTATTGTGCTTTACTTTCATTCATGGCACTTAGTCACTTTTCATTGATGTTGCAGTAAGGCTTTTTCTTTGGACATCGATCGTTCTTTCAGGTCAGTTCAGTTCAGTTAGTTGCTCAGTTGTCTCCGACTGTTTGTGACCCCACGGACTGCAGCACACCAGGCTTCCCTGTCCATCACCAATTCCTGGAACTTGCTCAAACTCATGTCCATCTGGTCATTGATGCCATCCAACTATCTCATCCTCTGTCGTCCCCTTCTCCTTTTGCCTTCAGTCTTTCCCAGCATCAGGGTCTTTTCCAAGGAGTCAGTTCTTCGTATCAGGTGGCCAAAGGATTGGAGCTTCAGCATCAGTCCTTCCAATGAATATTCAGGACTGATTTCCTTTAGGATGGACTGGTTGGATCTCCTTGCAGTCCAAGGGACTCTCAAGAGTCTTCTCTAACACCGCAGTTCAAAAGCATCAATTCTTCGGCGCTCAGCTTTCTTTATGGTCCAGCTCTCACATCCATACATGACCAGCTTTGACTAGACGGACATTCATACAAAACCATAGCTTTGACTAGACGGAACTTTGTCAGCAAAGTAGTGTCTTTGCTTTTTAATATGCTGTCTAGGTTGGTCATAGCTTTTCTTCCAAGGAGCAAGCTTCTTTTAATTTCATGGCTGTTCTTTACCTGTTGGTAAATTAATGTTCAGCTGTAGCAGGAGCCAGCCAGCATCTGTGCATGGATGAGATTATTAATAGGTAGCCCTATAGATTTCCTTTATCTCCTGATGGGGTAAACACTTACCAGTCCTTAGCACAGACTCTAATAAGAGACTGAAACAAATCTGCCTTGTGGTTTCCACCTGCTGGCATCAGCACCGTTAGTTGGTCTCACTGTTGCGCACTGCATCTGTGAAGATGCTGAAGATGGACATGCTCTCTGGCTTCCCAGGTGTGTGCTCATTATTAAAGCTTTGTGCTCGTGCTCCGTTCCTCAGTCATGTCTGACTCTGCGACCCCGTGGACTGCAGCCCACCAGGCTCCTCTGTCCATGGGGTTTCCCAGGCAAGAATATTGGAGTGGGTTGCCATTTCCTCCTCCAGGGGATCTTCTCGACCCCAGAGTTTGAACCCGAGTCGGCTGCATTGACAGGTAGGTTCTTTACCACTGAGCCACCAGGAAAGCCCTATCAAGGCTTCCATGTAGGCAAATTTCATTTTGATGAGTATATTCAAATGTAGAGCAGTTTATCAATACTAGCACATGGTTGTTTTTTGTACAGCATGTGTATTTTCATTTCTTCTTTTACTGTGCTCTATAAACTCATATTTAATTTATCTGATTGCAGCTGTTGCACTATTTTTGTGGAATGAGGCTTAAAAATCTGGCAGGAGGCCTTTCTGCTTTCTTGCTCTTTTCAATGTTATAGCACTGTTTTGCACAATCGGTGCTTTCTGGGTAGTTTCTTGACTTCTTTTCCAAAACTGAGACTTCCTCTAAGACTTTTCTCTGCCTAGCTTTGATCACTGTTCCCGAAGCAGAGCTGATAAGACCCTTCTTGGTGGCTGCTTGTATGTAGAGGTTTGTAGCTTATTTAGCTTAGCCATAAAGGCGAGAGTAGCCAACCAGCACAGTGTGCTGATTTAAGACAGGGTGATGTCATTCTGGTGATACAGCATGGAAGGTTATTTTATTATTAAATATTTTCTTTTAAACATGCTTGTGCCTTGCAGTGTGTTGAGAATTCAGTTTTTATTTGAAAGAAAAGTTTTAGATCGTCTCCTTTTAGTGACCGGATTTATCCACAGAACACAGAGGATAACATGCTGTTCTCCCATTACCGAATTCATTACTTTTTTTTTTCCCCCATGTGATAAGTGTTTACAGTTACCTGTGAAATTTTCAATTTTTTGTCACTTATTTTTATTTGGGAAGAAACTGGGAAGTGAATTAATACGTTAAATTTATATAATCTCGTTAATTGCCAGATTATCTTGAAATTCCAAAAGATTTATATTTAAAATAAAATTTAGTCTGAAATGCCCCTCTCCCACTCATTGATTTTTTTTTTTTTGATGGTATCTTAGGATAGTTTTTAATTTTATGTTGTTTAAATTTTTTTTTAATTGGCGTATAATTGCTTTGCAGTGTTTTGTTGTATCTGCTGTGTGTGAATCAGCTGTATATATACATATCCACTCATGGATTTCTTAAAATTATTGATGTTTGATTTAGGGTAATCTGCTTTCTTCCAGGAATTACTTTGTTAGCTTTTAGTGCATCTCAGTGATACTGTTTTTTGGTTTTTTTTTTTCCTCCCAATGATTAACTGTTTTATTCTTAATAACCCTCTTGAAAATGGGACCTTCTGGAAGACATAAAGTCCCTCACTTATTGAAGCTTTATGAATGGTTATCCTATCTGCAGCTTAGTGTTCTAGAATCTGATATCTTAGAAGCGTTAGACAAGCTGTAAGTTAATGACTTACTTCTCAGATGTGACTTGGCAACTGGTTGGTGGTCTGGAGGTGCCAATAAGCTTCAGAGAGGGGCTGATTAATTTCCATTTCTCTCTTAAAACAAGAATGCCTTTATTCTGTCTTTTTGTTTTCTGTCCCTCGTTTTTCAACTTAGCAGCTATGCTTTGGTTTTATTGCTCCCTGCTGAATTCTCTCCTATTGCAAATATTAAAATAAGGGTGATTTAGGAGCTCCATAGGCAAGATTCCTTGGCATTTCTCTTTGTGGAACGTAAGCAGGGGTGAGTGGACGAGTCGTCTGAAATGCCAGTGTGTGTTGCCCAGAGACGTGCTGACAGCTGGGCCTGACAGTGCTTGCTGGCCACTGGCTGCTCCTGACCCGTCCCCTTCTCACCTCGTTCCCCTGCCACTACCCCTTTCCTCAACAACGGGAACTTGGGAGGCATGCCTGTTCTCTTTTGAGAGGACAGCTTGAATATTCACTCCAGCTTTTCAGATAGAACATTGACATTGTCTCTTTGAACTCAGTTCTCTCTTTTATTGGGTTCTTCACCCTTCATGCAGTTTTAAAATCTTACTCGTGAGCAAGCTGCACATCCCTTACAGGCCATCTTGTTCAACTTCAAACAGTGGCACATTTAGAAGCTGCATTTGAGGCCCATGACTTCATACATGACAGTTCGACATTGATCAGGCTGGCTGTGTGTTTGGGATTTGTCAGTTCCTTTGTCCATGTATTGTGTGGCTTTCGGTACCTTTTCTCTGTATTTCAAAAGACCTTTGTGTACATCCTGCCTTTTGTTCTTTTCCTGCTCATTTTTTCACAGGACTGGAATTTGGTGTAAGGCTTGCTTAAAATGCAGGGGTGTAGACTCTTCTAGTTGTTTTCCGTTCATTGCAGACTTTTATTTTTTTTAAATAATTAAGATTTAATTTTTTTAAGGTTTTCTAATTTTGAATTCTTAGAGATGTAATGGCCTCCAAAAGTAAGAGATTTGGGGGGAGTAGTTTTTTTTTTAATTTTAATTTCTGTGATTCCTTTCCACTTTTATTCTAGAATGAGGGAGTGGAATGGTGTGGGATAGTGGTGGTGGTGGTGGTGGTAGTGGTTGAAATGAGTAGAACAGTGCCTGAAACCAGACTATCACAACTCTCAAATACCAGATAATATCATGATATATTATGTACTTTTGTGTATTCCTGAAAATATTTTTGTACCTTACAAGGTATTTTATTGTTGCTTATACTTTCATTTTTATCTCACATTTTGACAGTTTTCTTTTCCTTTCTTTCTCAATGTTTCATTGATGCCAAATTTCCAGAAATTAAAATTTTTTCTTCTGTACCTTGCTATCCTGTAGGTCCTGTAACATAAAACTAAATCTTTTGAGCAACTTTACATCAAAATTTTAAAAATAAATTTTTGTAAGAAATGAATTTAAAGTTTATTGCCTTCAAGTTCAGTTCAGTCGCTCAGTCGTGTCCGACTCTTTGCGACCCCACGAATCGCAGCACGCCAGGCTTCGCTGTCCATCACCAACTCCCGGAGTTCACTCAGACTCATGTCCATAGAGTCAGTGATGCCATCCAGCCATCTCATCTGTCGTCCCCTTCTCCTCCTGCCCCCAATCCCTCCCAGCATCAGTCTTTTCCAGTGAGTCAACTCTTCGCATGAGGTGGCCAAAGTACTGGAGTTTCAGCTTCAGCATCATTCCCTCCAAAGAAATCCCAGGGCTGATCTCCTTCAGAATAGACTGGTTGGATATCCTTGCAGTCCAAGGGACTCTCAACAGTCTTCTCCAACACCACACTTCAAAAGCATCAATTCTTCGGCGCTCAGCCTTCTTCACAGTCCAACTCTCACATCCATACATGACTATTGGAAAAACCATAGCCTTGACTAGACAGACCTTAGTCAGCAAAGTAATGTCTCTGCTTTCAAATATGCTATCTAGGTTGGTCATAACTTTTCTTCCAAGGAGTAAGCGTCTTTTCATTTCATGGCTGCAGTCACCATTATTGCCTTAGTACCACAAAAAATCTATTTCAAGTAAATTAGCCTGAATATTAGAAAAGGACACTGTGAACTGCATGTAGACAATAGATGTGTGAAAATGCAGGCCAGCGATGAAGTTATTTTAAATATGAGGAAGAATAGGTCTCTTGTTTCCTTACCTCTCTGACTTCTGATACCTTCTAGCCAGCTTGCCTTTCTCTGGCAGCATAAGTAGTTGCCTGCAATCTAGAACTGTTGGAATACTGTAAATTTAAGGCTCCCCTGGTTTGGTAAAGAATCACTCTTTGGCTCAGTGTTCGATAAAGCTCAGTGATTTGATATGACTCAGTGTGTGGTAAAGAATCCGCTTGCCAATGCAGGAGATGAGAGTGTGATCCCTGACTTGGGGAGGTACCTTGGAAGTGGCAATGACAACCCACTCCAGTATTCTTGCCTGGAAAATTTCATGGACAGAGGAGCCTGGCAGGCTGCAGTCCATGGAGTCTCAAAGAATTTGGACTGCACTGTGGCTAAACAACGAAAACAACAACAAGAAGAATAGTGGGGAGAATATCAGCCTAATTTGCTTATAAATGTTCCATTGTACATAAAATACCTTCTCTACTAAGATTGTATCTTTAAATATTGAGACCAAGTATTCTCTGGTTAGGATTCTAGCAACCAGCATAGGTCAGTGGTGTGTTCACAGCATTAGTTCAAGTCTGCCTCTTCTGTAGGCTTTGCTTGTCTAGTTGTTGGGACTTTTCCTTCTTGCTTTAAAAAAAGAATGATTTTTATTGGAGTGTAGTTGTTTTACAATGTTCTATTAGTTTCTTTGTTGTGCTATGCTTCGTCATGTGTGACTCTTTTCAACCCCATGGACCGGGCTCCTCTTTGCAACCCCACCCACCAGGCTCCTCTGTTCATGGGATTCTCCAGGCAAGAGTAGTGGCGTGGGTTGCCGTTTCCTCCTCCAGTGGATCTTCCCAACCCAGGGATTGAACCTAGGTCTCCTGCATTGCAGGTGGATTCTGTACCAGCTGAGCTACGATGGAAGCCCCTGTTAGTTCCTTCTGTACAGCAGAACGAATCAGCCACACACATACATGTATCGCCTCCCGTTTGGCCTTCATTCCCACTCAGTTCACACAGCGCATTAAGTGGAGTTCCCTGTGCCACACAGTATATTCTCATCACTTATCTGTTGTATGCATAGTTCAGGAGTGTACAGGTTCAGCCCCAGTCTCCCACGTCCTCTCACCCATTTTGCTTCTTTATATAAGATGATTCCAAGATTTTGTGAGAGTATGGGCATTAATCAAGTATAAAAATAGATACTGTATATTCATAATCTTGTTTTGGTCTTTGGATCACTAATCCTTAACTAAGTCCTGCTTTGGTGGTTAGAATTCTGCTAATTACTGGAATTATGTAATCGTGAGGATTTCTTTTTCTGTGAATGAGTACAGGTTTGAATTAACTCATCCCAATACTCATTTTTATATTTACCTATTCCCCACCTTTAATTTTGTAATGTGTTAGAAAATTTTCAAACCTCCAGGAAGTTAGGAAGAATTATATGACATACCTATTTTTAAAGATGTTTTACAAAGTTTATTTAATATAAAGTTAAAAGTTTTAAATTGTGCCAATAATTGAGTTTAGAAATTTTATTCCGCATAATTAATTTTTGCCTTTTTTTGTATTTTAGTGCACTACAGACCAATTATGCATATTTTGTATTTTATTTTTTGAAATCATTTAATATTTTTTGAGTAATCTCCCTTTATGATAGCAAAATACTGAATCAAATAACATGTATTTTAACACAGTTTTTATGCAAAGTGACATTTTAATACTGTTTTAAGGATGACCTATCACTTTTATAAATATAAATTTACAGAGGTGTCTTCTACTTTTAATACATTAAAATTTGAATTTTAATGTAAATATTGAAATTCAGAATCATATTTATTTTGTAACTTTCTGTGATTAGCTCCCCTTTCTGAAGCTGAAATGAAGAAAGGTTAAAGATTTTCTCAAACATGTTTGAGCTTTTGGCTTAAAAATCCTAACATTTAGCTCTTTGCCGAATCTGTTATGAGAATGAAGACCATTCTCAGCAATCAGACTGTCGACATCCCAGAAAATGTCGACATTAACTTGAAGGGACGGACAGTTATTGTGAAGGGTCCCAGAGGCATCCTGCAGAGGGACTTCAATCACATCAATGTAGAACTCAGTCTCCTTGGAAAGAAAAAGAAGAGGCTCCGTGTTGACAAATGGTGGGGAAACAGAAAGGAACTGGCTACTGTTCGCACAATCTGTAGTCACATACAGAACGTCATCAAGGGTGTTACACTGGGCTTCCATTACAAGATGAGGTCGGTGTATGCCCACTTCCCCATCAACATGGTTATTCAGGAGAATGGTTCTCTGGTGGAAATTCGAAATTTTTGGGGTGAAAAATACATACGCAGGGTTCGAATGAGGCCAGGGGTTGCCTGTTCAGTATCTCAAGCCCAGAAAGATGAGTTGATTCTTGAAGGCAATGACATTGAACTTGTGTCAAATTCAGCTGCTTTGATTCAGCAAGCCACCAGAGTTAAAAACAAGGATATCAGAAAATTTTTGGATGGTATCTATGTTTCTGAAAAAGGAACAGTTTAACAGGCTGATGAATAAGATCTCAGTGATCCTGCTGCAGAAACAAGATAGCAGACGGTTCTATGGACTCAGTTGTGATCTTTTAAAGAGACAATAAAAACTCTTGATTTGAAAAAAAAAAAAATCCTAACATTTAGGCAAACTTTTCAAACTACTATTTACTATTTCTTGATTGTTCAATATTTAGTCCGAGTGTTTTTCTATTTTTTATATGTAAATATAGGAATGTTTGCCTCACTCTAAAAGGATATAAGTAAGTCAGCAATGTGTCTATGAAAGGTTTTTTATAACTTCGGGAAGTGAAAGTCGCTCAGTCATGTCCGACTCTTTGTAATGAAATTCTCCAGGCCAGAATACTGGAGTGGATAGCCATTCCCTTCTCCAGGGGATCTTCCCAACCCATGGATCGAACCCAGGTCTCCTGCATTGCAGGGGGATTCTTTACCAGCTGAGCTACCAGGGAAGCCCAACTTGGGGAAAGTATGTATTATAATGTAAAGTGTGCAAAAGAAGGAAACAATTGTATACTTATAGAGAAAAGGCTACAGGAAATAGAAATGCTGAGTGTTAATAAAGTTGGGTGGACAGACTTGTGTGCATGGTGCTGCCTTCTCTGATGAAGAACAGATCTTCCCCAGAAGTACTGCATCAGCTGGTGAGCTTTCTGCACTTGTTCTGAGGCAACGGCCCTGCATCCCTGATTCTTCAGGGAGAAGAACACCCATCTCTAGTTTCCTTTATGTAGATGCCTACGTTCCTGTGTATTTCCATTGTAGATCGGCAGTCCCCAACCTTTTTGGCACCAGGGACCAGTTTCATGGAAGACAGTTTTTCCACAGAGGGAAATACAGTTTCAGGATAATTCTTCTTTTATTATTACATTGTGATATATAATGAAATAATTATCCCACTCACCTCAATGGGAGTCCTGAGCTTCTTTTCCCACAACTAGATGGTCCCATCCGGGGATGATGGGAGACAGTGACATCCAAAGTGTGCTTGCTTATGTCCAGTTTACTCCGTAATCTCCTGTTTCGCAAAGAAGGATACTGGAAATGGAAGCAGGCTTTTCAGTGCTTTAATGGAAATCTCAGGATATTCTGCCTTCACTTCAATCCTAAACATATGGAGAGTTCAAGTTGTCTCATACATACCTCTAAGGCCACGGTTATTTGCGATCTCAAGCAGTAATGTGAGTGAAGGGGAGCGGCTGTAAATATAGATGAAGCTTTGCTTGCTTGCCCACCGCTCACTGTACTGGTCTTTGGCTGGGGGGGGGTTATATTATTGATAGCTCTATATCCCCTGTTATATTGATAGCTCACCTTAGCTGAACTGGTTGTATGGCTTGAAATCCCATTGTATGTGTTGAATTTCTGCCTTCACTCACTCCTGTTCTGTGATTTTAAACCACACTGTTAGATTTTTGTTTTTTAAATATAAGACTTTCAACTTCCATTTGATAAATGCTTACACTTGACTTTTTGTACAAAAATAAAAGCTTTTTGGACTTATCTGGCAAAATTCTATTACTTATTTCCCACATTCAGTTTCCTTGTGGTCTGCTTTAACACTTTAGATCAACAGACCCGCTGGTTTCCCTTCTGTGGTCTTTTTTGTCTACCAGTGCTTTTATTGTTTGGGACAGTACACCCCACCCCCCAGCTTCACTCTGGTTAGTTTTCCAGGCTAACCACTTCGCAGATGTTCCATTAAGTTCTCTTTATGTATTTATTTCTGGCTGTGCTGGGTCTCCGTTGCTGCGCAGGCTTTCCCCTCGTGGTGAGCAGGGCTGCTGTTCACTGTGGCACGCAGGCCTCTCACTGCAGTGGCTTCTCTTGTTTCAGAGTGCAGGCTCTGGGCACCGGCTCAGGAGTAGTCCCTGGGCTCACTTGCTTCAGGGCAAGTGGAATCTTCCCAGTCCAAGATCTAACCAGTGTCCCCTGCGTTGGCAGGTGGATTCCTATCCACTGTACCATCAGGGAAGTCCCCGAAATGGAAATTCTTTAATAGTTTCTATTTACTTTTTTTATTTAGTTTTTTTCCCCGTGCCTCACAGCATGTACTTGGGCTTCCCAGGTAACTCAGTGGTAAAGAATCTGCCTGCCAGCGTAGGAGACACAGGAGATATGGGTTTAATCCCTGAGTCGGGAATATCCCCTGGAGGAGGAGATGGCAGCCCACTCCAGTATTCTTGACTGGAATATTCCACAGAGGAGCCTGGTGGGCTAAAGTCCATGAGGTCGCAAAGAGTCAGACAGGACTGAGAACATCCTGTGTGTGTGTGTTCTGAAAAATGAAGTGGGTTTGCTGTTTCAGGAAAAATGACTGCCAGCATTTGTTGCTGGTGATAACAGCTCATGAGGTCGCAAAGAATCACCAAAAAAGACAGTGCACTGCATGTACTGGTGTTAATGAAAAAGAGCAGTTGTTGTAGCCATCAAGCAGATGGACTAGTATATGTGATGGTTAGGGAAAAGATAGGTTTAAAAAATAACACATTCAACAATGCAATGAGTGGGATAATAGTATAGGATCGCTCACCAGACTGAGAGTTTCTTGTTGCCCTAGAGGCTTTCATCCGTGTTCCTTAGTGCCCATCACTGCACCCGGGACCAAGAAACTGTACGGAGAAGGAATGAATGAATGAACCCTTAGTTGTAGCCTTCATTTGCAGTGTTATCTCCTAGCTCTAGTGTCAGTCTTCATTCAGGTCATTAAAGACAGCCTGTTAGTGTGTTTATAAGTACCTAGAAGTGAAGTTTTCATGAACTTAAATGTTGCATTTCAATTACAGGCGTCCGTTAGCAAGGTGAAAGTAACAGAACCATGGCTCAGTTTCCCACACCTTTTGGTGGTAAGTTTTCAAAGATTTTTTTCTTTTTTTTTTTTAGTCTACTTTGGAACTGTAGTTTTAAAAGCTTAGTATTACGGCAGATTTCAAATATTCACGTAAGTAGAGGGAATAGTATAATCAACCCATCACTTAGTTTCAGTAATTATCAATCAACTTATGGTCAGTATTGATTCACCTAGATTCTTTTGAGCACCTCGCATATATATCAGATCATTTCATCCACAAATATTTTAGTGGATGTTTCTAAAAGGTAACACTTTTAAAGATATAACTACGATACTGTTACCACTCCAATGAAATTTATAGTAATTCCTTAATGTCCTCAACTATCAAGTCACTGTTAAAAATTTCCCTGATATTCCTTAGGTATTATTTTTGTTGTTGTTACAGTTTGGTTCAACTCAGGATCTGAACAAGACACAGTGAAATTAGTTCATGTGTCTTTTTAGTTGCTTTGTTAGTGAACCACCCCCCTCCCCCCATCTCTGTTTTGTTTTGTTGTTTTCTGCAATTTATTTGTTTAGGTGACTGGGTCATTTATATTCTGTACTTTGTTTGGAAGACTGGATTTGAAGCATGGCATTTTTGTTTTGCTTTAGTTTATCTATTTGAAACATCAGTCTGCACAAAATTTTCTTTTCAGGTAATCTTCCCTAAGATTATTAGGAAAGTGTTAAATGTTGGTTTCCCTTACTGGCCATGTTTTGTTTTGTTTTAAAGAGATACAGTTGCCAACGTATCTCTTGGCAGCTGTCACGCCTGGTCACCATGAAGAGAGTAAGGCAGCTTCATTCCTGTGATCACATCAGGAAAAGTCTCTGTGGGATTCTTAGTGCAGAAATCTGCAATCTTTGCAAAACCATTCATGTTATTATTTTATCTTGTGTTTTGTCTTTGTCCCCCTTCTTAGTCACTAGCACATATTTGTTTTGTTTGTTTGTTTGTTGCGGTTTGCTTTTACTCGACGAATTTTGACAGAGCCTCGGACATTGAGGACTGTAGGACCTGTGAGGGATCTGATCTGCCTGGGTCGCCCTCTTATCCCTGATGTCTGTCGCAGTGCTTGGCACATACAAGGCTTTCAGCAAGTACAGTCCCAGTGATGGAATGAATTGCTGCTCTGACTATCACTGTCATTTCAGACCTGCCCCTTCACCATTTGGGAAGACATCTGAACTTCTGAAAGCCTTTTTCCTATGTAATCAAGAGTTATTTTGGTGAATTCATGTGAGGAGAACTCGTACTAAAGTGGGCTCCCCTCATGGCTCAGATGGTAAAGAATCTGCCTCCAATGCAGGAGACATGGGTTTGATCCCTCGGTCGAGCAGATCCCCTGGGGAAGGGAATGGCTACCCACTCCAGTGTTCTTGCCTGGAGAATGCCATGGACACAGGAGCCTGGTGGAGCCCTAAAGTGAGGACAGTCTCAGAAATGAGGGGATATCTGGTCAGTCCAGGAGTTGAAACTGAAGAACTTAATCTTGTTTTCTCTGGTTTGTCATTGTTTTCTTTTTTCTTTCCAGGATACTCATTTCCCATTTTTTAAATCAGTTTCAGTGAATTATAATCTACATTCTATAAAAGTTACTGCAGTCTAGTATTTGAGTATTTTTATCACTCCAAAAAGATTTTCATGGAATCAACTAGAATACTAATTTAGTGAAGCTCAATTTTTCTGTAACTTTCACAAAGAATGTATGTTAATGTCTTTTTTTTTTTTTCTTGCTTTACTCTTACTTTTCTCTTTTCTTTTTTCCTTTAGAAAGTTATCTTATTGCAATATAGTTGATTTACAGAGTTGTGTTACTGGCTGCTGTACAGCAAAGTGAATCAGTTACACATAGACTTACATCTACTATTTTTCTAGATTCTTTCCCCATTTAGGACATTAGAGAGTATTGAGTAGAGTTTCCCATGCTGTATAGTTCTCATTATTATCTATATACATAGTACTGTGTGTGTGTCTACTCTTAGTTTTCTAACTTTATATTCACAGCTTCCAAGGACAAACAGATGGTAATTTATCAAGTGGTTTATAACATACTGACCATGTAAGTGCTGTGGAGACTGTGAGCACGTTGTTTTCCTTTCTTCGTTGAATAATTCCTTTGTCTTTTCTTTGGCTTATAGGCAGCCTGGATATTTGGGCCATAACTGTAGAGGAAAGAGCAAAGCATGATCAACAGTTCCATAGTTTAAAGCCAATATCTGGATTTATTACTGGTAATTGGAGTCAGTATTTTTACATTTTTACTTACCATAGTGCATATATCTGTGGAAAATCTATTATGCAGAGTGAAGGTGGGGACCTATGACCAAAGATATACTTGACTTATTTTGACTTAGCCTGGATTCTGTATTTTCACAGTTACTTTTCTTCCGATGCACTCAAGCCTTTCTGCAATTTTTAATGGATGCCAAGTCACTGTTTTAGGCATATCACTGGTGGGAATTGGTTAAATTAATGGATCACATTATTTAAGTAATTGTAGCATTGGACTGTGGTCCTTGAGTAAAAACACTTCCTTAATTCTGACCTTGAACTTGGCTTGAGAAACTTGAGTAAATTAAGAGAGATGAACATTTAAAAACATTTTGTTTATTACTGTGTCCTTAAAGATTCCTTTATACTTTGCCTTTTCTAGTTTCTTTCCTGTTTGATTACTTTTCAAGAATTAGCTTTAGAGAAAATGGAATCTAGATTTCCTGGAGACTTGTTTTTGTGTATGTTTGTCTCAGTTCTCTTTAACTTATTAATTCTTAGTCATTGATGTCATTCTTTTGATCATTGTTACTCATTCTCCATAAATATGTTAGCAGTACCAATAATTTGAAGTGTAGGTAAATGGGAATAACAAAGAACTCTTTTGTAAAGTAGAAGTATGGGTCATCAGTTTCTTGGGGATTCCTATAGGTTCACTTTGTCATAATATGTAGCTGTTACCATTTTAATTACTAGCAGATTTATTAACATAAACAGTCTACTTTTTTTTAAGTGTTACGTTTTAAAGTCAGTGCTGATGTATTCATTTTATTGTTACTTATAAACTTATCGTTTGGCTTTTAAAATGTATGGTTTCGTATTTACTAGATTATTAGCCTCTTTCATTTTTGTAATTTTGACATAGGAGTTTTCTGTCATCCACTGTTTTCTTCTAAAACTTTATCCATTTAATTTACAGGTGATCAAGCTAGAAACTTTTTTTTTCAATCTGGGTTACCTCAGCCTGTTTTAGCACAGATATGGTAAGTTGGAGCTTCATATATACAGAAGGTTGTAAAAAAAAATAGTTCAGTAATATCTAATCTTAATTTCTTAAATTATAGAAGGAAAACGTGTATCTCTAGTCTGAAATATGCTTCCACCAGAGAAATACTTCTGAAAATTATCTTTCTGATATGGAACTTAGAAAAAGTGGTAACATTTGCAGGATGACTCTCTTGTGAATTTGACTTTCCAGTCGAGAAATCTGCATCTTGATGTTTTCTCACCAGCTGTTTTGGCTTCATTCACATCACCTATACTCAACTGAGTGTCCCACATTTCTTGGTTTATAATGTGATGGTATTGTATCTTTCATTGAATAAAAGGCAAAGAAAATATTTGAGGCTGAATAGGGAAATAACCAATGAAAGAGTGAAGAAACCAGTATTTATTACAATGTTGTACAAGGTGAACACATAATAAATATTGGTGAATCCCTTGATTAACTGGCACAAATAAGTACTCAGTCTTTTGAAACCATTGGAAAGAGTGAATGAAAAAGAGTGGCCAATATAGTTTTGGGTACTAGGTCTATGACTTTGGGAAGCTATGGTGAATTCTTTGGCCAAGAGGCCATGTTTTCCTGCAATGGATGGTTCTTACAGTTGATTCTTCATTTCCCTGGGTTTCTTAGTGTTGTGGAGACAGCTTGCTGTAGTGAAAAGAACACATGATATGTAGTTTGCATCATCTGTACAACTATCTATCTTTATGGTTTGGAACATGTATTTATTCTCTCCCTGTCAGTCTCAGTCTAGAAAATGGGAAGATGCGTATTTATTTATAGGAGTGTTGAGTGGTTTAGCAGAGAAACTGTATACAAAGACCTTAGTGTGGGCCTGGCACATTACAGGTCCTCAAAACAAAACTTCAGGAAGGTGCCTGCTATCATTATCAGGGACTGGGTGTTCCACCTTGACTGAATTATCCAACTAATTGCTTGTCCCCTTAGTTCATTAACTTTAAAATATTTTTAATTTTATGGAAATTAATAAAGTTGACGTAGTTCCTTATTGCCTTTAATGGAGTCTACAGTACATAAGCCTGATTATAAGTGTCATCAGTATGAAAATGATTTACTGTGCTCTGACATAACAAAACTTACATGGGAATTTATGTATTATTTGTGAGTGGATATATTTGAATTGAAATGAAATGATACCCAGATTCCTGTGCTTTTTTTTGGTGTCTGCTTTGTTTTCTTTTTCCTGGTTGTCAGCATATTGGCTGCCAGACTGTCCCTTTTAACTATTATACCCTTCTTGTACTAAGTTCTGATCTATTTGAAGCAGAAAAATCAGACAAGGTTTTTGAAATCAAGTAACAAGTAGAGAGAAAAATACACAAAGAGAGGTAGACAGAGAGAACACTCATGTGTCTGTGAGCACAGGGTCACTGGCATGTTGGTTAAGTGTGCTCAGTCACTTCAGGCGTGTCTGACTCTTCGACCCTGTGGACTGTAGCCTGCCAGGCTCCTCTGTCCATGGGATGCTCCAGGCAGGAATAGTGGAGTGGCTTGTCATGCCCCCCTCCAGGAGGGTTTCCCCACCCAGGGATTGAAGCTGCATCTCTCAAATCTCCTGCACTGCAGGCAGGAGACTGCACTGGCAGCCCTGTTAAGTGCCTAAGTCTAAATGGGAAAGACTTGTGACATCTGCGTTAAACTTCTGCTTTGTGTTCTTGTGATTGTGTTTCATACAGTCAGCCAAGGTCGCTCACTACATTCTTCTTTTTCCAGATTTAATTTCTTTCACTGAATTCTGCTCCTATACTGTATTTATAATCTGTGAAGGTTCTTTCAAGAAGCAGTCTTGTGATGAATTACTGCAAGGAGATCTCACTTAACATTTGTTCACTCAGCAGTGGAAAACTATCTGTCAGATGTCTACTATGGACCAATGACTGTTGTAGGTGCTGGGGACATAGCTGTGAACAAAATGGACACAAATGATGCTTTCATAGAGACTGTAATCCAGTGGAAGGAGGTGGTCAATAACAGCATAAAAAGTGTCACATACTAATAAGTGTAATGGAGAAAAACAAAGTATTATTTAATAAATTTCACTTCTTTCAATTAAGACAGCTAATTTTCCAAACTTTTTTTTTCCTTTGGTGGAGGAATTGACGTGGGGCATAGGAGAATTCCCTGGCAGTCCAGAGCTTACATCTCTGCACTTCCACTGCTGGGGGCCTGGGTTTGATTCCTGGTCAGGGAACTAAGATGCCACAAGCCAAAAATAAAAAAAGAACAAAACAAAACTGTTTTTTTGTCTGTTTGTTTCTGTTTTGTTTACCAGAGTGCACTAAAGTGATTTTTGCCAACTTTTTCTTTTCATTGTGAAAAATTATATTAACAGTGAAGATAATGAGTTGGCAGACTTAGGTTAAATCCAAAATGTTTTTTTATCTTTCTTTTCTGACATGTTGTTAAATTTGTGATGGTGTATTTTAGTTTCGTTAAGAATTACTACTAGGGGGGAGAAACAAAACACAACACACTTACACACCTATTGGGGCTTCCGTGGTGGTCCAGCGGCTAAGATTCCACATTGTCAATGCAGGGGGCTGGGGTTTGATCCTTGGCTGGGGAACTGGAGCCCACCTGCTACAACTAAGACCCCTCCTAGCCAAACAAAACTCCCCCCCCACCCCGCAAAAAAACCCCACACCTCTAAGTATCTTTTCCCAAAAGAAATAGCTTTGAAAGGTCACTGTGAATTTTATGAGGCACAGATGTCCTGCTGAGCTGCTGGAATGGTGTGATGTGGAGTATGGGGAAGATCTGTCTTTTAGCACCGGCTTCTTCAGGGCTTCCCAGGTGGCTCAGTGGGTAAAGAATCCACCTGCCAATTCAGGAGACTCAGGAGACGCAGGTTTGATCCCTGGGTCGTGAAGATCCCCTGGAGGAGGAAATGGCAACCCACTCCAGTATTCTTGCCTGGAGAATCCCATGGACAGAGGATCCTGGCGGGCTGCAGTCCATGGGGTCGCAAAGAGTCAGACACCACTGAGCGGCTGGGCACACGCAGTATAGTTGCCTGTTCCCTTTGTAAGCCTGAGCAGTACTTCACCTCTTCATATTTTGGTTTTTAAGTTTATAAATAACAGCTGACCTGATGAAGTAGGTTTTCCTCCCTATCTTTGATACTAATCTTGTGTTCTCATGTGGTTTTTCTGATGGGGTCAAAGGGAAGCCCCTGCCCCTTTTGGTAGAGGAGCAGGTTTGAGTCTGTAGAGTTTTAGGCAGTCCCTGTGCCACTCCTCTGGAGAAGAAGAAAATTTTTGTATTGAGAATTAGGAACTTTTTCTAGTTTCTCTTTCTCTTTGCGCCTTTCTTTCTTGCTCTAGACCACAGTTGAAATGTAGAAGTGATGGGGACTGCTGGGGAATATCTCTTAGAATTCATGTAGAAACTGTACTCCAGTTAATTTATTTATGAGCTTTGGAACTGTAACCTACGAATACTTTGGAGATACGTATCTGTCCAGTCCAGTTTCTAATTAAGAATACAGGAAATCCTGAATTCTCCTTCAGAGGACGGATTCAAGTCAGTGTGTTTAAAGCCAAATTATAACAGTAACCAAAGATGATTCATCTGCCTAGAAATTGTCTTACTACTAAGGAGCTGAAAGGAAAGCCACCAATAGCCTCTTTATCTTTTGGCGACTTAAATGCATAACATTGTTCCAACTTTAGGCTGTTGTGGAGACAGCAAAGAACGAGGCAGAGGGCAATGGACAAGAGCCTTGAATAGAAGAAAGGTAGAGGGAAGACAAAGAGGTTGAATGAGGGCTTTGGAATCAGAGGCGGTAGGGGCTGTGGAAAGTGGAGATAGAAGCTGTTAAGGAGAGAAGTGAGGGGAAGAGAGGGAGCACTGCTTGGAAATGGCCCCGAGAGAGGAGGAGGAAGCCAGAGGCAGAAGTTAGGGGCAGGCATCTGGGCAATCACCCCTTAGGATACCATCTTAGGAACCTCTGAGCATATGTCAGGAGGGCCTTCAGCCCCCAGCAAGATCAGTTCGCTAAAGTCCCTGGCCCCCCAGAAGTCATCCAGGACATTCCTGAGTCTTCACCATCTCAGTGAAGCGTCTCTCCAGCTGGTGGGAGCCATGCCTGATTGCTCTCCTTTTGTTACCCTGCACAGCGTATACTTTTGACTCCATTACAGACTGTATCCCCAATCTGGCCCTTGACTTTCTGTCTCCTTTGCCACCATCCTAGTTTGTCACAGTGGGCTGAATAACTGTGCCCACAACTTGACCATCCTGACTGGAGTCTCTCTTTCACACTTGTCCCTTTAGATTCCATTCTCCAAGCAACAACCCAACAATCTTTCAAAAAGGTAAATCCCTGCACCCCGCCCCCCACTCCCCNTCCCCGCCCCACCCTGCCAACCTGCCAAAAGGTAAATCCATTTAAACTGTTCATTGACAAGAAAACCCAAAGTCGTTACCAAGGCCATAGGGCCATGTGAACTTGGCTCTTGGCTGTTTCCCTCTTTTATTTTGTACCATTTTCTTCTTAATTTTTTGCACTCCGGTTTCACTGACCTTCTTTCTGTCCTTTAAATGCCTCAGGGTCATTGCACTTAGCATTTCCTCTCCCTGTCTTTCAGCTCTTCTAGATCCTTACATATCTGGCTGATGACCCATCAGGTTTCGATTCATGAGTCACTTTCCCTGCGAAGGGCTTCCTGAGCACTTGTCTAAAGTACTTCCCTCTCAGTTTTGGATGGACATGTACACAGGGCTGCGTTTAAAATGGGTAACCAGCAAGGACCTACTGTGTAGCACAGAGAATCCTGCTCAGTGTGGTGTGTCAGCCTGAATGGGAGGAGAGTCTGGGGAAGAATGGATAGATGTGTATGCCTGGCTGAGTTCCTTGGCTGGTCACCTGAGACTATCACAGCATTGTTTCTTAATCAGCCATACTCCGATACAAAATAAAAAGTTTTAAAGGCAAAAAAATAATAAATTTTCCTTCTCCCCACCTGCTCCTGCCAACATCTTCTCTTTCCCATTACTTTGCTTTATTTCTTTTCCTTTTTTTTTTTTTTTTAAAGATTTTTTGATGTGAACCAGTCTTTATTGAATTTGTTACAATATTGCTTCAGTTTTATGTTTTGGTGGGGTTTTTTTGGCCACGAGGTATGTGGAATCTTAGGTCCCCAACCAGGTATCGAACCCACACCCACTATCTCGAAAGGCAAAGTCCTAACTGCTGGATCACCAGCGAAGTCCCCTTGCTTTATTTCTTACTAGCACTTATCAATATGTTGTGTAATCTGACTGGTTTTCTTATGAAGTGTCTGCTTACACTGAAACAAGGGCAAGAACTTTATTGTAAGCCTAGTTTCTGAATGGAGACCTTAGTAAGTGATCTTTTCAAAAAATATTTGTTGGGAAATTCCCTGGTGGTCTAGTGGTTAGGACTCTGCACTTTCACTGAGGTGACCTGAGTTCAGTCCCTAGTTGGGGAACTAAGATCTCACAAGCTGTGCTGCAAAGTCAAAAAATTTTTTTTGTTATTGGGTGAGTAAACAAAGAGATTGTGAGTGACTGGACCAGATTAATCTGGACGGGGGAGGTGAGCAGTCTGCGATGAGCCTTTGTGGGTGTGGTGGCCTCCTAAAGGAACTGTCTGATGCAGAGAATGAGATGGAGCGGAGACAGGTCCTTCTTTCCCCTGAGTCGTGTGATACAGACAAGGTAAGTTTCAGAAGGGCTACATGCCTGTCCACCGCAAACCCCAAACCTGTTCAGTGGCATTCAAGGGTACCTCATAGTTCTTTTGTTTACAGACTGAGGATGTATGAAGTGCTGTGTTCAACAGTTACATGAATAAGTTTTTTTCCTATGTGGACATGTACTCATTCAAAATACTACTAGGTTTATTTGTGTTTTTCTTTGTTATTGTTGTTTTGTTTTTAATTAATTTTTATTGAAATATAGTTGATTTACAGTGTTGTATTAGTTTCTGCTATACAGCAAAGTGAATCAGTTAATATATGAACATATATCCACTCTTTTTTTAAGATTCAATTCCCATATAGGTCATTACAGAGTATGGAGTAGAGCCTCTGTGCTATTCAGCAGGTCCTTATTAGTTATCTGTTTTAAATATGGTAGTATGTATATGTCAGTCCCAATCTCCTTGTTTATCCACCCCTGGCTGACCCCAGTTTTATTTGGTTTAGTTTTTATTCAGTTCAGGGATCTGCTCTCATCTTTGTGGGCTTAATTTTATTTTTTGAATATGTAACACATTAACAAGGGAAAAAAACGTGTCCCTAATATGTATGCAAATTTAAATTATTTCCTCTTCCTTTTACTTTGAAAGTTACCTCCTATAAATGTTCTTTTGTTCTTTCCTTTTCTCACTTAGCAGCATATCCTAGAAATCACTCATATCATTGCATAGAGATCTTTATTTTCTTTTTACAGTTATGTAATACTTATTGTGAATGGTATACCATAGTTTATTCAACCAGTTTCCTATGTTTTCTGCATTTGGGTTATTTCTAATATTTTACAGTTATAAATAATGCAGTGAAGAATGAGCTGAAGCATGTGTTTCTGTGTTGTTGGAGGTGTACCTTCAGGGTATATTCATAGGATTGAGTTGCTGCATCAAAGAGTAAATCCATATGTAGTTCTGCAGGTGTTGCCAGATTTTCCTACGCTTGGAGTTGAAGCACTTTTTCTCATAGGACATAAGAGCAATGTTTGGTTTATTTGTACAAATTGAACAAAAAACTTACCCTTAGTATTAAGTATATTTGTGGACCTTTTCTCATCACCATGCCTGTTGTTATGTATAGATTTTAATATCAGACTAAATATCGTGTTTAAGATCAGTTTGTATTCAAGAGTCATAAATATTGTTTCACTTTTTATTAAAAATATTTTTATCATACTTTTTTTAACTTTGGAAGTTGTGTGAATTTAATTTCAGGATTCTCAGACTTTTAGTTAGTCTTCTGGGGTGATTATTACAACTGAGTAAACTGAGAAATAACTGTAAATACATAAAGTGGGCTTCCCAGGTGGCTCAGTGGTAAAGAATCCACCTGCCAGTGCAGGAGATAGGGGTTCGATCCCTGGTACAGGAAGGTCCCCTGGAGGAGGACATGGCAACCCAGTCCAGCATTGTTGCCTGGAGAATTCCATGGACAGAGAAGTCTGGCGGGCTACAGTCCCTGGGGTTGTGAAGAGTCAGACTAAGTGATCGAGCATGCACACACACGAGATGAGGTGGAGAGCAGAGCTGAAATAATTTTTTGCAGAGAAAATTTGAGAAATAGAATTCTGACTCTTTTCCAGTGTCTTAGGAGGGATTGGAGAGAGTTGAGCTTTGTAGGAATAACTGCTATAAATCTAAAAAGACCTTTGAATTTTTACTACCAAGGAATCCCAACAGCTATGTTATATTAGTTAAGCAGAAGTTTAAAAAAAAATTCACACCAAATTGCTAGAAATGTTTTGGGATTTTAATGAATGTTTAGAACCTGAGCATTACTTGTTTCCTCTCCTCTCCCATCGAGGCTTTTGCTAATTATATCATTACTAGAAAGTCATTTTCCCCTAACCCACTCATTATCCCACACTAGATATTTTTGTTTCTCTCTAGAAAATGTGTTTTGGGAGCAGTAGTGTGGGGAATAGAAAGTAGGAATCTATCTGCCGGGTTTCTTTTCTTTTTTTTCTTTTTTTTTTGTGAAGTATGCATGTCGGTATTGATCGTTGGGAACTTTATTATATCCGTGAAAACTGTTTGAAATACCTGAATGTCTTTTTAAAAATATTCAAGGGACTTTTGTGGCCGTCTAGGGGTTAAGACTCCATGCTTGTACTGTGGGATGGGGCAACAGGTTTGATCCCTGGTCAGGGAACTGTGATCCCACATGCTGCACAGTGTCCCCCAAAAAAGAAAAATTGGTAAAAGAAAGCACACCATTTCATTTTATTGATTCAACTTACTTTATGAAACCTGAAAAACAGACTAAAAATAAAGCAATCAGAGACTAATCTCAGTTATGATCATAGACACAGAAAAATGAAAGCAAAGTCTTAGCAAATGGAATTCTATGATGTACAAAAACTATGACCAACGAGTTTATGCCAGGATTAGTTCAAGGTCAAGGAATTCCCTCAACATTATTTCGCTCAGTTGTGTCCAACTCTTTTTGACCCCATGGACTGTACCCTGCCAGGTTCCTCTGTCCATGGAATTCTCCAGGCAAGAATACTGAAGTGGGTAGCCGTTCATTTCTCCAAGGGATCTTCCCGACCCAAGGATTGAACCCAGGTCTCCTGAATTGCAGTCTGATTCTTTATTGTCTGAACCACCGGGGAAACCCATATTATATCAGCAGATAAAAGGAAAAAGAAGATGTGTGTGATCAGGTCATCATATGCTGATTAGACATTTGATAAAATACATAGCAAGCATTTCTTGTAGAAAAGGGAACCGCTTAAATATGTCAGATTACTTTCTAAAAATCAGTACCAAATATTGACTAAACAGTGAAACACTACAGCCATTTAAATTAAACTCAAAACTAAACTGGAATGCTCACTCAGTAATGTGATGGAGATGGTAAGAACAGTGAGAGAGAGAACTGGTATAACTATAGGAAACGAAAGCCAACTCTTGCTGGTTAGGTGATTGTGTAAGTTTCACAGAAGCTTGGTAAGATTGATCAGCCAGCAAAAATGATTATTAAAAGCAAAATTGTTCTCTGTGCTTGAAATAAGCATTTAAATATGGAAATGAGGAACATGTTCTGTTTGAGTGACAGAAATGATAAAATTCCTAAGACCCCATTTAACGAGAATAGTAATTACTTATATGGAGAAAGTGATGTAATCTTTTTAACATTAGGAGAACTGAATGTACTGTTTCCTTTGGACAAACTATCATAAATATGTCAGTTCTATAAAAATTAATATATCTGAGGCAGTTTCATCTTGGATTTCAAGAGAGTTGTTTGTAGATTAGATAAATTATCTTAAAGTTCATAGGGAAAAAGAAATGTCTGAGTAGCCAAGCAAATTTTTAAAAACATTTTTACTGGGGTTTACAATGTTGTGTTAGTTTCTGCTGTATATAGTGAAGTGAATCAGTTACACATACACATGTATCTGCTCTGTTTGAGACTCTTTTCCCACGTAGGCCATTGCAAGGTATTGTGCAGAACTCCCTGTGCTATACTGTAGGTCCTTATTAGTTATCTGCTCTATATACAGTAGTGTGTATATGTCAGCCCCAGTCTTCCAATTTATATCTCCCTGCCTTACCCCCTGGTGACCATAAGTTTGTTTCTACATCTGTAACTCTGTTTCTGTTTTGTAGATAAGTTCATTTTACTTTTTTTTTTTAAGATTCCACATATAAACAATGTCATGTGATATTCATCTTTCTCTGACTTACTTCACTCAGTATGACAGTCTCTAGGTTCATCCAACAAGTTTTTTTTTTTTAATTAATTTTTTTTTTTAATTGAAAGGTTTGCGTTGGTTTCTGCCAAACATCAACACAACAAGTCTTTTTTTAAATAAGCTTTGCCAGATACTGGAGTCAGTGCAATCAGATTATTGTCACATTGACCTGGAAATTATTCAGAGTAGAGAATCCAGAAATAGATCTCATTTCATATAAACATTTAATAAACCACAAAAATATTTTTCTGCTTCAGTGAGAAAAGAATGGATTGGTTCCTAAATATTTCTGGGAAAGTTAAGTATCCATCTATCTGATGGAAATCTGATTGAACCCTGGGGTAACATACCACACATATATGCAATTATAGTCAGTTTAAAGGTTGAAATGTAATAAAGTAATACAGTCTCAGAAAAGAAAGCTATGATGAAAGAAATATTTTACACGTATAAAAATGTAGAATTTCTGTATGCTGAAGAATTACACAAAATGGACAAAGTTTAAAAAATTCTTTCAGCAACTGACAGATAAACAGTTGATATGTAACGTACAATGAGCTCTTTTAAACTGACAAGGAAAAGACGTGCAGTCCATCAGAAAACTTGGCAAAGGATGTGAATGAGCAATTCATAGAAGCATGAGTCCAAATGCTCAAGAAGCATGGCGAGCGATGCTGAAGCCCGCTAGCAGTGAGAGAAATTCAGGTTCCATGGTGTGGTTTGCTGGAGGGCTCATTGCTGGCAGGGCAGCTGCTATCTGAGGCAGAAGGATGGTTCCTGTGGCCATCGCGTTTCCTTTATGATTTTATGAGCTTTACGAATTTTCCCGAGAGACAGTGTTGATTTTTAGAATGTTTAACATTTTTAAAGGTCTGTAATCTTTTTATGACACTTTTCTCTGTGCCTCATGTTTTACTACTTTGCATTAACTCCAGCCATGTAAGGTTATTTTCTACGTAACGTAATTTTCTTTTGTGGACACAGTCTGTGGCTCCTTTAAAAGACGGCTAAGGATTAAGCATTTTAATTGGAGTAACAGGTCTTAACATTTGAAGTTTCAAATAAAAATTTTGTTAAGACAGGTTTAAAAAAATAAATCTTTAGGCCTTTGATATCTAGACTTCAACAAATGAAATCCAAAGGACCGTTTTTTGTGCAGAAGAGGTTAAGTCACATGTAGTTTCAGTTTGCCAAAATGTAGTTTCCAGTTGCAAGTCCAAACTCTGTTCTTCTGTTTGGTTACTGTTCGTTGAGAAACTTTATAAACAGCTTATTGAAAGTTGTGCTTGACCATTTATGTTTGAATACCGCTTTTAGATAGTAAGTGTGTTTGTAAGCTCATTTAATTAATTTTCACAGCTTTAAAAGTATGCCAGTAGTTTTCATTCCAATTCCAAAGAAAGGCAATGCCAAAGAATGCTCAAACTACCACACAATTGCACTCATCTCACATGCTAGTAAAGTAATGCTCAAAATTCTCCAAGCCAGGCTTCAGCAATATGTGAACCGTGAACTCCCTGATGTTCAAGCTGGTTTTAGAAAAGGCAAAGGAACCAGAGATCAAATTGCCAACATCCGCTGGATCATGGCAAAAGCAAGAGAGTTCCAGAAAAACATTTATTTCTGCTTTATTGACTATGCCAAAGCCTTTGACTGTGTGGATCACAATAAACTGTAGAAAATTCTGAAAGAAATGGGAATACCAGACCACCTGACCTGCCTCTTGAGAAATCTATATGCAGGTCAGGAAGCAACAGTTAGAACTGGACATGGAACAACAGACTGGTTCCAAATAGGAAAAGGAGTATGTCAAGGCTGTGTATTGTCCCCCTGCTTATTTAACTTCTATGCAGAGTACATCATGAGAAACGCTGGACTGGAAGAAACACAAGCTGGAATCAACATTGCCGGGAGAAATATCAATAACCTCAGATATGCAGATGACACCACCCTTATGGCAGAAAGTGAAGAGGAACTAAAAAGCCTCTTGATGAAAATGAAAGAGGAGAGTGGAAAAGTTGGCTTAAAGCTCAACATTCAGAAAACAAAGATCATGGCATCCGGTCCCATCACTTCATGGGAAATAGATGGGGAAACAGTGTCAGACTTCATTTTTTTGGGCTCCAAAATCACTGCAGATGGTGATTGCAGCCATGAAATGAAAAGACGCTTACTCCTTGGAAGAAAAGTTACGACCAACCTAGATAGTATATTCAAAAGCAGAGACATTACCTTGCTGACTAAGGTCCGTCTAGTCAAGGCTATGGTTTTTCCTGTGGTCATGTATGGATGTGAGAGTTGGACTTGTGAAAAAGGCTGAGTGCCGAAGAATTGATGCATTTGAACTGTGGTGTTGGAGAAGAGTCTTGAGAGTCCCTTGGACTGCAAGGAGATCCAACCAGTCCATTCTGAAGGAGATCAATCCTGGGATTTCTTTGGAAGGAATGATGCTGAAGCTGAAACTCCAGTACTTTGGCCACCTCATGCGAAGAGTTGATTCGTTGGAAAAGACCCTGATGCTGGGAGGGATTGGGGGCAGGAGGAGAAGGGGATGCTCCAGGATGAGATGGCTGGATGGCATCACAGACACGATGGACGTGAGTCTGAGTGAACTCCGGGAGATGGTGATGGACAGGGAGGCCTGGTGTGCTGCGATTCATGGGGTCGCAAAGAGTCGGACACGACTGAGCGACTGAACTGAACTGAACTGAGAGCATAGCATGTCACATCCCCATGGTGAGGTTTGTCGAACCCCACAGATGAGTTGATGCAATCTAATCAAGAATCTAGAAATAAACTCTTGTTTCCAAATACCTTTGTTTCCCCCATAATAGCTTTATTGTCACATAATTTATATAACAAAATTCACAGTTTTAAAATGTACAGTTCAGTTGTTTTTTAGTCTGTTCAGAGTTGTGCAACCATCACCACTATCTAATAGAGAACATTTTCATCGCTCCAAAAACAAGCTCCATTTGGTGTCCATAGTATATGTCCTGACATTCAGACTGAAAATTACCTTGTGTATCATATAAATAATGCATGCATATAAGTAAAGACTAACACAGTAAAACATAATTCGTAGTTATGTAAAACATATTCAGTTTTTCCCTACAGTTTGGTAAACAAGTTTTGTTTTGTTTTCTCTGGGACCAAGGGAGCTGACTCTTAGTTTTTGTGTGGGTGGGACTGTTGGTTTGGGAAAGGTTCTTTTAAGGTCACAGTCATTCTGAGCCCATGCTGTTGTTCTGCAGGGCGCTAGCTGATATGAATAATGATGGAAGGATGGATCAAGTGGAGTTTTCCATTGCTATGAAACTCATCAAGCTGAAGCTCCAAGGATATCAGCTCCCCTCTGCACTTCCCCCTGTCATGAAACAGCAACCAGTTGCTATTTCTAGTGCACCAGCGTTTGGTGAGTCTAAAAGGAATTGGTTTCTCTATTTCATCATATGTTTTTAAAATAAATATTTCCCTCTCCCTGCCATCTCAGTTTGTAGCACTGAAATTCTAGGAGAAATTCAGTCTGAAAAATGATGGCCCTGTGCACAAAGATAATGCTGGAAGGGGAGAAAGCGAAAAAAAAGAAAAAAGAAATGAAAGCAAAGGTGCAGATTGTCAAGGAAGAAGGAATAAACGTGCAGTGTCTGTTGGATCTTCTGTCTCTTTCCTGCCCCTGTTGGATTCTTGACCCTTCTTCACATCTTCACATACTTCCCTTTGGTTTTTTGTTTTCTAGAGCATCATTTTGTTTCCTTGTGCTCCTTTTGTTTATAGTATCAAGAGAAATGTATTTTTTTAATAGTAGTTGAGGCACTTGGTTACATTATGTTACTTCTTAGCAGAAAATGCCACAGCTGGGGGTGGGGAGAAGTTATTATCCCAATTTAAAACATAATTCCATAAAATGCTGTCTTTTAGTCAGACGTTTTTCTTAAACATCAATTGGTAGGCATGTTCCTGGCAGTCCAGTGGTTAGCATGTGTTCGATTCTTGGTCAGGGAACTAGATACCACATGCCCTATGATATAACCAAAAAAAAAAAAAAAAAGGCAATTAAATGATAATTAGTTGACTAAGATGACAGTCAATTCTGCTTTCTTTTTCTTTTCCTTTTTTGAACCTTATTGTGTGGCATGTCGGATCTGAGTTCCCTGACCAGGGATCGAACCTGTGCCCCCTGAAGTGGAAGCTGTACTGTGCTGTGCTTAGTCATGTAGTCCTTTCGACCCCACAGGCTGCCAGGCTCCTCTGTCCATGGGGATTCTCTAAGCAAGAATTCTGGCCTGTGTTGCTATGCCTTGCTCCAGGGAATCTTCCCAACCCAGGGATCAAACCCAGATTTCCCGCATTGTAGGTGGATTCTTTACCAATTGAGCCACCAAGGAAGTGGAAGCTAGCAGAGTCTTAACTGCTCTATCATGAGGGGAGTCCCCAACAGTTCTGATTTCTTCTCTGTTCTCACCCTAGGCTTTAATTATTTAGGTTGATTTAAAGATTACAGTAATAAGATCCAACATGTGATTCTTGGGAAAGTTCTTAGACAGTTTAAACAAAACAGAAACATGGTGGCTAGAGTTACCCTCTCTCCCTTCGTCCTAATATATCTGATGACAGGTGGTAAAGTGAAGGAGGTTAGGGAGGGGGCAGTCACAGTCATCCAGGTTGTCTCTGATACAGTTAGTGAGGCGTGTGTGCTCACTCAGTTGTGTCTGACTCTTTGCAACCCCATGGACTGTAATCCACAAGGCTCCTCTGTCCATGGGATTTTGCATGCAAGAATACTGGAGTGGTTTGCAATTTCCTCTTCCAAGGGATCCTCCCAACCCAAGGATCAAACCCGCCTCTCCTGTGTCTCCTGTATCTGCAGGCGGGTTCTTCACCACTGAGCCACCTGGGAAGCCCACAATTAATGACAAGCTGAGATAAATAAATGGTGTACTTAAGAGGTTCACTATTAAAAGCACACTATGCATTGCCTTTCTTTCGGTGAGTTTGTGCCATAAGTCTGAGTACGTTAAGGGGAAAGGTCCAGGTTTTAGGTTAGGCAAATAGGACAGTGATCCAAGAGAAGGAGGAGCAACTCAAAGTCACATGAGAGCTAGAGGTGGAAGGGCAGAGGTGAGCAGTGCTATGGGCTGCTCCAAGGGACCAGCGCTCTCCCTGGCCATCTTCCACCATGTATTCCCAGTTCTGAGCCCTCGGTTAACCAGCTCATTTCAAAGGGGCGGTTGCTCCCAATGCCTGACGGTGCTTGTAGCTAAAACAACTACAGGGTGTTTGGTTTGCTTTTGGCCTCCCTTCCGAGGCTGCAAGAAGAAACCGTGGTGTGGAGAAAGGGTCAGATAACCACAGGCATCCCATTTCCTCTTTTTCCCTCAAACCCAGGTGTCGGTAATTCTTCCTCTAACATGTAATATGTCTTCTCTTATTCCATTCTGCTGTAGGAATTTCAGCTCTAGGGATATTGCTGATTTATTTTCAGGAGCAGTGCCATCGTTGTACAGAGGGTTTTACAGTCACTTAAGTAACCTGCCCAGCCTCTAAAGGAAGCCAGGATTTTTTTTTTTTAATTGAAGGATAATTGCTTTACAGAATATTGTTGGTTTCTGCCGAACATCGACATGAATCAGCCACAGGTATACATATGCAGCATTTTTTTTTTAACTTAAAAATATTTTTTAAATGTTTTTGGCCATGCCTCACAGTATGTAGAATTTTAGTTCCCCGACCAGGGATCAAACCCGTGCCTCTTGTAGTGGAAGCGCTGGAGTCTTAACCACTGAACCCCAAGGGAGGTCCCTGGGAAGCTGAGATTTCTTAACTGCCCTCCTGCCATTCAGATCTTAGCTCTTCCCCTTGGCTTCTCCACTGCCTTTCTTCCCATCATTATCGTCACATTGACCTTCTCAGTAAACTCTTTTCCAGAGGATTAATCGTGAGGGAATAACAGACAATAAAGAGAAGTTAAAAGTACATGGTCCCAATCCCCACTTTTGCCCAAGTTTACTCAAAAATCTTGCCTTTGCCAAAGTAATATTTTTCTTATGATTCTTCTGGCTACTTGAAAACATAACTTATTACTATTATCAGTATTTTCTAATTAGTATGAGACTTTTTTGTCTGACCGTGGGTTTTCTAGCCCTGTGGTCTGTCCTCTCATGTAGTGTGTTTTTTGGTCACAACAGTAACACTGAAAGTGTGCAGTGGATTGTTGATCCTCTTACACAAAGGAGAGAACTGAGATGCCAAGAAATTGAACACCTAAGCATGTTCCAAGGGGACTCCCTGGTGACTCAGATGATAGAGTCTGCCTGCAGGGTGGGAGACCCAGGTTCAGTCCCTGGGTTGGGAAGATTCTCTGGAGAAGGGAATGGCTACCCACTCCAGTATTCTTGCTTGGAGAATCCCATGGAGCCTGGAGGGTTACAGTCTATGGAGTTGCAAAGAGTCACACCTGCCTCACGAGTAACACTTTCTTTCATGTTTCTGAAAGGGAGGCAGAGCCTCTTTAAACTCAGTTGTCCTCAAGGCCTTTGGTTTCCTCTTTTCCTTCTCTCTTCCCACCTTCATTATCACCAGATCATCAGAGTGACATGGGGCTTCATCACTGTCCCAAGGTTAATGCAGATGTTAATGCACCATGGAATTTAGGCTGGCTAGAGGTTGAATAGTCCTTTTGTTAAGAAGAGGAAAATGGGCTGCAGTGATACTGTGATTTGCTTAAGGGTGCCCGGCCGTATTCCAGGACATTCTGCGATGAGTATGCCTCGTACCTTCTCCCTTCAGTGTATTTGCACACACTATCATTCTTCTCTGACTCTGGACTCAACTATTTCAGGGAGAGGTTGTTGTGATTGTTTCTGTTTTTTTTGCCAGAGTCCACAGTTTTACTGGGTCAAACCAATCAATATCTTTAAGCCCCGACTGTGTGTCCTAGTTGCTGGGAAGGGGGTGGTGAGTAAGACATCATGACTCCAGTTACTATGGGACTTGTTGGCAAGTTAGGGGAAGAAACAAATAGATATATTTGTCTGTGAAACAGGATGATATGACAGAGACCCAGGGCTTCCCAGGTGGCAGTAGTGGTAAGGAACTCACCTGCGTTCCATCCCTGGGTCAGGATCCCCTGGAGGAGGGCATGGCAACCCATTTCACTATTCTTGCCTGGAGCATCCCATGAACAAGGGGGCCTGGCAGGCTACAGTCCACAGGGTTGAAAAGAGTGGAGACCGAAGCAGCTCGGCGCCCACGCACTCATGAGAGGCGCAGAGAGGACCAGGTGGCTGTTGCTCAGGCACTCAGTTGTATCTGACTCTCCGCGACTCTGTGGACTGCAGCATCTCCCGGAGCCTGCTCAAACTCATGTCCATTGAGTCAGTGATGCCCTCCAACCATCTTATCCTCTGCCATCTCTTTCTCCTCCTGCCTTCAATCTTTCCCAACGTCAGTCTTTTCCAGTGAGTTGGCTCTTTGCATCAGGTGGCCAGAGTATTAGAGCTTCAGCTTCAGCATCAGTCCTTCCAGTGAATACTCAGGTTTGATTTCCTTTATGATTGACTGGTTTGATCTCTTTGCAGTCCAAGGGATTCTCAAGAGTCTTCTCCAGCACCACAGTTTGAAGGCATCAATTCTTTGGCACTCAGCCTTCTTTATAGTCCAACTCTCACATCCATACGTGACTGCTGGAAAAACCATAGCTTTGACTAGATGGACCTTTGTAGGCATAGTAATGTCTCTGGCTTTTAATATGTTGTCTAGGTTAGTCATAGCTTTACTTCCAAGGAACAAGTGTCTTAATTTCATGGCTGAAATCTACAGTGATTTTGGAGCCCAAGAATAGAAAGTCTGTCATTGTTTCCATTATTTCCCCATCTATTTGCCATGAAGTGATGGGACCAAATGCCATGATCTTCATTTTTTTGAATGTTGAGTTTTAAGCCTGCTGTTTCTCTCTCCTCTTTTACCTTCATCAAAAGGCTCTTTAATTCTGCTTCGTTTTCTGCCATAAGGGTGCCTATGACAGATCTGTATCTACATATCTGAGGTTATTGTTATTTCTTCTGAGACCAGGGGGTTAGGGAGAATTTACCCAGGCAGTAACTTTTGAGTTGGCTTAGGTATGGGGGGAGAGAACCCTCCTGGCAAAAACAACGGGTCCTAGGGCAAAGCTTGGTGTATCAGAGGAACAATAATGAGAGACTTGCACCTGATGTCCTTAGGGCTTCAGGTCGGGGAGATAAAGTAGGAGCCAGGTGGTTTGGGACCTAATAAAACTACTAAGTGAGCTGAAAGTCACTTAGTCATGTCCAGTTCTTTGCGGGCCCACGAACTACAGCCTGCCAGGCTTCTCTGTCCATGAGGTTCTCCAGGCAAGAATACTGGAGTTGGTTGCCATTTCCTCCTCCAGGGAATCTTCCTGACACAGGGATCGAACCCAGTGCTCCCACATTGCAGGCAGATTCTTTACCTCTGAAACCACTAAAGAGCTAGCATTTTTTTCTAAGTAAGTTCAGTTGAAAGCTTTTGAACAGGGTGTAAATGGCTGATAGACATTTAGAAAAATATAATCTATGTTATCTGAAGATGGTTTTGGTTTTTTTGTGTTGGTTTTTTGTTGTTGTTTTGTCATTTGTGTTATCTGAAGACTGGATTACTGGAGACAAGCATAAAATCAAGGACATCAATAAGGAGGCTTTTTCCATAGGCAAGAGATTATGGTAATTTAGATCTGGCCAGTGATAATGTGGAAAATAGCTTAGAATTAGTTTCATCATATCCTGTATTGTGGAGGAAAAGTAAATCAGATTTTGACCATATTAGGCTTGAAGGGCCTTGGTGATTTCAAAGTCGAGATTTTAGGGAGGCAGGTAAATATGTATGTCTGCCACGCAGGAGGGATTCTCAGCTCTGGTGAGTTTTGAGTCCGGATGGCATTGAAAGCCCTGGGACTGGATACAGGATCCTAGAGAGACAGTTGTGAGAGGATTTCAATCTTAAATGGAACCAGAGGATATATATAGTGGAGAATCTCATGCATGAATCCTCAGGAAAATGAAACTTAAGAACAGAGGTGCTACTGAGCAGGCATTTACAGAAAACTGAAACTGAGACTGATGGACCTCCACCAAGAGTCTCTCCTCTTCCTCAAGCCAGTGAGCTTACTGCTTGGATTCTGACTGAATTCCCCCATCTTTATGATCCTTACCCATAAATCCAGCCCACCCCAGACCTTCAAAGGACTCACTTGTAGCTTACTACAGTTGGTATGTCTAGAACTGCAATTCTTGGGACTTCCCTCGTGGTCCAGTGGTTAAGACTCAGCGCTTCCAGTGCAGGGTGCACAGGTTCGATCCATGGTTGGGGAACTAAGATCCCACATGCCTCCCATTAAGAGAGAGAAAACAAAGAAAGACATCAGAATTGCAATTCTTCTGCTGTTCCTGCATAAGCTCCACTTCTGGTGATTCAGTGTCCCTCTTTATTTAGGTTGACAGAGTGTAGCTAGAGTAGGCAGAACACTTAAGATCACGCCTTGTTTCAAGGGGGTGGCGCTCCGTGTTTGAGTTGTTTCTGTGCTGTGCTTAGTCACTCAGTCGTGTCTGACTCTTTGTGACCCCATGGGCTGTAGCCCGCCAGGCTCCTCTGTCCATGGAGATTCTCCAGGAAAGAATACTGGAGTGGGTTGCCATGCCCTCCTCCAGGGGATCTTCCCAACCCAGGAATTGAACCCAACTCTTTCACATTGCAGGCAGATTCTTTACCATCTGAACCACCAGGGAAGCCCAAGAATACTGGAGTGTGTGGCCTATCCCTTCTCCAGGGGAATCTTCCTAACCCAGTAATCTAACCGGGGTCCCCTGTATTGCAAGTGGATTCTTTACCAGCTGAGCTACCAGGGAAGAGTTGCTTCTGAGGGACTGAGTAAGAATAGGACGCGAGAGTGGTTGGATTTGACATTTGATAAGATGAGTTTGGGCCTGATCTTGGGCATCCCAAGTGGCTCAGACAGTAAAGAATCTGCCTGCAATGCGGCAGACCTGGGTTCAACCCCTGGGTCAGGAAGATCCCCTGGAGAAAGGAATGGCAACCCACTCTGGTATTCTTGCCTGGAGAAACCCATGGACAGAGGAGCCTGACCGGGAGCCTGTCCATGGGGTTGCAAAGAATTGTGCACTACTGAGCAACTTACGCTTTCACTTTCACTTTGATGAGCAGTTTCCTTGGAGTGGTAGGGACAGAAGCCTGCTGGAGACCTGGGAGGGAGGGAAGTTTAACCATGAGGTAGAGCCTGTCAGCTAAAGGATAGTGTGTTCATGGTTGGAAAGGCTCCCGTGATTTTAGAGTCAAGGGGAAAACTCAGTGGTTGAGGAGAGCATGGAAAATTTCATGAATTGAGACTTAGCACCGTCAAGAGAGGTGGCATCTAAAACCTTGCCTCTGGGGGATGTGTTTGTTTAGAGGTATCCAGAAAATGCCATTCATTCAGAAGAGGCTGTCACTTGGTAAGAGGGGCAATTTAAAAGCTGAGTAGGTAACTGAAATGGACAAATCATGGTGTTAAGACAATAATGATGAGAGTTGTCCCTGGATTAGAAGACTTGCAAGATCTGATCCCTTTGGACTCTTCAAACTGACCGACAGGGCTGCCTTTGATGACTGGATCCCACACCAAGGAGCGATGACTGGGAGTGGAATCAAGATTAAACAGGGCAGGGTCGCAGAGACAGGGGAATGAGAAAGTCCAGACCTACGTGGGGGAGGAGACTGAATCCTCCCAGGAAACCAGGCTCACACATCAAAAGGAGCAACAGGCAGCATCAGGCGGGGTCACATCCCACACGCAGTTATTATTAGAGAGGAGAGGACGGAGAGATGAGTCCTCGTGGACAGTGACCGAGAGGAGCTAAGAAAATGGTGCAAGCCATGAACGACTGGCATCGATCCGAATTTTTTAAAACTCCAGAAATCAGGTGACCGCTCCGGAAAGAATGAGACATAAAAGAAAAAGTTGTTTCAGAAATGAAGAGTGAACCAGAGGCAGCAGGAGAGCGACTGAAGAGAAACCGAAAACCAAAAAGAGGACGGTTTTGGGCGTTGAAAGGAAAAAAAGAGACAAAAAGAATCTGAGAACAAGTGCCAAATGACGAAGATGAAGAGGACTGACTAGCTGCTTAGTTGGGGCCTCTGAAGAAGAAAACCAGAGCAAGGGAAGGGAAATGAGAAAAGCTCGTTCAAGACAGCTTTCCTGACACGGCGGGTTTGAAACTAAATTTGAACAAATACAGCACGTGCCTAGGAATATTGTCCTGGAAAGGATCAAAACTAAGATCCATTCTAGTAAAACAAAAAATCACTTGGGCGCAAGCAAAAAGAAAGCACACGGCTAACAAGAAAGAGAATTAGAACATCTTCCGACTTTTCATCCTGCCGGAAGGAAATGGAGTGACGTATTTAAGATTCTCAAGGAAGGAATCGGCCGAGAATTTTGTATCCAGAAAAACCACACCAACCAACTTTCTAACTCTGCGGACACTGACTTTATGTCTTATAATTAAATTCAATTCTGACGCTCACTCTGGTTGTTAGTGTCAGATTCCACAGGCTTAAGGGTTCAGTCCCACAAGACTGACCTCACTTTAGATCTGAGTCACAAGTACTGGGCCCCAGTACTGTCTGACTTGGCTACAGAGTCAAGACTACAGAGTTGTTGTTTGGTCGCTAACTCATGTCTGGCTCTTTGTGACCCCTTGGATAGCAGCACACCAGGCTTCCTTGTCCTTCACCATCTCCCAGAGTTTGCTCAAGCTCATGTCCATCGAGTCGATGATGCCATCCAACCATCTCGTCCTCTGTCACCCCCTTCTCCTCCTGCCTTCAATCTTTCCCAGCATCAGGGTCTTTTCCAATGAGTCAGCTCTTCACATCAGGTGGCCAAAGTATTGGAGCTCCAGCGTCAGCATCAGTCCTTCCAATGAATATTCAGGACTCATTTCCTTTAAGATTGGCTCGAGTCAGAGGCTCCTGCAAACCCTTCTCCCGCTTTTTTAATTTGCTAGAATAGCTCCCAGAACTTTGGGAAACTTGTATTTACACTTGCTGGTTTTCTGTAAAGGGTACAGATGAACAGGAAGATGGAGAGGTGTGTAGGGCGAGGTCCCAAAGGGTGTTGAGTGCAGGAGCTTCTGTTGTCCAGGACCTGGATGTGTCCACCAGCCTGGAAGTTCTCCAGACCTTGTTGTGTAGGAGTTGTGAGGCAAATGTGATAACCACTACAGTAGAGAAATGAGGTCCATCGTGTAGGAGTTGTTATGGGAATTTCATAACAGAGGCTTCATTGATGAAATCATCAGCCTTTGATTAGCTCACTTTCCCCATCTATTCTCCCCGTCAAACAACAAGATGACAGTCTTCCCACTCCAGAGATTCCAAGGATCTTAAAAGCTCTTGTGTCATGACCCAGGGACTAAGACCAAATATTTTGGCAGAAGATGTTCCTATCAGTCAGAAAATTAAAAGGATTTTAGGAGTTCTTCTGGCCTGCCTGATGGCTCAGCGGTAAAGAATTCGCCTGCAATGTAGGAGATGCCAGTTTGACTCCTGAGTTGGGAAGATCCCCTGGAGAAGGAAATGGCAACCCACTCCAGTATTCTTTCCTGGAGAATCCCATGGACAGAGGAGCCTGGTGGGCCATAGTCCACGGGGTTGCAAGAGTCGGACATGACTGAGTAACTATACATGCGCGTCAGAGCTCTGTTAAGAGTAAGGACCTGCCCGAAGATCAGATCTATTTTTCTTATAATGTCACAAAATCACAAGTTAGGATAGGAAAAAGAAAAAGAGACGTTTAGTTTAGTTCTATCATTTTTTGTTGTTAGAATACTTTTATAAACAGAAACTTTCTCATCAAATGTTTGATTCCTCTGAGGTTCAGTATGTAAAGGGAAGGTGGGTTAAGTGTTTATTTTCTGCCTTTATTTACTAGTTTTCAAAATAAATTGATTTCCTGTGGTGACCAATGATTTTTTACAAAAAGTACTTCATTGTGAATGTATGAATTGATTTCTCTTTGGTGGCTCTCAGGCCACTGTGGTTATTATTGGTGAACACTGGCCAGTAGATCTCTCTTCAAGCCGAGGTCTTGAGCCCTTTCCATCTGATCATTGACAATGTTTAATACTTTTCAAAAGGATTAATCTGAATTCAGATTTTAAATGGGGTATATTACGACTGGAAAAGTGTTTTCCTCTCCATGCATTCCTGGGTTAATTACTGTTGAATGCTGAAATGTGGTTCTGTGTGAATTTTGTTGGGATTTTCCCTTCATAGGTATGGGAGGTATTGCCAGCATGCCGCCGCTGACCGCTGTTGCTCCTGTGCCAATGGGTTCCATTCCCGTTGTCGGGATGTCTCCCCCGCTAGTATCATCTGTTCCTGCAGCAGGGGTGCCCCCCCTGGCTAACGGGGCACCCCCGGTCATACAGCCTCTGCCTGCATTTGCTCATCCTGGTATGTGACCTGCTAAAGCCACGGGCTGAAGTTCTATATGTATTTTACTTGTCATTCTTATTTTCTGTTTTCACACTCGGATTATATTTACATAATATTTTATTCCAGAAGAAATTATCTTTTTTTTTTTCTTTCATTTAATGTCTCATTTTGGGGAAGAGCTAGTCTAGAGAGAGGGCATGAAATTACGTACCCTTGGCTGCCATTGTGCACAAAGGTGAAGTCAACAGCTTAAACCAAGAGCATAATTCCCTTTCAAGGGCTTGATGAGAGCAGCTCAAGTTTGAATAGCATTTGAGCACTTTTTAGTTCCATGTATCACTTACTACTTTTCTTCAGCTGCCATGAACTGCTAATAAACAAGACAATCCCTTAGGAATAGAATTATGTGGGAGATAAAAAAGAACATTGGCTATTTTTTTTGAAGAGGTATAATGAATCAGGCATAGAGGGGAAGGAAATCTAATGAATGACTATGTTAGGGTTATAGTATTCAACACTTGCTTAACTGAACAAAGGGTTACAAAGTGTCTGGCTTAGCTAATTTCATTTTGAGACTTTATTCAAAGTCTTTCTTCCCTTTAAAGAAAAGGTGGCTTAGTGGTGAAGAGTCCACCTGCCCATAGGAGACTCAAGTGTGACCCCTGGGTCAGGAAGATTCCCTGGAGGAGGAAATGGCAACCCACTCCAGTGTTCTTACCTGGAAAATCCCACAGACAGAGGAGCTTGGTGGTCTACACGTCACGGACTTGCAAAAGAGTTGGACATGACTTAGCAACTGAACAGTGACAACAGAGAAAAGCATAAAGGGTAGACGTAGATAGCCTTAGTCTAACAAATCTGAGTGGGTTCATATCAATATGGAAATTTTTTTCTTGTTTTATCTTTTAAGGACTTAGATAAGTCTGAGTACATTCAGTCACGATGGACATTGTGGGTTTGAGCCTAATATGTGAGTCTGCCTGCACCTCTGGATTTATTACATCTGTCAGGGTGTGTCTCTGTGTCATAGTCATAGAATCTAAGTGGACCTTTTGTTTTTAAGATGTTCTTGTCACAGGTAGCTTGTCTTTCATAGGTGAGATGGCAGCTGAAAAAGTGCTTGCGATTATTCTTCCAGTGGTAGCAGTGAATCCACGCCCTGTGTCTTGGTTTCTTTTGTGTCAAATGGCGATTGTTGCAAGGCTGTAGGCCAGGTTGGGAGAAATGCTGGTTAAGGCTCAGAGTTTTTCTCCTGACACATAGCCTGAATGAGACTCAGACACAGAAGCTGGCCTTCCCTGGCATCATGTGTCCTCTGGCCGAGACAGGTCTGTGACTTCTGGGCTCTGATTCTGGAACTGATGCTTCAGCTGCTTCAGTGCAGTTGCAAATATGCCAGCTATCTATTTAAGCTATTGCTTCTTCAGCTGTAGGAGCAGATACTATAAAATGTGATACTAAATGTTTAATGAAGAGCCCAACTTTGCGGATGTAAACATTACTACCTAGTAAGGTGGTTTTATGAAGGAACAAATAAAACATTTTTGGCTAGAGGGCAGGAAGCAAGGAGGGAATGACTGTTTTTGAGTCTAGAATGGTCAGAAGGGAGAAATAATTTCTGCCTTAGAAATTATTTGATGACTCAAAAAAAATTTTGATGACTGTATTTTAATTTTTGTAAAAGGGAAACTTCTTATTTTTGTAGAATTAAAATTATTCAACATTTATTTATTTTTACAGCTGCCACATTGCCAAAGAGTTCTTCCTTTAGTAGATCTGGCCCAGGATCGCAGTTAAACACAAAATTACAGAAGGCACAATCATTTGATGTGGCCAGGTAAGTTTGCTTGTTTTCAAATGGGTGGTTTGGTTGCAACTGTTGTCTGATTGACTCATAAATTTGAAAATGAATTAGCTACGTGTTCTTTACTTATCTTCTTTTATTTTGTAGCATGCTAATATTTGCCTTAATTCTGGATAATGTTCTAGATTTTATTATTTGTTTGTTGTAGCAATGACAGAATCAGAAACACTACTTTTCCTTTAAAAATTTAGTTTTTCTTTTCATGAGCATGATAAATATGTAGTAGTCCATGGTTAGCTATCTTGTGTCAGTCATTGAAAGTTTCTGTGTTAGGGCTCCCTTGGTGGTCCAGTGGTTTAAGAATCCCCTGCCAGTAAAAGGGACAGCGGTTCAATCCCACAGGCCTCCGGTCAGCTAAGCCCGTGTGCCACAGCCACTGAAGCGCCTCACGCTGTAAAATAAAAAAGTTTGTGTATAAAATATTTTATATGAAATTTAGAGTCAAAACTGGCTCTAATTTTATCTCAGATAATCTTCTGAAGCCTGTGTGGATTATTAGTAGAAGATCAGTTTTTATGAAATGAGTTACTCAAGTTAGTGAAGAGCTCTTTTTAATGGGATATGTGGCCCGATTTTGGTAAAGCTTATGTGACCTGCTGCCTTGTGTTTTGGCCAGTCTTGGTTCCCATTGTCTTTTATATTTTTATTTTACCGATATTTTCCCCTTGCATAATGCTGCACTAAAATGAAAAATTAAGTCTCTTGATAAGCTGTCTCAAAACTTTTCAAATGAGAAGATGTAGATGAACACGATTGCATCTTTTCTTGTTTTAGTCCTCTTGACGAATCTTTCCTAAGTGAATCAAGTCATGTTTCATCTTTAAAGAGAAGAGCATGTTGAATATAACTCAAAAATTCATTACCTTTAAAAAATTAATATAGAGAAAATCCATAAGCTGCAAAGCACTGTGTCAAATGCTTTATGCACAGTAACCCTTTTAATGCTCACCGTCTTCTCCAGAAGATGGCTATGATTTTCTCTGTGTTATGAATGAGGAGGCTCAGAGAGTAAGTGACTTGCTAAAGGTAACTCATAAGTTATAGGGCCAGGAGCTGAACTGAGGTCTTTCTGACTTTAAGGCAAATGTTCTTAAAATTTGCCCTAGTAACTTTGGTTAGTTGTCGAATATAGGTTGTAAGGCGTCAGATAAGGAGTCTGGGGAAGCTAACGCTCAGAAACCCCAAACTCCCAACAAGGGAGCATTTTTAAAGGCCAGGTGAAGGAAGGGAGTCACAGAGTGTCTGATCAGCTTCTGCGCACCTCTCTAATTGATGGTGAGGTACCAGGCAATGCCACAGGGGTTGATGCCAAAGCTGAAGCTCAGATATTTTGGCCACCTGATACGAAGAGCCACACATTGGAAAAGACCCTGATGCTGGGAAAGATTGAGGGCAAAAGGAGAAAGGAGTGGCAGAGGATGAGGTTGTTGGATAGCATCACTGACTCAACAGACATGAATCTGAGCGAACTCGGGGAGCTAGCGAAGGACAGGGGAGCTTGACGTGCCGCAGTCCATGGGGTCCCAGAGTCAGACACCACTTAGTGACTGAACAGCAGCAACAGCAACAGGGGGGTGATGTTATCAGTCCTTAGCTTCCAGCTTCCCTTTGGTGGAGTTTTAGCATCTGTAAAACAAGTCAGGAATGTGCCTCAGACCCTGTTATCTAGGTACTTCAGGAAGGAACTAAGGATTCTGTGACTGCCATATGGCACATCTGCTGTTTAAATTGTTACCAGTTCTGGCCCAGCGGCAACTTTTGTCGCTACATGTTCACATCCTTTCAGTCATTAATTCTTGAGCCAGACTTCTGTGACTCAAGTGAAGCCTGGTAGACCACAGCTTTTCTACAAACAAGAGACAGGCAGAGGGAAAAAAGAGAGAGCCAGAGAACATGAGGGGAGAGGTCTGTCCGAGGAAGACCCTACAGCGTCCTGCTTGGTTATAAATGCACTGTTGTGTTTTTTTTTTTTTTTTTTAATAGTTTCCTTCAGTATCTTAAGTTTCTAGAAAGTTTGTGATGTGGCATCTAACTTTTTGGATAATGCCTTTTTAGGCCTGTTTACATTCTCAGGAATTTGGAAGAAAACTATGATTTGATAAGTGTAGTCTTGGGCACTTTGTGTTTTATATCGTACATTCCCGGGGTGGCGGGGAGAGATAACTGGCTTCTTGACAAATTGGGAAGAGTTGAATCTGCAAAATATTAGTTTAAAATGAGAGATTTGTTGCAGAAATCGGCACAGCAGAAGAGACCTCAGTAAATGATTTTACGGAGAAATACATACAACTTGAAACAGTAAATTTTTATAAGTACTTTTCAAGTGTTTGGGAGCAGTTTCTGTGCTTTAAGCAGTGTACATAGTAAGAATAAGGACACAGATAAACTACATAAATGAGGATTAAAAATTCACTTTAACATTGAGAAATAGATATTTTTGTTGAAACGAAAGGACATTGCACATGGGGCATTAGTTGTAATCTGTCCTAGAAGTGGAATGCCATTTTTTTTTACTGTCAGCTCAATCATCATGTTTAAATTGCCCTATACAAACAGCGGGCTCTTAACAAACTGTGGGTACAACCAGTATGATACTAAGGAACTGATCACCAGGGAGATCTACACCCAAGCTGGCTGCTGGTAAGGGGTTTCCTGAGGTCAGGGGTACTACACATTGGCAGGAAAAACCAGCCCTGGGTCGCAATCAGAAGCAGAACTCCTTCCCTTTTCTGCACTGCCGAGAAGTGTTCTCTTCTGTCTCGGAAACTCCACATGTGGGCATGCAAATTCTTAGAATGAAATAACTTCCCTTCATTAAGAAATCCATCATGTATTTTGGTGTAAGACCATTAAACGTTTTTTAAAAATTAATACCTTTAAAGGCAATTGCTTTTGTTTGCTGTCCACATGGCCTTTTAAACTCGATGTTACTGTGGTCACCTCAGTTCCGAGGAGATTTTCCATCCTTTTGTAGAACCTTTAAATTAGTTTAATTGTATGTATAACTTGAGCCCGCCACTTGGTCTGTCCTGTTTACTCAAAGTAATAGGAAGCTCAAAATAATGAGCTTGTCTGTATGCAGAGAAAGGATTGTAACCTTAAGAAATGAAAAAAATCATGATGGAAGATTCTGAAATAGTGATTAGAAAGGGAATGAAATGTTAAAGCTAGTTTTCTAGGAAGTTCTTACTTTTTAAAGAACTGGAATGTGCAGGTCCTTGCTGTTCACCCTCTTCCTGTCTTTCCTCCCACAGCGTCCCTCCTGCAGCTGAGTGGGCTGTCCCTCAGTCATCCAGGCTGAAATACAGGCAGCTCTTCAACAGTCATGACAAAACCATGAGTGGACACCTAACAGGTATTTACACATAAGAATTAATTTAGTGAAATATGGTTTCCGTTCTAAATGTAAATTGTTTCTAGATATTGGGCCAAAGATTTTCCAGACTTTGCTCTATTTACCTGTACTTCTTTCTAAACAGTGTTTTCATTGTTCCTTTTATCTCATTGACTGATTGATAAGTTCTCATCAGCTGATAAGGCTTCATTGTCCACTGCCTCAGGCTTTTGCTTCGTGGTAAATAGAACCTAGACCAAGGATCCCCCAACACCCCAAATGCCACTAGTGTGCAAATCAAAGCAGTAGCAAAGGAACACTGCTGTTAACAAAACCTGGTTCACCTTCTGAAGTCCAGCTTTGGAGGTCAGCTTGAAAGTGCCTTCTCAAAGAATAGGGGCAGGGTGAAAGGGGAATGAATGGGGAGTTTGGAACCTGGCCTTGCCACTTACCAGCTGGAGGTCAGTTTACTTACTTGGATCTTATTTCTTCATGTATAAAAGGTCAGAGTTAAGTTACAAGCTCTCTGTGAATTTAAAAAAAGGTTCTGTTGTCTACATCAGAAAGACTCAAAGGATTTTATGATGCTATCCAGAAATCTTTCTAATAAGGGGTTGTTGTTGTTTAGTTACTCGGTCATTTCCGGCCGTTTGTGACCCCGTGGACTGCAGCGCTCCAGGCTTCCCTGTCCTTTCCTCTCTCATGGAGTCTGCTCAGACTGATCTTCATGAGTCGGTGATGCTATCCAATCATCTCATCCTCTGTCACTTCCTTCTTCTCCCCACAGTCTGTCCCAGCATCGGGGTCTTTTCCAGTGAGTTGGCTCTTTGCATCAGGTGGCCAAAGTGTCGGAGCTTCAGCTTCAGCATCAGTACTTCCAGTGAATATTCGGGTTGGTTTCTTTTAGAATTGTCTGGTTTTATCTCCTTGCTGTCCAGTGAACTCTCAAGAGTCTTCTCCAGCACCACAATTTGAAACCATTAATTCTCTGGCAGTAGGCCTTCTTCATGGTCCAACTCTCACATCCATACATGACTACTGGAGAAACCACAGCTTGGACTATATGGACCTTTGTCGACAAAGTGATGTTTCTACTTTTTAATACACAGTCTAGGTTTGTCATAATTTTTCTTCCAAGGAGCAAGCATCTTTTAATTTCATGACTGCAGTTACTGTCCACAGTGATTTTGGAACCCAAGAAAATAAAATCTGTCACTGTAGCCATTGTTTCCTCACCTATTTGCTTTGAAGTGATGGGACCAGATGCTATGATCTGAGTTTTTTCAATGTTGAGTTTTAAGCCAGCTTTTTCACTCTCCACTTTGACCTTCATCAAGAGACTCTTTAGTTCCTCTTCACTTTCTGCCCTATGGGTGGTGTCATCTGCATCAGTCAGTTCAGTTGCTCAGTTGTGTCTGACTCTTTGCGACCCCATGGAGTGCCCACGCCAGGTCTCCCTGTCCATCACCAACTCCCAGAGTTTACCCAAACTTATGTCCATTGAGTCGGTGATGCCATCCAACCATCTCATCCTCTGTCATCCTCTTCTCCTCCCACCTTCAATCTTTCTCGGCATCGGGGTCTTTTCCAGTGAGTCAGCTCTTTGCATCAGGTGGCCAAAGTATTGCAGTTTCAGCTTCAAGCATCAGTCTTTCCAATGAACACTCAGGACTGACCTCCTTCAGAATGGACTGGTTGGATCTCCTTGCAGTCCAAGGAACTCTCAGGAGTCTTCTCCAACACCACAGTTCAGAAGCATCAATTCTTTGGTACTCAGCTTTCTTTATGGTCCAACTCTCACGGACCTTAGTCGGCAAAGGAATGCCTCTGCTTTTGAATATGCTATCTAGGTTGGTCATAATTTTCCTTCCAAGGAATGTCCTTTTAATTTCATGTCTGCAGTCACCATCTGTAGTGATTTTGGAGCCCCCCAAAATAAAGTCTGACACTGTTTCCCCATCTGTTTCCCATGAAGTGATAGGACTGAATGCCATGATCTTAACTTTTCTGAACATTGAACATTAAGCCAACTTTTTCACTCTCCTCTTTCAGTTTCATCAAGAGGCTCTTTAGTTCTTTGCTTTCTGCCATAAGGGTGGTGTCATCTGCATATCTGAGGTTATTGATATTTCTCTCAGCAGTCTTGATTCCAGCTTGTGCTTCCTCCAGCCCAGCGTTTCTCGTGATGTATTCTTGCCTTGAGAACCCCATGAACAGTCATCTGCATATCTGAGGTTATTGATAGTGCTCCGCACAATCTTGATTCCAGCTTGTGCTTCATCTATCCTAGCATTTTGCATGATGTATTCTGCATATAAGTTAGATAAGCAGGGTGACGATAATAAGGGGTTAAACACATTAAGTTGACTAGAGAGTTATAAAGAAATGCATAATTTTTATAAATGAAAATAGAGACCTCTAATACAAATATTAAATATAAAAGGGGGAAAAATGTAACTGCTCTTTAACAAATATGAAAGGAGGGGAATATGGGTTCATTTTTCTGGGGTGGAGAAGCACTCATATTTAATATCAAGACATTTTAAGTTTCTTATTTTAACTTTTTTTTTTTTTGCTATTACTTAAAATTGCAATTTTTACTTCCAAAAGAAAAATTCATCCTTGTTTAAAAAATGTCAGGATTGGGTGAGACTTTGAAGAATTCTGGTCTAATCGTGAACTCTGTCCCAGTGAAAATATCTCAGCAGTCATTTCAAATAAGCATTTATTTGTATCTGAAACAGTGAATTATAAGTATACACAAAGTCTCTGTCTGCCTCGCTCACTCTGCTAAAACAGCAGCTCTCATAGTACGGATTTCTTCAATGCCCAGTATTCAACTGTATCATTTTAAGTACTGTTTAACCAGATTCCACCCCAATGTGTCATATAGACCCAGACCTGTGTAGTCTGTGAATTTGAAAACATTTCTTCACAGCATTGTTGGCGTTTCCTGGGAGTTACTTAAAATAGTATTCAGATGCAACATTGATGCCCAAATTATCTTTTCTTGGTAGGATGTGTATTTTATGATGAAAGTATCGTATCAGGTAAAAGGTGTATGACAGAGGCACTTCAATTTTAGAATTTTTAACATCTGAGACAGAAAGTAAAACTGAAATACACTGGGATGAGCAGATTTTTGCTGTTTATCTGTATGAAAGTGAAAAACTAAAGGCGTTAATTTCTCAGATACGCCCAACTCTTTACAACCCCATGGACTACTTACTATTATTTTGTCCTGGAAAGCATTTGAGGTGGGAATTTCATTTTCAAACCAGATCTTTGTATAGTCATGAAAAATAATTTGTTACAGTAATTTTTCAATAGGAGTAAGTCAAAGAAATTTAGTTTGTTTTCCCTTTGTGAGGAGTCAAATGGTAGAGTGTGTTTTAAGCTAAATAAGACTGTGCATTGAAGCAGAGCAGCTTTGTTGAGATACAAGGATACAAGGATTATTGCCATGATAATATCACCCCCCAAAAACAGTTACTCAGTTCAGCTAAGAATTGAGTAAGAGTAAGAATATCAAGAAAGTTGAGAAGAGTTCTCAGAATGGAAAGAGGCACAAGTGAAACATTTAGCAGTAGCACAGTTCACCCCATTGATTCAGTTCAGTTCAGTTGCTCAGTCGTGTCCAACTCTTTGTGACCCCATGGACTACAGCGCATCAGGCTTCCCTGTCCATCACCAACTCCTGGAGCTTACTCAAACTCATGTCCATTGAGTCGTTGAAGAGTCTCTGAGTTGATTTATCTGATACACCTCATTCAGTGGGTATCCCCCTATTCCTCCCTAACTTGATGTATATACTATTGCGTGGTCTTAAAAGAGACACTCTTATTAAAAAAGAGCTCTTCTTTAGTTAAAGTGATATAAGTAGCTCTACAATTCTAGGCTTCCCTTGTGTCTCAGATGTTAAAGAGTCTGCCTGCATTGCAGGAGACCTGGGTTTGATCCTTGGGTTGGGAAGATCCCCTGGAGGAGGGCATGGCAATCCACTCCAGTTTTCTTGCCTGGAGAGTCCCATGAACAGAGAAGCCTGGTGGGCTACAGTCCATGGGTTTGCATAGAGTTGGACACGACTGAGTGACTAACATACACACACAGAATTCTGGAACTGCTGTTCTTGCTAGTCCTTTTCTCAAAGAGGTATTTTATTATCTCCTTGCATTCTGAAACAGTGACTGTTATTTGGTTATTCATATGCTAATCTCAGAAGCTGAAAAGTCTTAGTCATTGTTTGAACTAAACTTTTGACTTCATTGAATTATCTCTGTCCTTTACATTTCCTGCTTCCCTCCCCAATCATGGATACCCATTATAGGCTTTGTGAACTTGAGATTTTGTTTTTATCCTAAATATTTTCTTCTAAGCCAGTATTCTTTTCATGAATGCAGGCTTCCGCAGGAGGTTGCTCTGTTATGCTAAGATACTGTCTTCACTGTTGCTGATCTAGTTTAATGTATCTTAACCTGGCCTTAAGACTTAACAGAGTCCCATGTTAGAATTGGAAAAGACAGTAGGGATCCACAGACTTTCTCTGTAAAAAGCAAAATACTAAATATTTTAGGCTTTCAGTCATACACTGTTGTAACTATTCAGCTTTGCCATCTCAGTATGAAAACAGCCATAATATGTTAAGTGAATGGGCATGGCTGTGTTTCAGTGAAACTTTATTTACAAAGACAGCTGGAGGACTGGAGAACGCCTATGGACTGTGGTTTGCCAATCCCTGTTCTAGATCATTTCCCTCATTTCAGAGACAAAAGAACTTCCTCCTAGAGAGGGAAAGTGATTTTTTGTTAATGTCACATGTCATTAGAGAGTGGAAGAGTCAAGAGTGGAATCCATATCTCCTGATATCCAGGTCCAGCGCTAGTTTTTAAATTTTATTGTTACATTTTTTAATAAGTAAATGAAATAGGAACTTTCTTTTATATAGTTCTATAGTGGGCACAATGTTATTATAAGTATAAATGAAAGCTTTCACTAAACTTATGCTGATTCTACTTTAATATTGCCAGTATTCTAAATGCAGTGAAAGAGAGTTAGTGCCTTAGTCACATCTGACTCTTTGCAACCCCATGGACTGTAACCTGCCAGTCTCCTCTATCCATGGAATTCTGCAAGCAAGAATACTGGAGTGGGTAGCCATTCCCTTCTCCAGGGGATTTTCCCGACTCAGGAATCGAACCCCAGTCTCCTGCATTGCAGGCAGCGTTTCAGCCACCAGGGAAGCCCTCTAAGTATAGTGTTAGAGACTAACTAAAATGATCGGTGAACTTTCCTCATTCTAGTATACCAAAGACCAAGCAAAATATTATACATGGTAATCTTCCCAGCATAATTGCTACCACTTTGCATTCCTTGATCTGTCATCCTGGGCCCACCCCTTGGAAATCACTGAAGGACGTGAGACATTTGTTGCTCTCTTCTTAACCCTAGTTTATTTAAACATTCAAAATCTTCCATTGTAGGCTTCCTGGTATCTAAAGTTAGTTTCATGCCAGAAATGAAGATGTATACACAAGTATTTTAAGAAATGAGAGCTAATTTTGAGAGGAAAGTTGAAATTCCAGGAATTCTTCTTTATCACAAACCTAGGAAATGGCTGTGATATTGGCCATTTATGCAACCATGAGCAATTTTTTTTTTTTTAAGTCTGCATAATGAAATGGGTAGAAGAGTTTTCTCTAAGGTCCCTTCCTCTTTTGAGATTCTCTGACTCTTGTCTAAATTTGATAGTCATCATGATGGAGGTGGCAAGGGGTGGCAGATGATATTGCATTTAGAGAGGACACATTTCAGCCTTGTGAATAAAAACCTGATACAAATAGAGATGGTCACCTGGGCCAAAGGGCAGGTTGTATATTGAAACTCTAATTTTTTACATACTCATTCCTCATTAAACATCTATTTAACAAAAATGTATTGGCTGTGTGCCAGGTGCTATGCTTTGTGTGTTTTCCCTTTTTCACTGGGACTTAATTTCCTTACTGAAAAGCCCATTGGGTAATAGCAAATATTGTTTAAAGCACTGTGATTGCATGAGATTGCATAGTACCTGTGTGCAGAACACTGATCTTCCTAGACAGTGAAGATTTGCTGATTCATCTTTATTTTTTTCCCTGGCTTTCATTTAGGTCCCCAAGCAAGAACTATTCTTATGCAATCAAGTTTACCACAGGCTCAGCTGGCTTCAATATGGTAAGGAATGAAAAGTTCCTTGGTGTATATAAAGTGGAAATTTTATTTCTTAAATAGATAGGGCCTCATGAGTCTTTAGATTGACACTGTTATTTATAAGGGGTGATATATGGAGTGTGCTTAATTTTTCAGTGAGTTTTAACTCACAGTGATTCAGTAGTTAAAATGATTTAAAGTTGTCCCTTTTACTTCCCCCTTTTGATTTTTAAAAATACAGAAGCAGAGAGATTACTATAATGATTTTTCAAGAACTCATAACATCCTAAATAAATGTCCCCTCATGGCTAGTCCTGCCTCTCCCCTCCTCCTTTCACTTATTTTAAGCCAAATCTCAGTCATTATATCATTTCCATCTGCAAATATTTCAGCCTGTATCTTCAGAAGACATAGGAATTTTTTTTCTACATGACCATAATACTAAAAGTCCACTTAAAACCATTAATAGGAATTCTTATCATTAAGTTAATTTGATGGTGTTTAAATTCATTAGATTGTCTCATAATTTTTTATAGTTGATTTGTTCAAATCAGGACTAAAATAAATCTATATTTTGTAACAGATGGTTGATACACCTTTTAAGTCTCCTTTAACCTATAAATTTCCCCTGGTCTTATTCTTCCCTTTCCCTTATCCACCCCCACCAAAAAATCCTCCAGATCATTTGTCCTATGCTTTCTTGCAGCCCAGCTTTAGCTGATTGCACCCTTGTGGTGTTAATTCATTCTTATATTTCCTGTAAATTGGAAATTAGATCTTTAAGGTAGAGTTTCTCCACCTCAGTGCTGTTGACATTTTTGGCATGATAACTCTTTGCTGGTTAAGTAGTGTCTCTGGCCTCTGCCAACTCCAGTAGTATGATCCCCACACTCTACATGTGACAATCAGAAATGTCTGCAGACACTGACAGATGTTCTTTGCAGTACCAAATCAATCAGTGTTTGAGAACCACTGATTCAGATCTGAGAAGAACCACTTGTCAGATTCAAATTTGATAATATTTTTTGCAAAGTGAATCAGAGATGATACTGAGTATTTTTATCATGAGGCACACAATTGTTTCTCTATTTTTTCATTAATTTTTTTTTTTCGGCTGCACCGCATGGCTTACGAGAGCTTAGTTCTCCATCCAGGGATCAAACCTGTACCCTCTGCAGTGGAAAAGCAGAGTCCTAGCCACTGGACCACCAGGGGGTTCTCTGTAATGATTTTTAGTAGCTATTGATGAGCTTTGCCTAAATCCTGTAGGATTCTTTACAATTAAATATTAACTAGAATGGTTTCTTCAGGAGTGTTTCTCTCTGTTAGGCATTATTCATTGGTTCTGCCAGGAAGATAAACCCCGTCTGCACTGCTTACCTGCTGGGTTCCTAATTTTGCTGCAGGCACGTTGATTTGGTTGTTTCATAAGTGGTCAAGTTCTAGGTCAAGCCCAGCCTGGCCCTCTCTGTTTTGTATTAAAGAGCCTACCTTTTGCATTAGAATAATAATAGACCAGTTAGCAAACATCTTATCTCTGTGACACATCCAGACCTCTTGAAGTCTGGATGTGTACCAGTATCCTAGGACCCTCTGAAATAAAAGCTAAAGACCTCACATTTATGGAGGTTGGTTGTTTTCATGACACTAGCATATAATGAAATGTGTTATATAATGTGTTCATATAATGAAATGTGACTGTTAAGAGACAGGGGAATTTGGGCAGTGATGAAACTGTTCTGTATATTGTAGTAGCCATACAACTGATTGTGTTTGTCAGAACTCGCAGAACCATACTGTATAAAAGGAGTGGATATTATGGAAACTGTACCTTAAAAAAAAAAAGAGTTTACGCCACCTGAGGAAATTTCAGACTTTGGAGGAGTTTCTTGATTTATGGCATCAGCAAAGCCCAGTTAGTTGCTCAGTGTAGCGTCTGACCCGTTGACATCTTAGTGAACAGCTTTGTTGTCTTGCATTCTCTTTTTGGTGTCCAATTGTTTTTTTAAAAAGTCACGTTCTTGGACTTGCTGGGGAAGGTCTGTTTAATTAGCTAATCCTAAATTAATTAAGATTATAAATAACAGAGGTGATTAAATCATGAGGTTAAAGGAACAGAAAACGCCTTGCCTCTGATTGGAGGCCGTGAAGACCCACCCTTGGAGTCCTGGATCAGGGGTTGGTCAAGTTAGCTAAATGCGGCCTGCAGCTGATTTTGTAGGTGAAGTTTTGTTGCAAAGACAGCTGTGCCCATTCATTTCTTTTATACTGTTTGTGGCTAGTTTCCTGCTGGAGCAGCAGAATTCAGTGTGATATCGATTGTGTGTTCTGCAGAGCTTTAAATATTTAGTATCTGACCAGATAGTCTGTGGAGCATGGTGTTTAAACACACATGGAATGTGAGTATGAGATATTTTAAATGGGTGCAAGGACTGAGAAGCATGTAATTATAATCACAGTTAACATCTGTGGAATGCTGAACACCGTCCCAGCTAGATGGGTTGTCTCATTTTATCTCTGTAACAGTGGTATGAAGTCGGTACGATTTTTATAAACGGAGGTACAGAGGGACTCAACAGGCATACAGTCAGAATGAGAAAACAGATCATTGAAATCACTCGTGAATAGTCACGAGCATGCATTTTCATGAAACTAGATTACAATGAATTTTCTGTTGAATAGGAATCTTTCTGACATTGATCAAGATGGAAAACTCACAGCGGAAGAATTTATCCTGGCTATGCACCTCATTGATGTAGCTATGTCTGGTCAACCACTGCCACCTGTCCTGCCCCCGGAATACATTCCACCTTCCTTTAGGTAAGGAATATTTGGTTCTCATAAGAAATTGTGTGCTAAGTATGTTCATTTCAGACTTGGCTTTGTTGGCTGTATATCTTATGTCATTTTTTCTTCTTGGCAAGTGAATGAAATCTCCACGTATTGAACTGAATCTTCTTAGGCAGCTTTTGTGTTAATCTTTGCCTGTTCCATTCTTTAAAGTACTTAAATAGACGGTTAGTAAAACAATCAAGTATAACATCACAAAGTTGGTGCTTTTGAGACAATCCATGTAATCAAAACTCACCAAATAACTTTAGCACTTAAAGTGAAACAACATCAGCCTGCACATAGAAAATAAATCACGGAGATTCTGCCTGTGAATTCTACACATTCCAGAGGTAACAAAATGCTGCCAATGTAGAAACTATAATCAGCAAAATAATGAAAGAAAATTATCCTGGTCTGAAATACAGTCTCAGTGGAGAGGTCGAGAGGATAGTTCAGAGTCCAGTTGGGAGGCCTGGTATCCCCCACCCACGCACAGCCGTGTCTGCATAGCCCTCTCAGGCAACTGCCTCTCAAAGCTTTAACTCAAAAGACAAATTTGAGCTCTTACAAGTGCACAGAAGAACAAAAGAAGCCCAGATAAGAATTTCTGTCCCGATTCCTCCAACGTCGGGAAAGATTAGGGGCAAAGTCTCCATAAAAGAATGAGACGTGGAACCATTGCGATCAGCACATATGAAGTACGGGGAAGCTGAGAACACTGTGTAGGAAGAAACCAGTAGCTGGACAGTTTGTTCATAAAATCTCACAGCTGCAAGAATCACAAGAGACACTTAACACTAGTGGCTATGTGTGTGTGTGTGTGTGTGTGTGTGTGAGTTGCTCAGTTGTGTCCGTTTCCAGGCTTTTTTGTCCATGGGGATTCTCCAGGCAAGAAGAATGAAGTGGATTGCCATGCCCTCCTCCAGGGGATCTTCCCAACCCAGGGATCAAAGCCAGGTCTCCTGCTTCGCAGGCAGACTCTTTACCATCTGAGCTGCAAGGTAGAAGCCGACATAAAAAAAGCATAGAAGGAAGATAGGTAGACTGGTTTAAAAGAGCAAGATAATGGGGGAAGGTGAAACTAGCTAGAAAACTATGTGATTTGTTTTTAAGGACTATTAAGTGTAGTCATTTCATGTGTTTATTAAGAGAGCAAATGTAGAGATTCTGGAAAGGGAAAGGAGATACTCACAGTTAGCAGAGTTGCTAGTCTTCCCTTGGAAGAATGTAATATTCCATAGGAAGGAAACTGTGTCTCAGGCCCTGCTCTAACCACTTGATGATTCTTAACTGACTTAATACTTTGAAATTGTCCTAATTTTGTGATGGTTCTAAATATTTAAATGACCTTGGCATTCAGAGTCTGATGGCATTCAGATATTCATTTTTTAAAGACTCTTTTAAGGAAATGGCAACCCACTCCAGTATTCTTGCCTGGAGAATCCCATGGACGGAGGAGCTTGGTGGGCTACAGTCCATGGGTTGCAAGGAGTCGGACACAACCGAGCGACTTCACTTTCACTTCACTTTCACTATATAAATGGAGAAGAGCACATCTTTTATCTTTTCCTCACCAAAAATGACATCTGCTCCATTTTCTATGGCATAAACTTTAAAAGGTGGTTTTTCATGGTTTGCTCAATTTTATCTTGGTAACTAGACGTGAAACCATTTTCTTTTTTCCACAATTGCAGAAGAGTTCGATCTGGTAGTGGTATATCTGTCATAAGCTCAACTTCAGTGGATCAGAGGTTGCCAGAGGAACCAGTTTTGGAAGATGAACAGCAACAACTAGAAAAAAAACTACCTGGTAAGACAGTCTTCATATTTGAATTTTATAGCCTGTTAGAGATTTTCTGTCTCTAAGGCAAAGATGGAGGTAAAATATTTTTAGCTAATGACATTATTGCTGTTCCTTTAACTGACTTTAGTCAGAAAGGAGACACTTTGCATATGCTTTTTGGACTTCAATATATGTATAGAATGTACTGATGCACCTTTGTTCTAGCTCTTAAATTGAAATCTATTTAACACTTACCGGAAATTTTATAAATGTAATCTATAAAGCACTGAAAATTGATAAGTCTTTAAGGTAATGGCTTAATACCACCAGTACAGAAATAGAATGTAAAGTTGCCTACTGTTGTTTTCTCATGTTGTTATAGAATCGAAAGCTCCTTGATAGAAAGAAGCTATTTTAAATTTAAATTTAATAGGAACCTAATTTAAATTACTCTCATTTACAATGAGAAATTCATCATACTATTAAAATATTCTCTGGTGGTTATGAATTATTAATATAAATGATAATTGATACTAAGACATCCTATTGAAATTTATTATGGAGTCTCTTCATGGAAAATACTCTGTCAGTGTCGTTTTGCTGCATTTCAAGTGCTCAGGGAATCAACCTGCTGAGGACACTACTAGCTCTCCCGCTCTTCTCTTCAACTAAATTACTTTTTGTTCACTGAAACTGCTTCCTGAAAATGTTCTTTGTGGAAGTGTGTTGAGTAGAGTGAAGAATCTAAACGTTAATAATACATGGCCCATGCCCTCTAGAAGGTTTTGATACAACTGAGGATTTAAGACATCCATATAAAAAACCATCAAAGCAATGCATAACTGTGATAAATTTGTGAAGGCAGAGTTATAGATACACAGCAGAGCTCACTTGTGGTTGGTTAGCACAGACTGGCAAATACACTGGCAGTTAAATCTCTATGGAAGAGGTAACAGTGGAGTTGAGATTTGAAGATTAGTAGGGTCCTTACAGGGCTGGGAAGGAGGAACATTTCAGGTTAATAGTCATGGGAATAAAGTCTTCAAGCAAATAAGGACAGGAATCCTTAGAATTTGCAGTTTTCTTTTTCTGTTGGTGGAAGATATTTTTAATTATTTTTTTTGGCTGCACTGGGTCTTCATTGCTATGCAAGGGCTTTCTATAGTTGAGGCGAGCTGGGTCATCTCTGAATTACGGTGTGCGGGCTTCTCATTGCAGTGGCTTCTCTCTGTTGCTGAGCAAAAGAAGGCTCTGGACAAGCTGGCTTCAGTAACTGGAGCTCTCAGGCTTAGTTGTCCCACGGTGTGTGGAGTATTCCTGGACCAGGGATCAAACTCATGTCCCCTGCACTGGCAAGTGGATTCCTGTCTACTGTGCCACCAGGGAAGTCCAACATTTCAAGTCAGGAAACAAGATGTGACATTATTAGAGGTTTTGGTTAATGCGTTCTTTCTTTCAACAGCTGTTTATTATGTGCCTCTGTGTATTAGAAATTGGGCCAGATTTTGGAATTAAAAAGGTATATAGGGACTTTCAGTTTTTGTTGTTTTTTTAAATTGAGGTAAAATTTGCTTAACATAATATTGGTCATTCATAGTCAGCTGGTCTGGGTGCCTTAAACAGCAGAAATTTATTTCTCACAGCTCTGGAGGATAGAAAAGTCCATGATCAGGATGCCATCCAATTCTGTTCTGGTGGGGACGCTTTTCCTGACTTGCAGATGGCTGCACTCTCACCAGATCCTCACTTGGCCTTTTCTGGGTGTATGCACATGAAAAGAGAAAGATGGCTTTCCCTTTTCTTATAAGGCCACTAATTCATAATGAAGGTCTCATAGTCATGACTTTATCTTAACCTGAATTATAAAGGTCCCATCTCCAAATACCAGCCCACTGGGGGTTACTGCTTCCACATCTGAGTTGATAGGGTAGAAAACACTCAGTCCAAAACAATGGCCATAGCTAGTTACTCAACATTTTCCCTTTTCCCCAGTCCCTAGTAATCATCAGCCTGCTATCTGTGTCTTTTGATTTACCCCCTCTGAATATTTCATAGAAATAGTATTATGCAGTTGTTGTTGTTTTATGTCTGGCTTCTTTCACTTAGCATAGAATTTTTGAGATTTTATCCACAGTGTTGTTCAGTTGCTCAGTTGTGTCCTACTCTTTGCAACCCCATGGACTGCAGCATGCCACGCTTCCCTGTCTTTCGCCATCTCCTGGAGTTTGCTCAAACTCATGCCCATCGAGTCGGTGATGCCATCCAACCATCTCATCCTCTGTCATCCCCTTCTCCTGCCTTCAGTCTTTCCCAGCATCAGGATCTTTTCCAATGAGTCAGCTCTTTGCATCACGTTTCCAAAGTATTGGAGCTTCAGCTTCAGCATCAGTCCTTCCAATGAATATTCAGGACTGATTTCCTTTAGGATTGACTGGTTTGAGAGCCTTGCAGTCCAAGGGACTCTCAAGAGTCTTCTCCAACACCACAGTTCAAAAACATCAGTTCTTCGGTTTTCAGCCTCTTTTGTGGTCCAAGATCCCCTGGAGAAGGGAACGGCTACCCACTCCAGTATCCTGGCCTCCAGAATTCCATGGACTGTATAGTCTGTAGGGTTGCAAAGAGCTGGACATGACTGAGTGGTTTCCACTTTCACTTTTCTCACATCTGACTATCACACCAACTCGATGGACATGAGTTTGAGCAAACTCCAGCAGATGGTGAAAGACAGGGAACAAAGAGTAGGACACAACTGAACAATATTGTGGATAAAATCTCAAAAATACCATGCTAAGTGAAAGAAGCCAGACATAAAACAACACCAACTATTGGAAAAACATAGCTTTGACTATACGGACCTTTGCTGGTGAAGCGATGTCTCTGCTTTTTAATACACTGTCTAGGTTTGCATGTATCATTACTTCATTCCTTTCTCTGGCTGAGAGGACTTGCAGTTTTAAAGTGGCAGAATGAAATGGGTGTTGCCTCTTCTGAACCCACTAAAGGAGCAAAAAGAACAAGAAAACAAAACTTGCTTACCATCTCTGATCTCTCATCTAACTGCCATGTTTAAGGAGAAAGTGTCTTCAGTAGAGGCCAGGCAGGAACGTAGGAAGAAGCCAAAAGGATGCTCACAGCTACATATCTCAAGACAAAGTGTGAAGTGACAGTTCTTGAAATAGATTGGGAACAATGGGAATGGCGTGCTGCACAGGCTGGCAGCGAGAGCTTCCAGTGTCTGGGGTTGGCTCCCAGGAGAAGCGTGTGAGGCAAACACAAAACTGAGTTGACACTGCTGAAAACACAGAAGGGACATGGAGCATGGAATTTTTTTTTTTTTTTTTTTTAAGTAAAATAAAATGGGTACAAACAGTGTTAGCAAGGATCAGAGAAAAAAATTGTTGACCTGAGGATAGTCTAAAACCTTGGTGTTCTTAAAAGAAGGAAACTGAATAATAGATTGGAAAAACTAGTTTACTGAGTGTCCTCTGCACACTGATTAGGGCACAACCTACTCTTCGTGTGAAACCTAGGAGGAGACGTATCATCTTACCTCTATTTTCAGAAACTGTTCTGTTTGTTAAAACTGAAAACAGAATGGCACAGTTTTAGGCAAAGGAAAAAGAAGTAGAAAGGGAAGGACTTTCCTGGTGAGCCAGTGGTTAAGACTCTGGGCTCCCAATGCAGGGAGCGGGTTGGGGAATTAAGATACTTCATGCCTAGTGGCCAAAGAAAAAGAGGTAGAAAGGGAGAAGTTTGTGGTATAGAGGAGAGAGAGGGTCAGTTGCTAAACCAAGGTCGTAGAAAAAAGAAAGGATAGAGTAACAGGGAAGGTATGGAGAATGAGTGATGATGGAGAAGTTCTGTCGAAAGATTATTCCAGAAACCGAGTTTTGGGCGTTCTGAATGCTGTGGTCCAGTTCATTTGCAGGGGAGGGTATATAAACAAGACGCTGAGTGAAAGGGCCTGTACCTGGTGCTTATCTGTGATGGCAGAGGCAGGCGGGAAGCTTAGGGAGTTCGTATCTGCAGGTCCGTTACTCATTGACCATGTGCCGTGGAGCTTTTCCTTTGAAAATATCTGTTGAACATCATATGGCTTTTCATAAAATCGTCCTGTCTCTTGTCTGAAAGTAACCTTTGAAGACAAGAAGCGGGAGAACTTTGAACGGGGCAACCTGGAGCTGGAGAAGCGGAGACAAGCTCTCTTGGAGCAGCAGCGTAAGGAGCAGGAGCGCCTGGCCCAGCTGGAACGGGCAGAGCAGGAGAGGAAGGAGCGGGAGCGCCAGGAGCAGGAGCGCAAAAGACAGCTGGAGCTGGAAAAGCAGCTAGAGAAGCAGCGGGAGCTGGAGCGGCAGAGGGAGGAGGAGCGAAGGAAGGAGATCGAGAGGCGGGAGGTAAGCGGCCGGAAACAGGCCTGCCATTAACACGGGCACTTTTCTCGAACCATTTAAGTGTCAGTAGTATATCGGGGCTTCCCTGATGGCTCAGCAGGTAAAGAGAGATGGCAGGAGACACAGATCCAATCCCCGGTCTGGGGAACTGAGATTCCCACATGCCATGTGCTTAGTCGCTCAGTCGTGTCCAACTCTCTGCGACCCCGTGGACTGCAACCCCGCCAGGCTCCTCTGTCCATGGGATTCTCCAGGCAAGAATACTGGAGTGGGTTGCCATGCCCTCCTCCAGGGGATCTTCCCAACCCAAAGATCCGAACCTAGGTCTCCCACATTGCAGGCAGATTCTTTATACCATCTAAGTTTGAAGAAACAAAATTTTAAGAAAGCATAAAAATATGGCCTTCTCTGATGACTCAGTGCTAAAGAATCTGCCTGCCAGTGCAGAATATGCGGGTTTGATCCTTGGAATGGGAAAATCCCCTGGAGAAGGAAATGGCACCCAGTCCAGTATTCTTGTCTGGAAAATCCCATGGACTGAAGAGCCCGGCAGGCCACACGCCTTGGTGTCACAAAGACTCAGAGACAAATGAGTGCCTGAGCACAACACAGCAATAATGTATTAACCCAGTCTTGTTTCTTTCTTTTTACAATTCAGGAGTTTTAATTATTCACAGAGTTGTGCGACCATCACCGCTGATTCATCACCCTGAAAAGAAATTCCTTAACCATTAAGGAGTTACTACTCCCCCTTCCCATTCCACCTTGCCCTTAACAACCACAGATTTACTTTCTGTCTCTACACCTTTGCCTATTCTGGACATTTTGAATAAACGGAATCATAGGATATGTGGCTTTTTGTGTCTGGCTTTCACTTTCCAGGTTCATCCAGTGTGTAGGTTGAATAAACACTTATTCCTTTTTATAACTGAGTAATATTCCATTACCTGGATAGACAACATTTTATTTTTCTACTCATCAACCTGATGGACATTTGGGTTTTTTTTCTCTACCTTTTGGGTATTTTGAATAATGTTGCTGTGAACATTCATATACAAGTTTTTGATAACTGAGTCTTATGACAAACTATTGCTATCAGTTATGTATTTTTTAGCCTTTTTTCTGCATTCATATGCACATATAGAAATAAAAAGGTTCATATGGTGGAGAGGCTGAGGGTTTACTGACATTGTTTTTTTAAACCACTGTATTGGTAACACACTACATAATTAAAGTGTTTGGCATCTTTTTCTTTTTCCACTTTAGAAAACAAGTCTGGTAATCTTTACTGTATTTTATGGAAGGCTTCCTAAATTTGGTGCCATACCTGGATATGGGCCAAGCCAATCTCTTGTCTGTCTTTCCAGTTTTAGTATGTTGTGACAGAGCAATGCCCTGATCCTCTTGTGTGGATGAAATGTATTTTAAAGATGAAGGATTTTTTTCTTTATAAAAAAATAATACTTTGGTTTCATCTCCTGATGACTGATTTTGAAAACTTCATTCAGTCACACACACACACAGATAATAACAAGATTTTCCTTTCCAGAATGACAACCAAAAGATAGACCACCTTTCCTTCTTCAATTTTTTTTTTAAAGCATTTCAGAGTGTTTGTTCAGAACTATATAATTGGCATTTATGATGTTGCTGGAAAACTTACAGAACCTTCTGTGCTAACAAGGAAACAAATGATTAGGGGCATAGGAGTCATGGACTTTTAAAGTTTGAGATAAATAATCATTTCTCCTATGACAGAAGAAATAATAATTACTCGTTTGATGGAAGAAAGTTTTTATTTTGTGTATGTTTTTGTTCTGAGGTTTTTCCTAGGTTAACTTGCCTTGTTTGAAAAGATAATTTTGTTGTATTTATTTGGCTGCTCTAGGTCTTAGTTGAAGCATGTGGGATCTAGTTCCTTGACCAGGGATTGAACCTGGGCATCCTGCATTGGGATCTCGGAGTCCTAGCCTCCAGGCAACTCCCATAATTTTCTTTGTTTTCTTTTATGAGTCAGTAAATAGGGAAGAGCAGGTTTACTTACTACACCAAGCATCCTTAAAGGCCTAAGGAATTGAATGTCAGTGATCCAGTAGTCCTTTCTGTTCTCAACCCATATGACTATGATAGCCTTTCTGAATATTCTCTTGTTTTCCTATAGAATAACATATTTGTATGAAATTTTGTGCTGTCTTATAATGAAAGTCACTTGTCACTTCATCCCTAAAAGAAAAGACTTACTAGATGTAACGTTTATTAAGAGACATTGAAGAATGTAAGAACTGAACAGTTAGTAAATTGTCTGTTTGTGTATGTCACAGGCTGCGAAACGGGAGCTTGAAAGGCAAAGACAGCTTGAATGGGAACGGAATCGAAGACAAGAACTATTAAATCAAAGAAACAAAGAACAAGAAGACATAGTTGTACTGAAAGCTAAGAAAAAGACTTTGGAATTTGAATTAGAAGCTCTAGTGAGTAGTTTGATTGTGCTTTAGGAACCCACTTGCATTGAATTGTTAAATGCTAATGATTCTTATTATTTTTCACTTGTTAAAGAATGATAAAAAACATCAGTTAGAAGGAAAACTTCAGGATATCAGATGTCGATTGACAACCCAAAGGCAAGAAATTGAGAGCACAAACAAATCTAGAGAGTTGAGAATTGCAGAAATCACCCACCTACAACAGCAATTACAGGTGAGAAACTATGTCCCTTAAAAGCCTTTCGGCTTCCATGCCTTTCTTTGATTCATTCCATTCACTTATTCACTCAGCAAGCAGCAAGCATCTAGCAGGCCAAGATGAAGCAGACCGGGTATTTGCCTAAAAGTATTTGTTGCTCCATTGGTAAGTCATGTCTGAGTCTGTGACCCCATGGACTGCAGCACCCCAGGGTTCGCTGTCCTTCACTGTCTCCTGGAATTTGCTCAGACTCATGTGCATTGAGTTGGTGATACCATCCAGTCAACTCACCCTCTGAAAGTAGGCTGTCTGGTAATTCAGCACACTTGCTGGGACTGCTGCATGCCAACTCAGTGCGAGCGCCGGTAAGCACTGAGGATCCAGCAGTGGGTAGCAGAGACAGAAATTCTGCCCTCATGGAGCTTACCTTCTGTTTGCAGGTAGACAAGGACTCAGGAAATAAGACAAGCATGTTCTCTATTAGAAGAGGGAGAGTTGCTCTGGAGAGTGAGGGGGGAAGCGAGTCTCTGGTAGAGAGGCCTGTGATTTTAAGTAATGTGGTCAGGTCAGGCATCTCTGTGAGTATGATGCTGGGGCAAAGACTTGAAAGAGGTGAATGGCTGAGCCAGATGGCCATCTAGCAGAGCAAGTTCTAGGTAGGGCAGCAGTTAGTTGTGCAGAAGAACTAAGGCTGCAGGCTGGTCTCTGGGATGCCAGTTACAGCAAGGAGACAGCTATGGTTGGAGCAGTTGGGGGCTGGATCGTGCAGGACCTGCAGTCTACTCCTGGGACTTTGGCTTTACCATGATAACCACAATAACAAAGTGCAATTAAGTGTATCGGGGGAGTTCCAGAGATACGTGTATAGAGAATAGTTGGAGACACAATGGACTACTCTAAGCATTTCTGCTTTCATTTTATTACCTATTCAACCTTCACCACCAAGTTGTTAAAATTTCATCTGGCTTGGTTTCAAGTGTTGAGTTAGAGGGGGTATCCAATTCATGTAGATACTGTTCTGCACACCATCCTAAAAGGTGATCCGTTTTGGACTCCGTGACTTTAATTTCAGCTTCTTTTTCTCAGCCTGACAGTTTTGAGATTTATCCATATTTTTGAGTGAATCAGTCCTTTGTTCCTTTTCATCAGTTCAGTCAGTTCAGTCACTCAGTTGTGTCCAGCTCTTTTTGTAATCCCATGGACTGTGGCATGCCAGGTCTCCCTGTCTATCACCAACTCCCAGAGCTTGCTCAGACTCATGCCCATCAGGTTGGTAACGCCATCCAACCATCTCATGCTCTGTCGTTCCCTTCTCCTCCTTTACCAGTGAGTCAGCTCTTGGCATCATGTGGCCAAAGTATTGATGCTTCAGCTTCAACATCTGTCCTTCCAATGAATATTCAGGACTGATTTCCTTTAGGATTGACTGGTTTGATCTCCTTGACTGGTTTGATCTTGCAGTCCAAGGGACCCTCAAGAGTCTTCTCCAACACCACAGTTCAAAAGCATCAATTCTTCGGCATTCAGCTTTCTTTATAGTCCATCTCTCACATTCATACATGACTACTGGAAAAAGCAAAGCTTTGACTAGATGGAAAATTTGGCATTACTTTGTTGGCAAAGTCATGTCTCTCCTTTATAATATGCTGTCTAGGTTGGTCATAGCTTTTCTTCCTCTTCATCACTGAGCAGTATTTCCTTGTTTATCCCATCACCTGCTGAGGGACATTTAGGTTTTTTCCAGTTTTGGACTTTATGGCTAAAGCTGCAATGAGTATTTACTTATATTTCTTTATGTGGAAATATATTTTATTTCTCTTGGTTAAATTTTAGGAGGGGATTTACTGTCATATAAGTATGTGCTTAGCCATGTCAGAGTCTACCAAACTGTTTCTACAGTGGTTGTGTCATTTCAACATTCTCACCAGCAGTGTACCAGCCTTTCAGCTGCCCCTCACTCTTGCCAACACTCCCTGTTGTCATTGTTTTTAGCGTCTCTGGTGGGTGGGCAACAATGTCTCATGTAACTTTAATCTGCATCTCCCTGAAGGCTGAATGCTGTTGGCTGTTGGTTCTTATGTGTATTAGCATGCATCTTCTGTATGTGTTTGGCGAACAAATCTTTAACTCATCCTTTATTGGGTTGCTTATCCGATTATCACAGTTCTTTATATAGTCTTATAAGAAGTCCTTTGTCAGATAGGTGTTTTGCAAATATTGTCACCTAGTCTCTGGCTTGCCTTTTCGTTTTTGTAATGGTGCTTCTTAAAGGGCAGATGTTTTAACTTTTAAAGTTCAATTTATTTTTTCTTCTACCGTTTTTTATGTTCTATCCGAGAGAGCTTCAACTATCCCAAGGTTGCAGATGTTTTCCCTTATGTTTTCTTCCAGAAGTTGTACACTTTTATCTAACATATTTAGTTCTGTGATCCAGTTTTGATTGATTTTTACGTTAAGTACAAGGTAAGGTAGTGAGAGTCACTTTTTTCCATACTGACACCCAGTTTGTTCTATCAATGTTTATTAAAAACCTTAGTAGCTTGTTGATAATCAGCTGACCACATTTGTAAAAATCTTTCCTAGACTCTCTTTTGTTCCACTGATCTACATCTATCCTTTTACCAGTATTTCCCTCTGTTGACCTGCAACTATGGAGATTTTAAAGGAGATTTCCTCCTTTATTTTATTAATATGGTACTTTACATTGATTTAAATTTGAATGTTAAGCCAACTTTCCATTCTTGGGGTAAACTGCCCTTCAGTTCAGTTCAGTTCAGTACAGTCACTCAGTCGTGTCCAACTCTTTGCAACCCCATGGGCTGCAGCACACCAGGTCTCCCTGTCCATCACCAACTCCCAGAGTTTACTCAAATTCATGTCCATTGAGTTGGTGATGCCATCCGACCATCTCATCTTCTGTTGTCCCCTTCTCCTCCCACCTTCAATCTTTCCCAGCATCAAGGTCTTTTCCAATGAGTCAGTTTTTCGCATCAGGTGGCCAATGTATTGGAGTTTCAGCTTCAGCATCAGTCCTTCCAATGAACACTCAGGACTGATTTCCTTTAGGGTTAACTGGTTATGTCTCCTTGCAGTCCAAGGGACTCTCAAGAGTCTTCTCCAACACCACAGTTCAAAAGCATCAATTCTTCAGCTCTCAGCTTTCTTCACAGTCCAACTCTCACATCCATACATGACTACTGGAAAAACCATAGCCTTGACTAGACAGACCTTTGTTGACAAAGTAATGGCTCTGTTTTTCAATATGCTTCTAGGTTGGTCATAACTTTTCTTCCAAGGACTAAGTGTCTTTTAAATTCATGGCTGCAGTCACCATCTGCAGTGATTTTGGAGCCCCCCAAAATAAATTTTCCCCCTCAGTCAGTCTCTCCCATCAGGAAGCTTCCATAAGCCTCTTATTCTTCTCCATCAGAGTGCAGATAGACTGAAAGCTACAATCACAGAAAACTAATCAATCTAATCACATGGACCACAGCCTATCTAACTCAATGCAACTGCCCTTAGTCATAGAGTATTATTGTTTTAAAAAGTTATTGTTTAGATCAATGTATTATTATTATGAGTCTTTTTATTTAAATTCGTGGGGGATATTAGTTTCATTCCTCATAATATCCTCATCTAGCTTTGGTATCAGGGTAATAAGGAAGTAAATAAGGTATATTCTTTTTTATTTTCTAAGAATTATATGAAATGGTAGTCCTCTCTTGATATCCATAGGGCCCTGGTTCCAAGCTAACTGAGGATACCAAAATCCATGGATGCTCAAGTTCTTTATGTAAAATGGATAGCATGACAGTCCCTTTGTGTCTGCATATTTGGATTGAAATTTGATCCTAGACTTGCTGAATCCAGACGGACTGGATGTTAGACTGTCTGTGTTGGTAGCTATTGTTTATTGAAGGCCTGGCATGTGAAGACCTTAATGTGAATATTAAATAGAATTCCACAATACCCTAGTAAGGGCAGTATCATTGCTCTCATAAGTGGGAAAGTGAAGATTCTAGAAGGGAATATTCTGTTTTGGAATCAGTTTCTAGCTGGGCGACAAGAATCCAAATTACCCAGTTTATGTTACTTCAAAACTTTCCTTCTTAACTTGACACCACCCTGCCTCCCTAGCTAACCCTTTCAGCTTCTCTCTTAAAATCCTGTTTGAAAGTATGAAAGTGTTAGTTGCTCAGTTGCATCCGACTCTTGGTGACCCCATGGACTGTAGCCCACTGTGCTCCTCTGTCCATGGGATTCTCTGGGCAAGAATAATGGAGTGGGTAGCCATTCCCTTCTCCAGGGGATCTTCTTGACCCAGGGATTGGACCCAAGTCTCCTGCATTCCAGGCAGATTCTTTACCATCTGACCCACCAGAGAAGATTAAAACCCTACATATTTCTTAAAAACTTTCTCTTGCCACCTTTCATAGTTATCAGACTCCAGTCTCAGTGCAGTTGGTCCACCTGCGCAGATTCAGCCAACCCTAGGATTCAGAGTGCCAGTCATACTTAGCTGTCTTATGTAAGGGAATTGAGCGTCCTTGGATTTTTTTATTGTGGAGATCCTGAAACCAGTACTTCATGGATACCAAGGGATTACTGTTTCTTGCTTAAATTTTTGGTGGCATTCAATAGTCAGGCCTTATGGACCTGGACATTTAATTGTGGTAGGACTTATAATTGTCTTGGTGAATGTTCCATGTACTCTGTTGAAGCTGAGTAGGATGTCCCCCAAATGTAAGTCGATCAAGATGGTTCTTAGTGTTGTTTATATCTTCAGTTTCCTTCTTGATTATCACGGAAATCCTAATCAATTTGAGATTTGAAATATTAGGATATGACATATAATGTAAATAGTATCAGAAGTTCACTGCTAGAAATTATTTGAAAATATTTTAAAATGCATGCACAAGTATGATCTTTTCTATGTTAACTCTCTGTGTCTTTCACTAACTATTTATGAGAAGTTTGCCCTTAGAAAATTTAGGACTGAAAACCATAGGTTTATTTATTATCTCACTGAATGCTGTGTATCCATATATATGTTTACGATTGATGCTTAGTGTGTTTAGTTATTGAAAATAAAATACAAATCAAGGTTCCTGAAAAAGCAGTGAAGTTAAAAATAATGCATGGTTTGAAGAAAGTCAGGTACATAGTAGGCAATGATATATCGGTTTTCTTTCTTTATAAGTATTAGCAGATTCTTGCTATGCAAATGAGTCAAATACCCCTTCATACTGATTTGACCTATCTTAGAAAGTTAGATTGTACATTTAGAGGTAATGTTAGGAGTTCCCCAGTGGTCCACTGGTTAAGATTTCTTGTCTCAGTGATTTTCAGCCAGGCTTCATCTTCATACTTCCTTGTCTGCCCTGGTTCAGGAAAGAAAATTTGGGATTGATTAGAGATGTGGCCTTGGTTTAGTGAGGCAAATAAGAGGAGGAGCCCAGTTGGCTATGCTTTTTTGGGAAAATGTCCTGATTTGTGTATTCTGTTTTGTCTAAATTTGGTGGGATTGGGAAGAGTTCTTTTGTTTGTGTGAATTATTTATGTGAGAAGATGCTTTCAAATGTTCTCCACTGAGCTGTATCACCTGACAGTTGGGATGTATAGTACAGAAAGATTTCTTACATACAAGCCAGTCAGTATCTAAAGGTGGTTGTTCCAGAAAGGACTGGCCTCAGGTGAAAATTTTTCATGAAGACATTTTTACTTTTTCAAACAAAAAGTTAATATATAGAGATTTATTTTTCTTAAGTCAGAGTAAAAATGAAAGTCAAATGCACACGTGCGTGTATGCTAAGTCATTTCAGTCATATCTGACTCTTCGTGACCTCATGGACTGTTGCCCTCCAGACTCCTCTGTCCGTGGATTCTCCAGGCAAGAATACTTGAGTAGCTGCCATACCCTCCTCCAGGGGATCTTCCCAACCTAGGGATGGAACCTGGGTTTGCATTGCAGGAAAATTCTTTACCACTGAGCCACTGCGGGAGCCCCAAAAGTCAAATATTCCTTAATAAAGGCTACAAAAGCTGTCTTTTTTTCCTAATATATGTAGAAACTACATTGAATAATGTAAGCTGAACTTAGGCAAATACAGTTGATTCTCAAGTCACACGTGAAAATGCCTCACAGTCCTGTACAGTGTGGTTTAGCTTTTATCTATGTTGGTTAAAAAATTTTCGATTCAAGATTTCTGTGCAGCTGCTTAAAACTGTGGCTTTATCCTCAGTGGTGGAGCCACATATGGTAACTAAGATTCTAATTATTAAAGTCCTGGTTTGAATTCTGTTTCCAGCTTCAGATGTATGGTCACCCTCAGTTCAGCCCTATTAAGTTCATGACAGAACAGTTCCTGTTTAAACTACTGAGTCAGTTTACAAATATCAGGGTCACTGCATTTGTTTTTGATCCTGGTGCAATTTGAGAGATCATTCCTTTCCATTTTTTCTGCTGAGTTGTACTTGTGGTTCACTTTTAAAAGCTTATAAATAAGCAGTAAGTCAATAAAAATGTAAGAAATATCAAGGGAGCTATAACTGTCTTATTTAAACTTTATTTCAGTGAAAAGCATTTGGCAAACAATTAATTTCTTGGCAAGAAAACAACAACCACCCTGACTAGTGATTAAATGCAGTTTCGCTGTAGACTATTTGGGATGAGGTTAGGAGAATCTTTGAGGGAGCAGAAAATTGACCTCTGCCTGCCAGGACTTTGAATCTAAACATGGTAGTTTTCTCCACCATTCATTGCTGTGTTCTCTTTCTCTCCTAGGAGTCCCAGCAAATGCTTGGAAGACTTATTCCAGAAAAACAGATACTCAATGACCAATTGAAACAGGTTCAGCAAAACAGTTTGCACAGTAGGTGTTTTCTTTTTAAAGTTGACATTTTCCATCCTCACAGGCAAGAAATGAGAACCTGAAAAGCCACTTTTCCTCACTGACAGTTTGTTTTTCTTATCTTGCCATGTTTTTCTAAAACAGGGGATTCACTTCTCACACTCAAAAGAGCCTTAGAAGCGAAAGAACTGGCTCGGCAGCAGCTACGAGACCAACTGGATGAAGTGGAGAAAGAAACTAGGTTAAAATTACAGGAGATTGATATTTTCAACAATCAGCTCAAGGTACCTATTCTGTGTGTACGTACATGTATGTCTTACTTTTTTAATTTTTCTAAGTGGCCAAGATGATTAGTTGATATTTGAGCTCCAGGCAGGAAAATGTATTCTGCTGGTTTGTCAGCCTTCATAAGAAGCCCCTCATATTTATAGATGAACATTAAACAATCTAAGTTGAATTTTTGTCCTTTAAAATATAAAAATGAACCTGGCCTCTTTAAATAAAGGGCTGAACAAATGGCCCCGACTTGACATCTGTCTTTACATGAATACATTTTTTGCACATCTTCATCCTTGTGTCTGTTGAGAACTCCATCAAGTTGAATTGCCAAAAGCTGGGCTCCAAAAGCTGCATCTTTCTTATGTTCTTTGAAGAAGATTGAAAGGGAACTGTTTTCTCTTTGAAAGCTAAGAATTTTTTTTTGCCAATTCTTACCTTCAGGATTGTCCTTGAATATAGATAGATCTTTGTTTTGTGACCTCACACTTTAAAATATTATGATTTAATGGAGTAATTACCTTTGTCTCTGTGGTGGAAGTGGTGCATGATTTTGTTATATTTTCACAGTGTAACTCAGGAAAATGCCAAAGCTCCCAGGGAAGATACAGCTGGTGAAATCACAGCCTTTTTCTGATTTGGTGCTTTTGGTTTAACGTGACAGTTTTATCATCTTAAATATGATTATTATCCTGTAATAAAATATCTTGGAATGCAAGCAGCTTATTTCCTGTTAACAGCAATCACATACTTTAGGTTTAAGTAGATATTGAAGTTTTTAATCGGTTATGTTCTTTTAAAAAGTTGGATTTTACACATTTTTTTTTCCCCTCAAGTATTTTCTGTTTCCAATCTAAAATCCTTTATACTTACTTCTGGCCAGTTTAGCTTCTGATACTTAGGAAAAGTTTAAATACTTTTCCTTATTATTCTGTTCTTCATTATTAGAAATCTAAAAACAAATTTGAAAGTATATTTGAGATTTTTAGTTCACTTTAGAATTTTGATTCTAGGCCAGCTTGTCTAGACATTTGAGTTTGAGGTATTTGTACTGTGTTTTCAGAGTAATAAGTAATGAGGTTTTCACAATTATACAATTCCAGAAAGATGATCTTAGGGGAAATATTATTTGAGCCAACTTACCTTTGTGAATTTTTTAAAATATTGCTTTCATGCTTACACTGAATACACATGTTTGTGTATGTATGTATGTGTACTCTATATATTTTCTGTATGTGTACATATATGATTTATGTCATGTAAGTATTGGAATTACAGCTGTCAGTTCTCCTTCTCTAGAATAAATAGAAACACTGACATTGCCTCTCATTATTGCTTGTCACTATTTCAAGCAAAAAGAATATGGCACTGTGGCATTCTTGTAGCCCTTTTTAATAGTCTCTTAGAATATAAACTTAAGTGTTCAGGTGTCTTCTGACCCAGGCGGTACTCCAGATTTATGCCTTACTCTTAAGTTTGGCCCAAAGCAAGGTTCACGTGTCAGAAGATGGGCTCTGGTCAGTGGTTTTGATAATGCCTAGATAACTTATAGATTATTTTTGCTGTTGTACTGCTAAGGAGAACACCCTGCAAATGTGATATGAGTCACTCTCACTGTTTAGTTGACTAATGCTGACTTCAGTAGTAAGAGAGTTTTTAGACCTTTATTCTACTGGCCCTTTTTCCAAATATGTGTATTTATTGCTCAGTTGTGACTGACTCTTTGTGACCCCATGGACTGTAGCCCACCAGGCTCCTCTATCCACGGACTTCTGCAGGCAAGAATACTGCAGTGAGTCACCATTTCCTTCTCCAAGGGATCTTTCCAACCCAGGGATCGAACCTGGGTCTCCTGCTTTGCAGGCAGATTCTTTACCATTTGAGCCACCAGGGAAACCCAAATATGCTTGTTTCTAAATATTTCGTTCTGTTGTAACTTTTCTTTTAGTTTTCCATTATAAATTTAAGTCAGTGTGGAGAGTAAAAAAAACATCACAAGCCAGTATGTATAGCTACATTGTTTTATTATTTAAAACAAAAGTTTGGAGGACTTAGTGACCATATTATGTTTCTGACAGTTGTTATTTCTAGTATTCCTCTCCAGCCTGGTAAGATCAAAATAGAAACAGGTACACTGAAGATCAAAAGATTTATAATTTGAGGGGAACAATTCTTGAGGCTGTATCCATTTCCCTGGCAAAGAAATAAAGCCACTCTTTCCTTCTTTTGCAAAAAAGAAAAAAGATGTGTAATTTGATTGGGACAGCTCAGAGGCAGATTTAAGATTTTAGCCTCTTGAGTATCTCCTGTCTGTTTTCTTTGTTATAATAACATTGGCGAATGTGAAGCTTTTTTCTTTTTCATTTTACTTTAGAGCTTATTCACTTTGTTGTTGGTGTTTAGTCACAAAAGTATATGACTCTTTTGTGATCCCATGCACTGTCAGCCTCTAGGCTGCTTTGTCCATGGGATTTCCTAGGCAAGAATATTGGAGTGGGTTGCTGTTTTCTTCTCCAGGGGCATTTCCCGACTCAGGGATCAGATCTGTGTCTCTCGCACTGGCAGGCAAATTCGTTACCACTAGCAGTTGTTATACCAGACCACCGGACCTGCCTCTTGAGAAACCTATATGCAGGTCAGGAAGCAACAGTTAGAACTGGACATGGAACAACAGACTGGTTCCAAATAGGAAATGGTTTACATCAAGGCTGTATATTGTCACCCTGCTTATTTAACTTATATGCAGAGTACATTGTGAGAAATGCTGGACTGGAAGAAACCCAAGCTGGAATCAAGATTGCCGGGAGAAATATCAATAACCTCAGATATGCAGATGATACCACCCTTATGGCAGAAAGTGAAGAGGAACTAAAAAGCCTCTTGATGAAAGTGAAAGAGGAGAGTGAAAAAGTTGGTTCAGAAAACGAAGATCATGGCATCTGGTCCCATCACTCCATGGGAAATAGATGGGGAAACAGTGGAAACAGGGTCAGACTTTATTTTTACGGGCTCCAAAATCACTGCAGATGGTGATTGCAGCCATGAAATTAAAAGACACTTACTCCTTGGACGAAAAGTTATGACCAACCTAGATAGCACATTGAAAAGCAGAGATATTACTCTGCCAACAAAGGTTCGTCTAGTCAAGGCTATGGTTTTCCCTGTGGTCATGTATGGATGTGAGAGTTGGACTGTGAAGAAAGCTGAGCGCAGAAGAATTGATGCTTTTGAACTGTGGTGAAGACTCTTGAGAATCCCTTGGACTGCAAGGAGATCCAACCAGTACATTCTAAAGGAGATCAACCCTGGGTATTCTTTGGAAGGACTGATGCTGAGGCTGAAACTCCAGTACTTTGGCCACCTCATGCGAAGAGTTGACTCATTGGAAAAGACCCTGATCCTGGGAGGGATTGGGGGCAGGAGGAAAAGGGGACAACAGAGGATGAGTATGGCTGGATGGCATCGCTGACTCAATGGATGTGAGTTTGAGTGAACTCTGGGAGATGGTGATGGACAGGGAGGCCTGGCGTGCTGCGTTTCATGGGGTTGCAGAGTCAGACACAACTGAGCAGCTGAACTGAACTGAACTCAACTGAGCAGTTATAATTTCTCCTAAGATGAGATGAATGAGGCGAGCCAGCATTCGGACCCTTTGGGATTTCTTCTGTGTGTCCCTTGGTACAGTAGTACCTCCACAGCATCCTCGATAATGTTGGCAAAAATTACCTCTACCTTACTGAAACACTTCAACTGTCCAGTAATTCCACACATCATGTTTGATGGTATGAATTTGGTCCATCCTAAACCTTCCTCTCCCCAGAGGAAAGCAGCCTAGAGAGTATAGAAAAGAAATTAGGACTTAGTTTTGTTTTATATTCCTGTAAACTGTTCATCTAGAGAAAGAAAGTTTAGTTCACCCATTATCAACTAGTATGGTGACACTGGAGAAATACCTATAGAGCGTAGACTTTTAAAAGTAGTTCATCAAAGGGGACTTGCCTGGTCATCCAGTGGTTAAGACTGAGATTCCAATGCAGGGGACTTGGGTTAGATCCATGGTCTGGGAACAAGGATGCCACGTGGTGTGGGGCATGGCCAAAAAAAGAAATCATTGATCAGAACATTAAAACCTGTACTCAATTTCTAGCCCCATAAATGAGTTGTTCTATTTAGCAAAATCCAACTCTCATAGTTTCTTTGGTACAAAATTACTTGCAATAAGCCGTTCACTTGTTTTGACACACACTAACGGTCATGTCCAGTTCCTTGGCGATAAGGGCATGCAGGGAACAATAACACAGAAGTAAAGAACCTGCCTGCCAATGCAGAAGGTGCAGTTTCACTCGGTGGGTCGGGAAGAAATCCCCTGGAGAAGCAAGTGGCAACCCACTCCAGTACTCTTGCCTGGAAAACGCATGGACAGAGAAGCACGGTGGCCTGCAGTCCGTGGGGTCGCAGAGTAACTGAGCACAGCCACAGCACAGGGAACAGCAGTACCTTGTTGCAGCTCAGATTCCCAAGCATAAGACTGTGTTCAGGAAGTGTAATTGTATTTAGTTTCTTGAATGAGAAAAGGTTTAAAGGGTAGGTGTGCTGTTTCCTTTTTCTTTCTTTCCTTCTTTTTAATACGCAGTCTGGTTTAGTCCTGTCTGCCAGCTGTCTAGTTCAGATTCATTCTTTTGAGAATTGCTCTTTTATTTCCTCAGTTAAGCAAGAATTACATTTATGTCTCCTTACTCAGTTTCTGGTAACCAATGATGGAAGTACTCAAGTCATTAATCAAAGAGGAAATCAATAACAGATATTTGTTTCAGATTGGTAGCAATTTACTGAAAGTATAAACCATACTTATAGTTCTGGTCAAGAACTGGTCAGAGCTATAGATCATATGGCCTCTAGAATATTGGACCTTTCCATTTCTATTTTACCTAATGGTAATTGAAGACTCATATTTTACCTTTTAGAAAAGACTACTTTTCCATGTGGGATTCCCAGGTAATGCTAGTGGTAAAGAATCTGCCTGCCAATGCAGGAGACACTAGTTGGATCCCTGGGTCAGAAGATCCCCTGGAGAAGGAAATGGAAACCCACTCCAGTATGCTTGCCTGGAGAATCCCATGAACAGAGGAGCCTGGAGGGCTGCAGTCCACAGGGCCACAGCGTCAGGCATGACTGAGCAACTGAGCGTACATTTTTGCATCCTTTTGGAGTAGACGGCTACCATAGATATGATATCTATGTTTTCCAGAAATGATCCCAAAACAGAAATGTCTTACTAATTTATCACCCAAAACCAAGAATTACTTTAAAAAGGAAAAAGAATGAATAAACTTGGCTTTTGTAGGTCTATCACAAAGGGAGGAAATGATAGCACTCTGATATTAAAGCTTTGGTGCTCGAATTCCAACTGATAGCCTTTTATTTTTACCAGCTTTTGTGTGAACAGTAAATTTCAGTGGACCAAATTTATCTATCACATTTTCTTCTTTTAAAATGTATTCTATATGCAGCAACTATTTTATCATGCTTTTAAGTTCAGTTCAGTTCATTTGTGTCCGACTCTTTGCGACCCCATGAATTGCAGCACGGCAGGCCTCGCTCTCGCTGTCCATCACCATCTCCCGCAGTTCACTCAAACTCACGTCCATCAAGTCGGTGATGCCATCCAGCCATCTCATCGTCTGTCGTCCCCTTCTCCTGCCCCCAATCTCTCCCAGCATCAGAGTCTTTTCTGATGAGTCAGCTCTTCACATGAGGTGGCCAAAGTATTGTAGTTTCCGCCTCAGCATCAGTCCTTCCAATGAATACCCAGGACTGGTCTCCTTTGGGATGGACCAGTTGGATCTCCTTGCAGTCCAAGGGACTCTCAGGAGTTTTCTCCAGCACCACAGTTCAAAAGCATCATGCTTAGGAATCAGTAATCTCATATGCATGTTCTAGAAACCTCATTCAAAATTCAATTGTCTTTGATTTTTCTCTTTTTATCTCATTTTGCAGGTAAAATCAAAACAATTTTTTGGGGGACTCTATTTGCCTTAAGGGCACATAGAATGATTCTGATCATTATTTTTCTTACCTACAGTGCTTAGCTGTAGGTGTAAAATTATGGTTCTAGCAAGTGTCAAATACCATTATGAATAGGAACTTTTTAAACAGCAGCACTTGACCTCACGTTGCCTTTGGCAATGTTAGTGGTTACTAGCATAGTTTTCTTTGGCGCTTATAGGTTAATGTTCCATATTTTAATATCCTCACTGTGATACAGAACAGCAACATAAAGTGCAGCTTAATAGTTTTCAGGACTCTACTGTAAGCTAAAACAGAATCCACACAAAGCATGTAGATGTTGTTTTGTGCTGAAAAGCCGAGTCCTTGTTGGTCCCCACTAGGCACTGTGTGCTGGCCACGTCCTAGCTGGCGTTTATATCAGAGCGTTTCTTTCCAGTCAGTGGCGATGGAGGAGGCAGTGTTTCAGCGCCTGGCGGTCCTCCTGCGCTGCGTCATCCACTTAGACTTCTTTTTAAAGGTTTCCCTGCCTTGTTCAGGCAATGCACATCTTTCTCAAACTAAGAATGGTGAACCATCTCCAGCTCTGTGCTTCAGTTTACCCCATGCAGATGAGCGTTCAGTGTCTAAAACAGCATTTACCGTGAAGTGCTAATAAGCATTTTTTGTAAAAGCTTATCATGATCATTATAAATCATGGAGTTTATGAGTGAATCTTTCCTCTTGAAAAATTGTGTATCTGTTGGTGTGGGTGTGTGATGGAAGCTCTGAACTACGAGATGGATAAGGTACTATATACTGTAGTCTTTATACCAAGCATATTTTGGATCACTGAATTTGCCATGTGGCTGCAAAAATTTGAAAGACCATACTTGGTCGTTATTTGGGTCAATATGCATATTTTCATCAGCAGATATTATAGTCAGTATACTATTCCAAAAATGGATAATCCTTTATTTCTCAGAAAAATGTGAGTATTTAGGACTGATTCAGAGTTAAGAATTACATTCCTTAATATACTTGGGAAATCCAGGCTTTGTAAATTAGATACAAGATGCTATTAGAAATATAAACTCTGCCTCTAATGCTACCAGTTCTAAAAATTGCTCCTAGGAACTGAATTGTTGTTGAAATGAGAATGCCAGTTATAGTAAATAAGGTTCTTGGCTTTACTGAGGCTTTTATGCTCTTGGTTTCAGACACTTGCTTTCAATGGCAGGCTCATTCATTATGAAGGCAGTGAAAGGCAAAATGTTTAGCAACCAAGCAAGAAAAGAAAAGAGCTGGAGAAAGAACTGCAGAACAGAATGAAATGTCAAGAAAAAAATGCATGTGCAGGGAAACAAGGATGGAAAGGAAAAGATCCAGAAAGAGGAGATCCAGAGACAGCAAGAGAAATCAGTGTGAATTCGAATAACCATGTTGTTTTCTCATATTAGTAGAGTAACGTTTGGCTGTTTCATGGCTTGTTCAAGATCAAATTTTATTTTTACCTATATGATCCTTTTGAAAAGACTTTTCTTTGCACAGAATAAAATACTGTAACTCTCATTGAATGTACTTGTGATTATGGAAACTTCAGACAGATTCCTTCAATGTAGAAAAGTAATTAAACACTCCCAAGACTCAAAATAATTAACAAACATTGTGTGTTAGATTCTGTGCCATAGCAGTAGGCTGGTTTCTTGGTTGGTTGAGGTTTTTAGTAATAGTGGGGGTTTTTCTTTTGAGGTTTTAAAAAAGTACTTAACAAAAGGAGTTCAGTTCAGTTCAGTTACTCAGTTGTGTCCAACTCTTTGCAACCCTATGAACTGCAGCACGCCAGGCCTCCCTGTCCATCACCATCTCCCGGAGTTCAGCCAAACTCATGTGCCTCGAGTCGGTGATGCCATCCAGCCATCTCATCCTCTGTCGTCCCCTTCTCCTCCTGCCCCCAATCCCTCCCAGCATCAGGGTCTTTTCCAATGAGTCAACTCTTCTCATGAGGTGGCCAAAGTACTGGAGTTTCAGCCTCAGCATCAGTCCTTCCAATGAACACCCAGGACTGGTCTCCTTTGGGATGGACCAGTTGGATCTCCTTGCAGTCCAAGGGACTCTCAAGAGTCTTCTCCAACACCACAGTTCAAAAGCATCAATTCTTCTGCGCTCAGCTTTCTTCACAGTCCAAGTCTCATATCCATACATGACCACTGGAAAAACCATAGCCTTGACTAGATGTCAAAGTAATATCTCTGCTTTTTAATATGCTATCTAGTTTGGTCATAACTTTCCTTCCAAGGAATAAGCATCTTTTAATTTCATGGCTATAGTCACCATGTGCAGTGATTTTGGAGCCCCCCAAAATAAAGTCTGACACTGTTTCCCCATCTATTTGCCATGAAGTAATGAGACCAGATAACATGATCTTTGTTTTCTGAATGTTGAGCTTGTAGCCAACTTTTTCACTCTCTTCTTTGACTTTCATCAAGAAGCTTTTTAGTTCTTCACTTTCTGCCATAAGGGTGGTGTCATCTGCATATCTGAGGTTATTGATATTTCTCCCGGCAATCTTGATTCCAGCTTGTGCTTCTTCCATCCGAGTGTTTCTCATGATGTACTCTGCATAAAAGTTAAATAAGCAGGGTGACAATATACAGCCTTGACATACTTCTTTTCCTATTTGGAACCAGTCTGTTTTTACATGTCCAGTTCTAACTGTTGCTTCCTGACTGGGGAGGGGAAAAAAAAACAACTGAAAAAATGTTTTCTTATTCTCTTCTTTAGCCAACTCCTTGACAATTAGATCCTTCACAGTGACGTGTATTTTAAAATAAAGGGGTATTGCTTTATAGAGAAAGCTAAGACATTTGGGGAAAACTCAGATTTTCAGGACAAAATAGAGTCAGTTTTCTCTTTCTGGGAGCGTAAGGATACTTAGCAAAGACTCTTGGGAGACGTGGGAAAAGATTCTTAGTTAGCTATATCTACAGTAGAAAAGACAGGGTTTTCTATTAATAGCTCTTCTCTCCTTTTTTGTTCATCTGTCCTCTCATCCCTTTTATAAACACACACACATGTGCGCGCACACATGCATACACACACACCCATTCATCCCTCTTTGACTCACCCATGGCACTATGATACACTGACTGCCAACTTGTTCCATGGGGAGCTGGACTTTCTATTTGGTTGAATATTGACCACAGACTTAGAAATAATCTTTTAAGCATATTCTCAGAATTCAAATAACCAGTCTATTTATCTCTCTATATACATGTATTTCCAATCAATATATTTTTTTATATTTCTACTGCTTTTTGTGCATCAAGAATGAATACATTTTGTAATTTTGCAGGAAATGGAATGTCAGTTTATCTTGATTTGAGTAAAACTTCTGTTTTGAAATAGTGATACTTCTGATTTTTCCACACTTGTAGGAGTTCCTTAGTCTTCATGAGGTTTGTTGGTTGGCTTTCTTTACTGATTTTCCATTTGTTTTACAACCACTTAATTGGGATAAGTTACCATATTTTAAGACCCCAAATCCTTTTGAAAATTCTGATTTTGTCTGCTACCCAGTGTCCTTAGGTGAGAAATAAAGTGGCGTTTATTTATACAAAAGCACGCCTACCTGTGAAATCTGTAAATCACCCCCCAACATTTGTATAGAAATGGGACAATTTACAAGGCATTGTTTCAAGTGTGGATTCATTTGTTTGCTCTTTGTAGCACCTTCCCTTTGCTGTAGGTGAGGCCTAGAGTAAGACCTGCCAATTGTACCCTCCCTTATCAAGCTGATTCTGAAGGACAGGGAAGGTTTGGAGGTATGAGGTTTCTGGCATGCACTGAAGTTTTCTGTGGAAGCCAGGAAAGACTCAAGCTGAGTTTTTTGGGTAGAGTGTGGAGAAAAAAAAATAAAAAGCACTACTAGCTTTCTGTAAGTATTAGGTCTAGACAAAACAAACACCTGCAATCTCTGATGCTGGTACCTAGATCAATTTCCTATGTGGTCCATTTCATATTAACACATAAATGATCGGGTGACTTTTGCAGCGACTAATGCCTGATGTAACTGGATATTTGAAACATTTGTGGTCAGTGATGTTCAGGTAACAAAAGATGTGTGACTACGTCTGTGGTCAATACATTGTTGACAGTACCAGGATTGTTGTAAGAAATGTGTCCTCCACAATTTATGTTGATTTGTGGTGTTCAGTTCATGAAAGTGAAAGTGTTAATCCCTTGGTTGTACCCCATTCTTCAAGACTGCATGCAAGTAGCCCGCCAGGCTCCTCTGTTCGTCGACTTCTCCTTGCAAGAATGCTAGAGTAAGTTGCCATGCTCTCCTCCAGGGGATCTTCCCAACCCAGGGATTGAACCCAGGTCTTCTGCATTGCAGGCAGATTCTTTACCATCTTAGCCACTAGGGAACCCCATGAATTTCTACTAATTAATCAGTTGCTTTTGTCTTTCTGTTCCAAGAGATAGTCTGAGAAAAAAACAAAGCAGAAGCAGGCTAATACTTCAAGAGTTAGATGACCAAATAGCCTTGTACTTCCATAAACAGCTAGTCTTTCATAGGCTCCATATTGCTACTTCATCCCCCGCCCGCATTCACAAACTTTTATGCAAAGTCATGTTTATGAAAAGAAATGCCATTCATATTGTGCAGGTGGGTCCTTTTCTCTATTTCATGTAATGTCAGGTCACATAATACATTTATTTTTGGCACCCCACTCCAGCACTCTTGCGTGGAAAATCCCATGGACGGAGGAGCCTGGTAGGCTGCAGTCCATGGGGTCGCTAAGAGTCGGGCACGACTCAGCGACTTCAGTTTCGCTTTTCACTTTCATGCATTGGAGAAGGAAATGGAACCCACTCCAGTGTTCTTGCCTGGAGAATCCCAGAGACAGTGGGCCCCCGTCTATAGGGTTGCACAGAGTCGGACACGACTGAAGCGACTTAGCAGCAAGACTAAATGAAGGAGAAACAGTCACAGTTTTTTAATCCAGTGATTTTGTGCCACTTGCATATCAATAGGACAACTGTCTTTAGTGAACTTGAAATTGAGCCATATTTCTCTGGGCAAAAAATTGGATCTTCTTGAGTATTCAATTTGTGAAGCATATTGCTTTTGAAATACTTTGGCTGTCTGCCACAGGATGTCCAAGGATGTTTTTTGGTGCAAATATCTTCATTCCTCAGGGGAAATAAGTGACTTTTCCCCTTTAGTTGAAAGAGGAAAGAGGCAACCTGATTTTCATTTCTTTTAAGTAACACAAGACAATCTTTATTTGCCAATCATTTGCTTATTGTAGTTTATATCTATGCTTGATCCAACACCTCTCTGAGAATCAAATAAAAGCAACTGTGTGCCTTCTCAGCAAGAAAGATGCCCATATACCTCAGTTTGCATGCAGTCTTACAATGTTCACAGATCTAAAGCTCATTTATAGACACTGGATAAGAAACTCCTCTCTCTCTTAGGATTCTGGAGATATTACTGGTGAAAAAAATAATCTTAATTTACATCTACTACACATTTTATTGGAGTTTTCTTTTTCCCATATATTTGTTCATAGTTCTAACTTATTGAATGGCTACTTAATCATTTCTTGTTTATTAATAATGTCTCCATACTTTATTAGGAGTTAATATTAGGCTGTTGTTCATCATATCTAGTGTTAAACATAGTGTTAACATCATATCTAGTGTTAAACCTTTGAATAGAATACAGAAGAAAGATCAACTAAGTTGTACACATACAATGATATGCTAGATAAATATCCAGCCAATAAATAAATATGTGATTATAGAAAAAACTGGTAGAAAGTAGGTTAATTTGAGGAAAAGCTACAAGTGAGATATGAATGTTGATTCATTGCAATTTCTGATTTGTTCTATTTATCTTAGTTATAAAAGAGAAATAACTCTAACAAGATTTGATAGAATTTACAAGGTCACTTACACCAGGAAAATTGCCCAATAGCTGCTATGATTTATGTGGAGATGTTTTTCTTAGCTACTTTCCCCATTAGTTTTCTCATTTCCTAAGTAAAGCAAGAATGTAATGACATGAGATCTGCCACCTGGAAAATGTTTTCCCAGAAAGAATTATAAGGCAACTTGTAAAGTAATAGTACTTATACTTGAGTTTCTGAAACAGTTTTGAGAAAGAATGAATCATCAGGGCAGCCCTCTGCTCCCATGTGAAAGGACCCATTGCCCCTTGTCATGCCTGGAAAGGCAAGTTGTTATTAGCTTTTAGTTCATATTTCTTCATTCTATAGGTTGCCTTCTCAGAAGTTCAACTTTTAAGAACGTAATCAGCTTAGGAATCATACATTTTCTGCTTATTTTGGTTCATGCCTCCTTAAACTCCTAATTCCAAGAAAAAGAGAAAGATCTAGAACGGCTTCCTATTCATCGCATCTTGATTTTCTTATATTTGATTGTATATCTCAGCAGTATTTGACTCGGGTGAAGGAAATGACAGAAAAACTTTGCAGTCTTCAAATCTGGATCATAAGATGTCAGAGCCTTCTGTTACCTAATTTGACATCTGTTATTTTATGGCTCCTGCAAGCTCCATTGGTGCTTGAAGTTGCAACTTATTTAGACAGTTCCAAAGATAGGTTCAGCTTATCCTCTAATTCTCTTATACTCAAAAATAAATGTGCTTAAATTTTTTTAATATCTTCCTTTGAGTATTTGATACATTTAAAAATTGTTTTAAAACTGTCTCATTAGAGTGATTTTCTTATTTATTCTTTAAAGTTATTTCTAATTGCTTTTCATTTTATAGTGCCTCATAATATGTTCCTAGCTTTGTTCCCATCTGCCAAGACTTTGTATCTGGTAATTGTTGATCCATAAATTAATAGATCTCCTACTACTAGAGCCCAGTATAGAAATGAGCAGTATAATTCTTTAGTAAAATGAAAAATCTTCATTTGTGCCTATGGTCTACCCTGTGCATTGGTACATCATGGCTGGAGTCCATCCTAATTGGCTATTGCTTATGCAGTGTTTACTTGTTATTAAATATTCTGAATACCACTATGCCTAAAATACATTTTTCCTGAATGAAATAAGAACTTTTCTGTTTTAATATACAGTCAGGTCCCTAAACATCAAACTAAAATGTTATTCCTCCTCTGTGATTTTTTACTCTCTTGTGTTTAATTTCAGCTCAGAATTATTTTGCTTACTAGTTATGCATTTTTAGCTTATGCCATATAAATAAAGTCATAAATAAAAGAGACATTGAGATAAATTAAGAATAAATTTTTATGGTGATGAATAGTATCAAAGAATTTAATAGATCTTAAAACTACAAAACAAACAAAGAAGAACCCTGAAGAAGATCACTCTGCTTCAGCTGCTGGCCCACATCAGGGACCTGAGAATAAAATCCTGGTATCTTCATTCCCAGGCTTCCCTGGTGGCTCAGCGGTAAACAATCTGCCTGGCAATGCAGGAGACACAGGTTTGATCCCCTGGAGAAGTAAATGGCAACCCACTCCAGTACTCCTGCCTGGAAAATCCCATGGACAGAGGAGCCTGGCAGGCTACAGTTCATGGGGTTGCAAAGAATTGGAGATGACTTAGCTACTGAGCATCCATAAATTATTTTTTCTGAACCTTTTTGAAAATTTTGTGCAATTGAAAATGAACTTTGAAAATAGGATAAAATTCTATTTTTCATCATCTTATACCCTTCCTTTTAAAGGGTCTCAGCCACTGGGCCAGTGAGATGGCAGGCCATCCCTGTCTGTGTTCAGGTCAGGTCAGTTCATTTCAGTTGCTCAGTTGTGTCTCCGACTCTTTGTGACCCGATGGACTGCAGCACGCCAGGCCTCCCTGTCCATCACCAACTCCAGGAGTTTGCTCAAACTCATGTCCATTGAGTCAGTGATGCCATCTAACCGTCTCATCCTCTGTTGTCCCCTTCTCCTCCAGCCTTCAATCTTTCCCAGCATCAGGGTCTTTTCCAGTGAGTCAGTTCTTCACATCAGGTAGCCCAAAGTATTGGAGCTTCAGCTTCAGCGTCAGTCCTTCCAAAGACTATTCAGTACTGACTTCCTTTAGGATTGACTGGTTGGATCTCCTTGAAGTCCAAGTCACTTTCAAGAGCCTTCTCCAACACCAAAGTTCAAAAGCATCAATTCTTTGGCGCTCAGCTTTCTTTATGGTCCAACTCCCACATTCGTACATGACTACTGGAAAAAGCAGAGCTTTGACTAGGTGGACCTTTGTCAGCAAAGAAATGTCTCTGCTTTTTAATATGCTGTCTAGGTTGGTCATAGCTTTTCTTTCAAGGAGGAAGCATCTTTTAATTTCGTGGCTGCAGTCACCATGTGCAGTGATTTTGGAACCCAAGAAAATAAAGTTTGTTATTGTTTCCGCATCTGTTTGCCATGAAGTGATGGGACTAGATGCCATGATCTTTGTTTTTTGAATATTGAGTTGTTTTTTTTTTTTTAGCAGCATGGTTACAGCCCAGAGTTTTATCCTGCAAACAAAGGATAGTATACCCTCGAGGCGTGATGGTACACCTACCCCAAAGGAAAGGCCTCCATCCATCTTGACTTCCTCCTTTTATACATTTGTCTCCTCCCCCAACCCCCTTGAGTTTGCCCTATGCAAATTAGGCTGGCCAAGAAGGGGGCATGTTTGTTTCACCTGAAGTTCTCACTCTGGTCTGTGGATCTTTTGTTCCACTTCTGTGAGCTTTTCTGTCTTTTAGCCACACCATTTTGGATTCCTTTTTCCTATTCTAACTACCTAACATTCCCCCGTCAAGAGATGGGAGGCCCAATTCTTTGCAATAGGGGTGTCGAGATCTCTCTGGCTACTCCCTGCTGAGCTGGGATGGGCATTGGGCCTCCCCCTATTATCCTCAAGCCTCAGAGTCCTTTTAACGGTGTCCATCTAAGTGCAAGTGATATTTTCCATGGTTGGGTGTAGTTTTATATATCTTTGTTGAACTGGCACTGCCTGTTGTAGCTAGTTGACCTGGGCAGAGACAGAACGGGTTAGACAATTTATAATACATGAAGCAATCAGAAGCAGCATCAATATGGTGATGACAGGGATTAGTAGGGGCACTGGTCAACTCCAAATCCCCCCTCGCCAGGAGAATGATCCCCTAAAAAGAGATTGTAGCCACCCCGAGAACTCTCCAGCTTGTTCTTTGAGATCCCATAGGTTCTGAATGTTTTTCTTGAGGACTGTGAGACTTCATTCAACTTGGCTGGAGGTAATTACCCAGAAACAACGTTTCTCAGTCAAGATGGCTCAAGTCCCTCCTTGTTTAGGGTTCAGGAGATCTGTCTCTTGTCTGATTTGGAGTATAACCCCTGCCAAGCTGTGTTGGTTCGTTAGAGCTAGCCTGAGAAATCTTATCCCCAGAAACTGAATTTGGGGGGTGTTCATTAGAATGGCACTCGTCTATAGTCCTGAATAGATACCTGAGATCTCCCAGGGGCTCACAGGTGTACTGAGTGTCCTCTTCTGGTTTCTTCCAGGGCTTGACTCGTCCTGTCCTGGTACCTTGACTGCTGTGGGGGTAGAATGTAGTACAGGGTAGGGGCCCTTCCATGTGGGCTGGAGTTGAGCTTTTGGGGACCCATCTTTCCAGACTTTAATTTTCCAGATGCTGACTGCACTCCAGGGAAGCCCTCTGGTAATCCCCCAGTCCTTGAATGTTGGGTTTTAAACCAGCTTTTTCACTCTCCTCTTTCACTTTCATCAAGAGGCTCTTTAGTTCCTCTTTCCTTTCTGCCATAAGGATGGTGTCATCTGCATATCTGAGGTTATTGATATTTCCCCTGGGAATTGATTCCAGCTGTGCTTTATCCAGCCCGGGATTTTGCATGATGTACTCTTCATATAAGTTAAATAAGCAGGGTGACGATATGCAGCTTCATCATACTCCTTTCCCAATATGAAACCAGTCCATGGTTCCATGTCTGGTTCTAACTATTGCTTCTTGACCTGCATACAGATTTCTTAGGAAGCAGGTAAGGTGCTCTGGTATTCCTATCTCTTGAAGAATTTTACACAGTTTGTTGTGATCCACACAGTCAAAGGCTTTGAAATAGTCAATAAAGCAGAAGCCAATGTTTTTCTGCAAGTCTCTTGTATTTTCTGTGATCCAGCAGTTGTTGACAATTTAATCTCTGGTTCCTCTGCCTTTTCTAACTCCATCCTGAACATCTGGAAGTTCTCCATTCACGTACAGTTGAAGCCTAGCTTGGCGAATTTTCAGCTTTATTTTGCTAGTGCGTGAGATGAGTGCAATTGTGTGGTAGTTTGAGCATTCTTTGGCACTGCCTTTCTTTGGGATTGGAATGAAAACTGACCTTTTCCAGTCCTGTGGCTACTCCTGAATTTTCCAAATTTGCTGGCCTGTTGAGTGCAGCAGTTTCACAGCACCATCTTTTAGGATTTGAAATAGCTCACCTGGAATTCCATCACCTCCACTAGCTTTGGCCCACTTGACCTCACATTCTAGGATGTCTGGTTCTAGGTGAGTGATGACACAGCATCATGGTTATCTGGGCCATTAAGCCCTTTTTTGCATAGTTCTGTGTATTCATGCCACCTCTTCTTAATATCTTCTGCTTCTGTGTGCTGACTTTTGGACTCCTATCTTAGGACGTATAGAGTTTCAATTAATAGCACTCCACTGCAGTTTTTCCTTTTCTCGTAGAGATATTAACTTGAACCGAGAATGCAAATAACTCTTAACAGGAATTGATCCTTGTTTTTCACTTGTCTCTGAAATATCAAATCCCAAGTATTAACCAGATTTTTCATTCATATTTTTAGAGATTACTATTTATGCTTGATTCAAGATCAGTTTTATATCCCGTAGTACAGCAATGAGGAGGAAAATGAAAAATGGAATTCTTTTTTTCCTGGTGCTGATTTTCTTCTCTTAGAACTGTACACAGAGCAGGACTTAATCATCCCTTTCTAGTCTCCACTCTTGGCCTTCTGTGGCCCCTCCATAGCTGAACTCCTGACCCAAGTTGCTGCTGTCCTTTAGTCGCTAAGTCGTGTCTCTCTTTTGTGACCCCACGGGCTGTAGCTTGCCAGGCTCCTCTGTCCATGGGATTTCCCAGGCAAGAATACTGGGGTGGGTTGCCATCTCCTTCTCCGGGGGATCTTTCTGGGACCAAACTTGTGTCTCCTGCATTGCAGGTGGATTCTTCACCACTGAACCACTGGGGAAGCCCCCTATCCCAGATAGCCGTCATAATTTGGAAGTCACATGCCCATGGCTGTTGCCCTAAGGAATATTGATTGACCTTACAAAGTTGCAACTTCCTGCTCGTCCTGCCTGGCTATTTCCTGACTCATCCGCTGGGGTCTCCACTGAAGCCCCTTCCCTCTTTACGTCCTTCCCCTTTTCTGGAGAGCCTCCTCCTCTCCATCCCTCTCTCCTCCCCTAGTATGTGCTACCCCTAACCTCCTGATCACCAGTTACTTTTTTTCCATATCCCATGGATCCCTTTTAGGACTTCTCCTTGTCACTTATGGTATACTAAATGCTTGTACATACAGTTTAACTTTTTCTTAAGAACAGTTTAGCTAGTGGGAAAAGGTTACCCTCACTCTAGGGCTTTTCTCTAGGAGTAAATGCATTTTAACACTGATCTTCTCCAGAGAGTTTTTCTACCTTTGATGCCTGAGCTGTGAATGAACTCTAAAGGTAGAAATAAGGCCGGAAGAAACTTCCTCATATGGACTTACCTATGAGCAAAGCAAGAGAAGACAGTGCAGGCTTTCGTTCTTAAATCTCACCAAATAGAGCCCAGGCCCATCCCCCATCGTTGGCCAGACCAGGAGGTCAACTAGAACTTTACTCTTGGTTCTGCTGGACACTTGGGCATGTCTGATTTTTTATTGGCACCAGTAAGAAGAGATTTGGTGACCGAATCTGTTAGTGACCATTTGACTCCTATAGAATGAGAGGATTTTCCCTCACCAACAGGCATTTATTTGTTCTTCATATTTTTGAGTATTTCAGCTTCTGACTTGAATACTTTCTATATTGTAACATATTCTTTATTTTCACTCTCCTTCTGAGGAAATTACTGTTATTCCTTTGTTAGTGTCACATGAGGAAATCAGATCTAAAGGAATGGTCAAATTATAGGTTTTTACCTTCCATCTGACTACAGTTTAGTGTGGGGCAGCTGACAACTTCACACATGGTTTTAGTAAAAGATGCTCTGGAAGATATCTGATTTGAAGCAAAATAGATCCTGGGGGGAAGACTCAAGGTTGTAGGGGAGAAGGATGTCCCTTTGTTTTAAAGCAGTGTATCATAGGAAGGAGCCGAGGTTGTCAGGGTTTGATGGAGGGAATGTGTGAAGAAATGTGTGTATCTTCAAAGCCGATGAAGGTTGGTGTTGATTATTGTCAAAAGAATCTTAAGGTTCCATTCATAATCATCACCATGTCTTAAAGTTGTATTCTATTATTATTGCTATGTCTTGAGCAGTATAGTTTCTCTAATGTTCATCCCTTGTAAGCTCCTTCTAAAACACCTCATGGACGTGGTGCAGGGTATTATGGCTCCTAAAATACGACCTCGAACAGCTTCTGGAGATCAGTCATGTCAATGTAGGGTGACTTTAGTTTTCCCGGTTAATGTCTTTGAAACCTGAAGCATTATCTCCTACGTGTTCAGGCTTCCCCATTATGAAATGTTACATGCTGATAAACAGTAGAAATGTCTCCCAACACATGTGGCTACATGAACTGTTTCTTAATTATTTATAGGAACTTAGAGAAATTCATAATAAGCAGCAACTCCAGAAACAGAAGTCCATAGAAGCTGAACGACTGAAACAGAAGGAACAAGAACGAAAGATACTGGAATTAGAAAAACAAAAAGAAGAAGCCCAAAGGTGAGCCTTTTCAGTGGATTGTGAACCCATCTGGAAGGAACTTTAGGTACTCACTACTCTTCGCTGAACTTCTCCAAGTTCTTACTGTACCAGAAAGAGCCCTCATTTTCTAATGTGTGTGGCTCACTGGTAAAGAATCCACCTACCAGTGCAGGAAACACAGGTTCAATCCCTGGGTCGGGAAGATCTCCTGGAGAAGAAAGTGGCAACCCAGTCTAGTATTCTTGCCTGGGAAATCCCACGGACAGTGGAGCCTGGTGGGCTGTAGTCCATGGGGTTGCAAAAGCATCAGACACAGCTTAACGACTAAACACAAAACAAGCAAAAGCACATTTACATATAAATCTTTGCATATATAAGTAACCTCTAAAGTTTTCGTTTGGTACTCAGAGCTCTCTCAGGCTATGATTATGTAGATAAATGGAATTACACAAGGATTTGGGCCAATTGATATGCCTGTTTGCATGCCAGTGACCAAGACACGTTTCCAGTTCACAGCCTTTTAATAACAATCGCCATCAGAGTCTTGGGTTTGAAATCAAAGTCCCTGATCTCACTGGCTGCACAGGGTTTCTCCAGTGGGGCAAATAGTGTACACCACCATCTTCCTTTTCTCAATAGCAAATGAAATTTGAGGTCAAAAGGAGAAAATTTGCTGTTGCTGCTGTTTAAGATCCAGACACATTTTTGTTAGTTTCTGTCAATATTTGTGTCTGTAGTCTTGTTTCTATCTGCTAGTAATATTTTGCATCTGGTAAATTACTAGTGAAATAGTAATATTTTGCACTTGGTGTTTTTGGTTTTGTTTTTACACGCCAGTGGGTAAGTAGGTAGGGTCTCAAACCAATTTAGAGGACTATTTTATGGTTTTCTTGGGGCTAGGTCTAGGATTATGCCCCTAGACCTATTCCCTTGGATGTGTTGATTAGCTCCATTCTTTTATCTATAAAGTTGATTATTTATAATATGTTGCACCAAAATTTTTTATCCCTACAGAGTAGAAATAAAGATAGAGTGTCATCATATGGAAAGTTTACATTTTCTATGTACAATTATATGATAAATAGTACCCAGAATTTAACTTCAGAAATTACATGATTATATATTTTATTTTAGTTTTAGTTTTTTATTGGAAGGTATTTGCTTTACAATATTGTGTTGGTTTCTGCCATATATCAACATGAATCAGTCACAGGTATACACATGTCCTCTCCTCCCTGAGGCCCCCCCACCCCCACCCNNNGCATCTCCCACCCCATCCACCCCTCTAGGTTGTCACAGGGCATTGGGTTGATTTCCATGTGTCATATAGCAAATTCTCCCTGTTTCACATATGGTAATAGCTGTTTTACATATGGTAATATGTATGTTTCCGTGATACTCTCAGTTCCTCCCACCCTTTCCCTCCCTCACTGTGCCCACATGGTTCCCTTTGTTAGTGAAATATGTGAAGCAAATTTTATTGTGTTTTTTTTTTTTTGCTGTGTTATGAATAACGATTAACATCCTTACCCATCCAAAAAAATGTTTTCTATAGCTTTCTTAAAAGATGTTTTGAAAATTGTAAGTGAAATGCTTAAGATTTAAACTAACAAGAATTCTGCTGCACTGAATCTTCATGATTATTTGAGTAGAAATGAATATAATATTTTTAAATGGAGAACGAAAGTTCTCTTTGTTTATGTTATGTTCCCTTGGCTGTTTCCTGATTCCACAAAATGACCTTTGTGCCTTGGCTGTGTCACAGGCTAGTGACAGGTTGTGAACAGAACCAAGCAGCCTGGGTCAGTCCTGAGGCCTATATGGCTGTGGGATCTTGGCCAAGTCCTTCATTCCCTCTGCCTCATTTTCCTCTTCTGTAAAATGTGGATGATTAGGACCTGCCTACCTGGTGGGCTTCCCAGGTGGCTCAGTGGCAAAGAACCCACCTTCCAAGGCAGGAGACCTGGGTTCAGTCCCTGGGTCAGAGAGAACTCCTGGAGGAGGACATGGCCACCCACTGCAGTATTCTTGCCTGAAAACCCCTGAACAGGGAAGGTTGACAGGCTGTAGTCCACAGGGTCCCCAAGAGCTGGACAGACTGAGTGACGGAGCACCAGGTAGGAGAGTTAAAGTAGTTAGCAAATGTGGAGCCTTCCCTGGTGGCCCAGTGGCTAAGACTCCAGGCTCCCAATCCCGGGGGCCCAGGTTTGTTACCCAGTCAGGGAACCAGATCCTGCATCCTGAAACCAAGACCTGGTGAAGTGAAAGTGAAAGTGTTAGTCGCTCAGTCGTATCCGACTCTTTGTGACCCCACGGACTGGAGCCTTCCAAACTCATCTGTCCGTGAGATTCTCTATATAAGAATACTGCAGTGGGTTGCCATTCCCTTCCCCAGGGGATCTTCCTGACCCAGGGATCGAACCCAGATGTCCTGCATTACAGTTGGATTCTTTGCCCTCTGTGCCACCAGGGAAGCCCAAGAATAGTGGAGTGGGTAGCCATTCTCTTCTCCATGGGATCTTTCCGACCAGAGATCGAAACCAGGTCTCCTGCATTGCAGGCATATTCTTAACCATCTGAGCCACCAGGGAAGACCTGGTACAACCAAATAAATAAAAATAAATATTTTTTTAGTGTGGAAGACTAATTATTATTAACATGGGATCATTTATTATTGCACGTTAGTTTCATTCAAAGTGTGGTCACTGGGACCTCCCTGGTGGTCCTGTGGTTAAGATTCCACACTTCCAGTGCAGGAGCTGCATGTTCAATGCCTGGTCAGGGAACTATGCTCTGACATGCCATGCAGTGTGGCCCCCCCAAAAAAGTGAAGTATGATCATTTAGGGAGTCCCCTGGTTGTCTGGTGGCTAGGATTCAGTGCTTTTACTGCAGTGGCCTGCGTTCATTTCCTGGTTTGGAAACTGAGATCCCACAAGCCACACAGCGCAGACAAAAATAAATAAATTGTGATTGTTTAAGGAATGTTCTGATTTTGTAAAATGTTGTGGAATGCAAGAAAATCATTCTTGGTAAAAAAAAAAAATAATTATCATTCCTAGTCTTTTCCTGTGGATTTCATACTGAGGTCATCATACTTTTCAAGGCCTAGATTTAATTGCACTTTATCTCTTTGTGTTGGCTCCTTTGAAGAACAAAGTAGTCAAATTCAGTAAAAGATGGAAACTGTTGCTTAGTCAGGGATGGTTACTACCTCCAGTGTTCAGAATAACCTCTTGGTTTCTGTTTCAGTTCTGGAGAGCTACTCGTGTGCTACATAATCGGGCATGTGCCCTCCGTCATCTAATTGTTCATGGACTTCTCTAAGCAATCTTTCACTTGCAGTGTTGGGTATACTTTCTGTCCATGGAAGTTATATTCCTGTGTGTTTTATGTCTTTTATTTTTCTTTGCAGTTATATACCAGTTTTTAAATGGAGGAGTATTTTCCTGTGTTCTCTAATCCCTTTATAAGCGACATCAAGAATTTTCTTTCTGTGTCTTTCTAAATCATGTGATCTCGTCTTACCCAGAAGGAGAGCCCTGAGAGCCCCTGTTTCATTGATTCAGATCTTCCACCTGAAGAACAAACAGTATCCCTTGGTGCTTAGCATCCCATTGACTAGACGGAGCTCTTTGTGAAAAGAGACGTCCCGGCAGTGTTAACGTGGCGTTGCTTCCATGCTGTAACCAGGCGTTTTGTTGACAGACGAGCTCAGGAAAGGGACCAGCAGTGGCTGGAGCGCATGCACCAGGAGGATGAGCAGCAGCGGCCACGAAAACCCCACGAGGAGGAGAAGCTCAAAAGGGAAGAGAGCGTCAAAAAGAAGGACAGTGAGGAGAAGGGCAAACCGGAAATGCAAGACAAGCTGAGTCGTCTTTTCCACCAGCATCAAGAACCAGCTAAGCCCACTGTCCAGGCTCCCTGGTCCACTGCAGGTATGAGAGATCAGAATTAGGCTAGCAAATAGCACTCTCCTCCCAGGTCCTTCTGGGAAGTAGCCATATCTGATCAGGCTCTGTCTTGGCTACGTTCATAGCCATGAGAAGGTCAGTCATTTTCTGGACAGTGCAGATGTTCATTCTCTAGCATCATTTTAGAGGTCTCTTTTAGGGGCCCACACCATGGCAACCCTTGGCCCCATTATGCTGGCATCCAGAAGTCATTTGCAGACAGCAGTGGCATGAAGTTTCATTTTCACGTGCCATTCATACAGCTGTATTCCACATGGAGATCATAACCCTTCCTGCCAAAGAGGAACCTGCTGCTTCTCCAGTGTGTTATTTTCTCTGAGAATTTCAGAGCTGTCTCAGCAGCAGGAAGTGGCATTTCTTCTCCTCGCCTTTACTCACTCAGCATTCACTGTTCTTGGTCTGTACTGCGTCCAGCTGTGGTCTTACCTTTTGAATGTTTTTTTGCCCTTTGAACACACGTGGCCTCCTAACTTACCTTTTATATGACCATGTCTGGGGCCTGCAGCCTTAACATTTCCATTTCGCTTAATAGGGGAAGTTAAAGTTGTGCTTCTTGGCCCTCCCATATGAGTTGACTGATTTGAGATTTATGTCACATTCAATCTACTGCATCCTGCTAGAGACACTGCGACGGGGGAGAGAGGTCTTGATGCCTTACAGATGTGCGCTGCTGGTGTCTAAGCCAGGAGGCAGAGAACGGGGGCGTTAGCACTGCAGTAACCTTTGTTTCGCATCCACTAATGACCTCTCAGATAGGATGGAGCTGCTGACATCAGATTTGGCTCTCCTTTGGTTTCAGAACCAGACACATCCTCACTGAATGTCTTCCAGAAATGCCTCGAGTAGATGGAAATGGTTCAGATGTTAAGATAGACAACAGAGGACATAGCTGTCAGTAATTTGGCTTGTGTCATGTATTTCTGTTCCATGTAGCATTTCATTTTTGTCCCCTTCCCCTCCTTTCCTTATAAACAGAAAAAGGCCCACTAACGATTTCTGCACAGGAGAATGTAAAAGTGGTGTATTACCGAGCACTCTATCCCTTTGAGTCCAGGAGTCACGATGAAATCACGATCCAGCCGGGAGATATAGTTATGGTAAGAAAGCCTCCAGCAAAAGTGTGGTTTCTGTTGATGGCTAGCATCTGTCCTTTTCTTGTACTTTATTTGACAGTTGTAAAATTGTGGGCGAGTGTGAAATCCAGTAATCCAGCATTTGAGTTTTTGAAGTATTGACTCAGTCTTCTTCCTTTTCTATTTGAATGAGAGACAGCATTTAAAAATGCATCACCTTAAAATAGAATTGTTAAAGAAAAATGGGTTCCTGACATAGCCTTGTGTATTTTCAAATCTGTAAAGCTCTGGTAATTTCAGAGTTTAGATTCCTACTGAGATACTATGAGTAGTCTTTCAGAAATAGTTTTAAATGCAAAATATTTGATCACAGTTGCCAATGATAACTTTTCTATCTTTGGGTCAAAGCATGTTTTTTTCCCTTTATTCATGTAAACTTTGAATTGCATGAAGAGTAATAAACTAAATACAGTTAATTTGCTTTCCTGCTCTGTAAATGAACAGATGAAAGAGTTTAGAATTTTGCTTGTCATAGCTTGTTTCTTTAAATACAATAATTAAATATAATCTTGTGGTTGTAACTAAAGCTATAGTAACCGGTTTGAGAAAGAATAAAGGAATGTGGTTGACCTGAATTCTTTCCTAAAAGAAATCAGTAGTTCCTCAATCCAGTTAATGTATGTTTTAGAAGTGGTCAAACTTTGCATTACTGTTGGCTTTTTTTTTTAAGATGGAAATGGTTCAGAATTTTCAAAGAACTGTGAAAATTAATAATTGAGACAAACACACTTCCCATACTGTGACCCTATATCATTGAAGTATAAAGGATGTTGTGTAGCCACAGTAATTACTCATACATTCATTTTGCATTTATGCGTCATATCTGTATTTAGAGTATGTGATGTTTCATGGGTCAAAATATTTAGAAGGAACAATGTGTTTCTCAGAGAAGCTGATCCCCTTTGCCCTTATTTTCTGATAGCTTTTTCTCTAGTTCTTTTGGTCTGGAAATAAGGAGGTTACATCTAAGGGTCCAGAATCTTTCAAAAATCAACATTTCCTTCACAGTAATGGAACCTGAGCTTTCGATGCCCGGGCGCCAGCCTCACTTATTCTTCACAGAACACCATACACACGAATGGTGACCCGAGGCAGGCAGTGTTTTCTCAGCTTCTTCCCCATCTTCTCTGTCCTGATGGCCTCAGGCTGCCTTTTAAAGCAGATGAATTGTAATTTATTTAAATACCAATCAACAGCAGGAATCTAAACAGTATGAAGGTACAATGCTGTAGCAGATAGGATCTTATTACAAGGTTGATTTTTTTTTTTACACTGCTTTCAAAAGAAAAAAAAAAGCCTAACATTTTTGAAACTGGATTTTGTTGCAGCACAAAGTGCAGGAAAAGTAATATTCTCTTCTTGAGATAAGGAAGTGTTAACCAAGTGTTATGATAAGGAAATGTTATAGATGATCTATATTTTAATGAGTAAATATTGCTATTTTTGAAGGAAACATAGTCTTGTTACAGTGATATTGAGTCCTTTTTCCTTAAATTGACTAGTGAAGCCCCAGCCCCTCTGAAAGAACAAAGTGTAGATATACCATAAGAATGAAACATCTCATTAAACATGTTTTTTGCCTTGCTTTCAAACCTGTGCTTTCCTGGTGGAGGTTAAAGGGGAATGGGTGAGTGCCTTCTCACTGTCAGGAAGTCTGTTATCTTATTAAATGTTTTGTTCTTTTAAATCACTTTAATTCTGTGTAAGCACACATATCTTTGGGTGTTGTCGTGGCAGTAAAAAGATGTTTTGAGTTTGTGTAGTAAGCTGTGCTTAAAATAGAAAAAGAAGAAAAGAAAGGTGTAAAAGTTTATTTACCAGATTTCTGTTTGCTAGCTTCCATGTAAGGACTAACTTGAAGGCTCTGTATTGGCAAATTATCAGGTCAAGTCTCTCAGATCATGGGCAAAAATAAGTTCTAAGTAGGTTAAACTTAAAAGATAAAATTCTTTTTTAAAAGTTATTTAAAAAAAAAAACTTTCTGGGTTAAAACTGGAGGCCATCAGTGACCAACATGGAAAGATTTGACAGTATTACAAAATTAAATCCTATAGATTGCAAAGTATATGAGAGATAAAGGGTCGCCATCCATGATACATAAAGACTGAGAAGTTAATATGAAAGAAACCTACAGCTTTAAGGAAATACATGCACATTTTTAAAATATACAAAAAAATGTTTCTTTGGTGATCAGGAAAATGCGAATGTTAAAGATGAGATAACATTTTTCATGTCTCAGCTGAGCAAGTTTACAAGTTTGATAATATCCAGCTTTGTCAACAGTGTAGGAAAGTGAGTATAACACATCATGAGCATTGTCATATGAATTGGCTAAGGCAGTTGAAAGGCAATTTGGCAACGCTTGTTCAGACTTAAATTTCTCATTCCCCTTGACCCAGGAACTCTGTTATTCTCCCTTCTCTAGGCTGTTTTTGGCAAGTACACAAATAAATGTGTCCACGGATATTCACTGCAGCACTGCTGGTGAAAACTAAAAAGGAACAGCCCTGTATCCCTCAGTGGGGAGATGGTTTAATAAATTACAAAACAGCTAAATAATAAAGATGTTTTCAAAAATTACACAGGTCTACATATATTGGATTGGTCCCGAAGTTTGTTTGTGTTTTTCTGTACGACTTGGCCAACCTGATATTAATAAACTCTCCAGTAAAAAAGCAGAAACAATATATAGAGTATAATTGTATTTGGGTAAATAAAAAACCAGGTGTGCCAGGTGTATGTAAATGTTTATATGTATATAGTTTACAGTCTCACAGTGTAGGCATCAAACTGTTAATAGTGGTTACTGCTTGGCAGTAGTGGGGGTGGTTGTTTTTAATTTTATGTATTTCTATACCACCTGCATGAAAGAGAGCCCGGTTCAATCCCTGGGTCAGGAAGATCCCCTGGAGATGGAAATGGCAACCCATTCCAGTGGGATCCCTGACGGGCTATTGTCCATGGGGTTGCAATGAGAGGGATGCAACTTAATGACTAAACCACTACCACCATATTCATATTTACAACTTTATCAACATTTGTAATTTTTAATAAAGCACTAAGATAAATCTGACTTTGACAAATATAACAGAGTATCTACCCAGGCCTGGGTTACTGTTTACTTTATCTCCAACATCCCAAATGTGTGATGAAGGGACTTTGTTGTGAAGCATCCTGTATCCTCTTGTTGAAGGGACTGGAGTGGTGTCTTCATTTTATATCACAGAACGCAAGAAGACACCCCAAGTGTTATTCAGCTGTGTTATCTTCGTGAGGCTAACAATTGGACACCCAAAGTGGAAATTGACTTGTGAGAGTAACATTTTGTTTATGTCATGAATTTTGTAGTTAAGAAACACAGTTGTGAAAAATACACAGTAGAACATCCTTAGCAATCTCTCTTGGTTGAGTAATCAGGAGTTCACTTATGTTTGCAGGCATAGTCATCATCAAATTCTCATATTTCTCAAACTTTGCAAAATAGCTAACTATACCTGTTCGATTTTAGAGGTCTAGCAACTTGTTTCCTGTTTTAATGCAGGCAGTCTTGCAAGAGGCTTTAAAAAATATTTTGCTTTTTAAAATCTTGGTTATCAGCTCAGTTTTCTCCAAAAGTTGTTTTTCATGATTAACAAAAATTAGGTGGTATTTCATATATAGTCCTCTTCTAACTGTTGTTGGTAATACAAAGAAATATAAGGTAACATCTATCATTCAGATGTTTCAAATCTTTTTAGAAAAATAGGGAGAAACACACAAGAAAGCCAGTGTGTGAGGAAGTTCCCAGGGATGCTCACTACTGCTGCTAGGAATATAAAGGGAAAAAGCAATCAGAGCGAACGGATGTGCTCAGGGAGGACTTCTGAGTGGAGGCATCTTCGTTGAGTTGACCTTGACAGCTCAGGCTTAGATACTTTGAAACTCTTTGGCCTGTCTTCTGATCTGGAGGTCCCATTACCGGGAGGGTGAACAAGCCCAATTTGACATCCACAGTGTATTGGAATAATAGCATGAGAAATTAGAACAGTGTTGTTCACTGCCATTTTGTTTAAGTTTATCTTAAGAACACAGGCTGATCACCTAACTCAGCTGGCTTTAAATGGTGCAAGGCTGAATGCATCAGTCCTGCTCAGAGATCTTAAAGTGAAAGTGAAGTTGCTCAGTCTTGTCTGACTCTTTGCGACCCCATGGACTGTAGCCCACCAGGCTCCACGGTCCATGGGATTCTCCAAGCAAGAATACTGCAGTGGGTTGCCATTTCCTTTTCCAGGGGATCTTCCCAACCCAGGGATTGAACCCCGGTCTCCTTCATTGCAGACAGATGCTTTACCATCTGAGCCACACACACACAAAAAAACAATCCAGGACTCTATCCCAGAGACTCTGGGAACTTTTAATCCATATTTAGGATTCAAAAAGAAGGCTGAATACCAAAGAATTGATGCTTTCAAATTGTGGTGCTGGAGAAGACTCTTGAGAGTCCCTTAAACAGTAAGGAGATCAAACCAGTCCATCCTAAAGAGATCAAACTTGAATACTCATTGGAAGGACTGATGCTGAAGCTGAAGCTCCAATATTTGGCCACCTGATGTGAAGAGCCAACTCATTGGAAAAGACCCTGATGCTGGGAAAGACTGAAGGCAGGAGGAGAAAGGGACAACAGAGGATGAGATGGTTGGATGGCATCACCGACTGGATGGACATGAATTTGAGCAAACTCCGGGAGATGGTGATGGAAAGGGAAGCCTGGTGTGCTGCAGGCCATGAGGTCGCAGAGAGTTGGACACGACTGAGTGACTGAACAACAGGATTTCAGAGTCTTCTCTGGTGGTTCTGTCAGGGAGTTTTGGGTACTACTGATCTCGCCTAAGCTCTTTTCTGTCAGAACTAATCCCAAGTCATTCTGAAAAAATATCATTTTCTTAGAACCATCCACAGGAAAAAAAAAAAAAGACAAGAGACTTCTTTAGGGGTTCTTAGGCATCAACCAGTCCATTCATTCAGAATCCTTTAATTTAGTGTTACTCTTATAACAGTTTAAACTCATTTTTTCTCTTCTTTTGTTAGAGAAAATTTTTTTTTAAATGTAGTCAATACTGTTTCTTTCCTGCCTTTCTTAGATTTCTGTAACCTTAACATCTGAACTGTTGCTGTTTTGAGGGACCAGTAGACACTGATCCCAAGGGTGAGCCTAATCCAGCCCATGCCTGTTTTGTAATAAAGTTTTACTGGCACACATTCAGGCATGTTCATTTCCATATTGCCTACACCTGCCTTTGTGTTTCCATTGCAGGTTTGAGTCCTTGTGAAAGTTAAGGGGACTTCCCTCGTGGTCCAGTGGCTAAGACTCCAAGCTCTCGGTGCAGGGGGCCCAGGTTCAACCCCTGGTTCCATAACTAGATTCCACATGCTGCAACTAAGAGTTCACGTGCCTCAGCTGGAGATCTGGCATGCCACAACTCAGACCAGACACGGTCACATAAATATTAAAGAAAAATGTTTTTTTGGCTGACCTCTAGATTAGCACTTTAGAAAACAGGCATTTTTGTTGTTGTTTTAATGTTTTAAAATTTTATTTATTTTTTAGTGGAGAATAATTGTTTACAGTACTGTGTTGGTTCCTGCCATACATCAACATGAATCAGCCATAGGTGTACACATGTCTTCTCCCTCTTAAACCTCCCTCCCGCCTCCCACCCTCCCCTCCCCCTGGGTTGTCACAGAGCACCTGGTTGGGCTCCCTGCGTCAGACAGCAAATGCCCACTGGCTAACTGATTTACACATCAGATAATGTATATGTTTCCACCACCCTCTCGGTTTGGCCCACCTTCTTCACCCATTGTATTCACAAGTCCATTCTCTAGGGCTGCTTTAGTATCCTCGTTCAGGAGTTTAGGGGTAACACTTTTATTTCCAAACTGGCAAACGCATGAAGCACGTGCTTATCTCCACACTCCCCAGCACATCCCTTGCAGCGGCGGCAGCAGATCTGAGTCAGTTCACAGTTTACACATGTTTACTGTCCGCAGCCTTTGTTCTGCTTGTGAGGAGAGAGGGAATCTCCGCTACCCTTCTTTGTGACAAGGTCAGAGGCATTGGAAATCTTAGTGTCACCTAACAGAGATGGCGGTCATGAAGCCATAGACACTGAGAAAAGAGATCTGATGCTATTGGGTGTTGGGGTTTGGTCGTTGAACCTGATGATGCTGCCTTCATTAGACTGCCACCTCAGTGCCCTCCGGCATGCAGTGCCTAACTGTTAACAGTCCACAGACCAGGTCTCTAACATATTCCCAGACCTTTAAGCAGTGTTTGGGGCTTGTGCTTCCCACTTTGACATTTCACTAGAACGACCCCAGATGCTTTGAGGTGTCACAGTGGGCTGGCTAAGCGAAACTGTATTCAGACCAATATTACTAGCACAAAAATCCCCTCACTTGTAAGTGATCGATGTGAGCCACAGATAGATGAATCTACCCCATGTACATATAAGTTCACGTTATAGCCAGCCATAGACGTATACAAAGAAGTCTATGTGTTTGACTGTGCTTATTCTATCCTAATTATAGATAACATTTTTTCACAATTGGTTGGCATTTTGAGTAAAGCTTTTCAACTCCAGGAGAAAATGTTTCTCATTTTCGTACAAGAAGACCCTTTATACTTTTTCTAAGTGGTTATTTTAATGTTAAATGTGAGTTTTTATTTTATCCTCTGAACCTCAAAATTTAATTGGTCATTCAAATTAGTGGATTTCTATAAGAATAAATTAAACTCATTGAGACTGTTGTTTGTTCAATTAGCAAAGTTTCCTAGGTTAAGTGATGGATTTCCTTGGTGACAAATGACAAGCTGGTTTCATTATTGACTTGAAGGGTAGCAGAAGCTCTTGTCTGCAAGGATAAGGGGCTGGCATGGCACCATCTCCTCTTCCTAACACACACAGGCACGTCTCAATGGTGGTGCTCATTTTCTGTCATCTTTGGGGCAGGGCGGGGTGTAATTAACTAGGATGTGAGCTCAACCTGCCCTTGGAGTGGAACATTCCCTCAGGGCTTCAGATCCAATTCCGGGTGTCAGCCAAAAATCTGGTTAACCAAGTAAGACCTGTGTCTCAAGGGAATGACAGGGGGTCATAGGACATCATTAAGTAAAGCAGCTGGTACTCAAGGAGGTCTAACTAGGACAGACCAGTGAGGGGTTTCAGATAGGCTGGGATCTGGGATCACATTCCAGCCCCTACAGGAAGCCAGGAAGGGCCTGGGGTACCAGACAGGTTTCTAGAGCAGGGACCTCCACACAGAGAACCCAAATCTCTGGTTACCTAAAGTGACCAGGGTCAGACAGAGCCCAGGCTTTTACAGGACAAAAGAGAACTACAGCAGAGTCAGAGCTGGACAACAGGAGAGACGGCTTTAGAAAGTCTGTCGGACTGCTCTGGCAGTCCAGTGGTTACAGCTTCGCCTTCCAAAGCAGGAGGTGTGGGTCTGAGTGCAGGGTCTCAGGGAGCTACGATCCCACATTCCTTGGGGCCAAAACACCAAAATATAAAACAGAAGCAATACTTTAAGAAGTTCAATAAAGACTTTAAAAATAGTCTATATCAAGAAAGATCTTTAAAAAAGAAGAGAATCTGTCATCAAGCACATCTCAGATGCCAGGCATTGTTCTGGATACTTCTTAAAACAACTGTTAGAAAACAGGTACTGTTATTGTCCTCCATTTTATAGATAAGGAAACCGAGGCACCAAGAAATTAAACTTGCCCAAAGTCAGCCAGCTAATAAATTGTAGAAGTGGTACTAAAACTGAAGCAGGGGCTGCAGGAGGAGAAGGGGGCAGCAGAAGATGAGCTGGTTGGATGGCATCACTGACTTGATGGACATGAATCTGGGCAAACTCTGGGAGATAGTAAAGGACAGAGAAGCCTGGCGCGCTGCAGTCCGTAGAGTTGCAAAGAGTCAAGAGATGACTGAGCAACTGAACAACAACAAGGGGCTTCTCTAGTGGCTCCGTGGCGAAGAGTCCACCCACCAATGCAGGAGACACAGGTTCAAGCCCTGTTCCGGGAGGATCCCACATGCCACAGGGCAACTAAGCCTGTGCGCCACAGTGAAAAGCCTGTGCACCGCCACAAAGAGTAGCCTCCACTGCCTGCACCTAGAGAAGGCCTCACAGCAACAGGGACCCAGCCCAAACACTAAAGCCGAGGCAGTAGGATGGCAGAGCCCTACCCTTGATCATGATACTTTGCCGTCTTGAGGCAAAGTGCTTGTGTGTCTGACTCCAGCTCCTAACTCACAGCTGACCGTCCTCCCCTTGGTCCTGGGACACACGGAAAAGGCAGGAGCTTGTCTGTTGAACCTGATGAGAAGTTGGGGAGGCCCTGGCAGAGCCTGGCCTACAAACAGCTGTTTCCAGCACAAAGCAGCTAGCAAGTTACAATGCGCCATAGTGTCACTGGTAAATATCAACCAGCGAGGAAGGGTGTCTAGCCATTTGAGTTTAGCAGAAAATAAGATCCAAGTGGGGAAAATGTCAGCTTGAATCCTCATCTCATGAAACATGTGGGGCTGCCCAGAAGAGGAAGAAAGAAGACAATGTGGGGGTGTTCGTACCGGAACTCTAAAGCCAAAAATAGAACTTTCGGAAGCAGTGTTGCGCTTTATCTGCAGGTAACTCTCTTTTGGAGAATTCTCAGCTTTAAAAGTTGCTTTTACCTGTGACAGTAAGGCTTCCCTAAGGTAGAGCAGCAAAGAAGCTCTCCTATAGAATATTTTATAACCAACATGTAGAAATAATTCAGTAAGCCCCGAATTCTACTTTCTCCATGCCTATCCCAGGGTCTTTTTTTTTTTTTTTTAATTTAAATAAGCTAATAAACATCATGAGAATACAAATAAATAGGTGGTTCCATAGTTATTTGTTTTGTGTGTTTTTTTAATTTATTAATTTTTAATTGAAGGATAATTGCTTTACAATATTGCTTTGATTTCTGCCAAACATCAACATGAATGAGCTGTAGGCATACAAATGTCCCTTCCCTCTGTTTTGTTTTACTGAATATTTGAATGGGTTAGAAAACTGGATTTTTTTGCCACTTTTTCCCAAAGTCATTGTTGAAACCTTAGCACTTATTTCTGTGATTTCAAAAGAGCAATATTCAGGTCCAATAAAGTGTTCAGTGCATTACTTCCTGAGGCAGTATTTTATGGGATAAAATAAGATAAGATCTCTGACAGAACTTTATTTGACTTATTGTAATGAAAATAATTTTCTACTAGGGAATGTAATTATCTTCAAATTGATCTCCTGTTGCTCAAAAATAGTGAGGGTAACTTGGAAAGATAAGGATTAGAGTCATTCTGGTGATTCTGACTAATCCTTTTGAGTCAGAATTAAGATAAACTGCAAACATTAAAAGCCCAATTGTAATAAATCTCCTCTGAAACTTTTAAACAGCAGAATCCTGTATTCTCCTGTGCACATTTGTGAATGTTACAGTAAAATTTACGCAAAAGAAAGTAATAGGACTTTAGTAAAATTAATCGTTGCTCTAAATAATCATTTCCTTAATTTTCTCTTCGTGTGTCTGTGGAGCTTTCAAAAGACTCCACACAGCAGCCAGTTGTGTTGCCTGTAGAAACATCTAAGACTGTGTTTTCTGTCTCTCGTCTGTGTGTTGAATAAGGACTGCTTAGTTATTAGAGACTTCTAGAGGGCTACATTTATATTGATTGCACCCTTTGCTTTCCATTTTAAATAATAAACCTAAGTCAAATTACTTTTTAATAATTACTTGAGTTCCTGAATGATGATGTCTGTCACATCACTTTATAATTCAGAGTAGCTCAAAATATTTAAATTATGGGACTTCTTAAGACTCCAGGCACTTTTTCCTAGCTGAAAAAAAGAAAAAGATAAACAGGCACAAAAGAGTAAGAACTTGAATTATAGCACCTGCTGTTTCTTTAGAGTTAATGTTTAGAGACCATTTTTCCAGACACTCAGACTAAGGAAAAGGCGAAGAAAGGTCTGTGCTGTGTGTTAGTCTGACCGGGTCAGAAGTGGGGGCTTTGTTCTGTTAAGAGTGTTCAGTGTCTAAGGGGTTGATTTGGTTCCACTTAAATTAAACTTTATGACTTTCCCGCAGGTGGACGAAAGCCAAACTGGAGAACCGGGATGGCTTGGAGGAGAATTAAAAGGAAAGACGGGATGGTTCCCTGCAAACTACGCAGAGAAAATCCCAGAAAACGAGGTTCCTGCCCCAGTCAAGCCAGTGACTGAGGTGGCCTCCACCCCTACACCCAAAGTGGCTGTGCGTGAGACCCCCGCCCCTTCGGTTGCAACCCCTGCAGAGCCCTCCGAGACCCCCAACAACTGGGCCGACTTCAGCTCCACGTACGTGTTGGATGCCATTTCTGATGAGTTTTGAAAGCCCACGTTAGTGATCTTTTAAGTGCTGTTTCGGTCCTTGGGTTGTACCTCTTGAGTACTGTCCATGGCCTCTTTCTCTGACTGGTCTTTTGGCAATTTGTGGACTGTATTCTCTGAACTGGATTTAATTATATCATGGCTCAACAATGATTTTTCCCTAGGATAAAGTAAAGACTATTACCCCTGTTTCATTCACTCATTTGTCTGTATCTTTCATTATTGTGGAAGAAATGGAGAAACACAATTTCCTAATAATCTGCTTGATACCCATGTCAGCAAATATTTAGAGTCATTTCCTGCATGGAAATAGCACTGTTTTTTTTTGTTTTGTTTTGTTTTTGCTGGACAGAAACAAATTGAATTTTGTCATGTGGTTTTGAGTAAGATAGAAGGCTGTTTCCTCTGAGGCTTTCCTCTTTCATCAGTCCTGAATAAGCAGACAGCTGGGCAAAGAGATGTGTGCACTTGGCAGCTACTGGTGCCATGCCCTTGGTCATCAGGAAATGGCATTAAAAACAGTGTGTAAGCAGAGGTTTGAAAGGACAGATGGAGGGCTGCCATGGTCCAACTTATAGGATTGGTCCAGCTGTGCCGTTGTTCTAAAAATATTTTATACTGCCCTTCAAGTAAAAGTGATGTAAGAAATGTTTTAAATTTGTTTTAAAGTCTAATCATCTTTCAGCAAAAACAAATAGAAGGCAAGGAGTCAAGGCATAATGCTGGAGAAAGTGGATCAAACAGAGCAAAGTAGGTGTGTAATGACCAAGAGTAGGAGAAAGTAGAGGGAAGGATATAATGAATAGCAATAGTTTTCATACTTGTATTTTCACATAAAAAAATTGAAAGTGCTAAAGAAGGTCGTCCCTCTCTCATCTCTGCTAAAAAGTAGTGTTCCATTAGTGTGACTGAAACCACATTGAAATTCTTCTCTACTGATCTTTTTTTAAAATTGAAATATAGTTGATTTATATTGTTACGTTAGTTTCAGGTATACAGCAAAGTGATTCACATACATATATGTATGTATATATGTATATTTTCAGGTTCTTTTCCGTTACATGTTATTATAAGATGTTGAATATAGTTCCCTATGCTCTGTAGTAAATCATGTCGCTTATCTATTTTATATATAGTAGTTTATATTCCCTTCAAACGCTCTGACTTTTAAAATTAAAGCTGACACTAAAACAGAAGATAGGTACTCTTTTCAGGATTTCATTTTGCTGTGGGTCTAGTCAGCGTGACTCTCTTGCTCAGTAGATGTGTGGTCTGCGGCTCTCTGGCTATCCTCCTGGGCATCTTATTTCCAGACCCGGAATCAAGATGTGCCTGCCGTCTATCAAAGGAAATACTTTGATTTGCAAATTTGTTTATCTCTCATAAAGATTTTCAAAAGTCCATTGCATTTCAATTGGCAACTCACACAGATGTGTTTATTTACAATTATAAAATCACAAAATTAAAACTGTTCCTGAGCTGCGCCCAACAGGTTGCTCTAAGGATACCACCTGTAGGGTTACCATGGTGTCCAGGCTCGTGGCCCAGTGCCTGCCGTGTGGTGCTGGGACAGAGAGATGGTATTATGAGGCACCAGCTGCCAGCCTGGCAGGACTTCCTATGTGACGTGAAATATCTCTTTCACTGATTTAGCACTGTTGTTGCAAATGAAGATAATGATCACATGAGGGTGCTTCTCTGGTGCCTTCAGGTTACAGAGTATTTCCCTACATAGGATTTCATGTCACCCTGACAGCTAACCAGAGTGACACAGTACTGTTCCCATTTAATCAACAAGGAAATCAGGATTCAGGAAACTACTGTCATTTGCCTGAGACCCATTGCTAGTATGTGATACTCTGACCCAAACCCAAGTCCAGTGCTCTCCCCCACTCCTTGCTCTTGAACTAGCTCCACGCACGTCCTGGCATGTCTGCTGTGGGAGGAGCACTGACACGTTGGGAAGTCCTTGCCGCTCACGGCGTTGCGCTTCCCCTCCAGGTGGCCCACCAGCACGAATGAGAAACCAGAAACCGACAGCTGGGATGCATGGGCAACCCAGCCCTCTCTCACCGTGCCAAGTGCCGGGCAGCTGAGGCAGAGATCGGCCTTCACTCCAGCCACGGCCACGGGCTCATCTCCGTCTCCTGTTTTAGGCCAGGTAACAGCATCGCTGGGAGCGGGAGGCCCCCACGTGCTGTATAAGGAGGAAAGATTCAGCCAATGCTTGTTGTCATTGTCATTTGGGAGTAAGCCTTGGGAATTCCCTGGCAGTCCAGTGGTTAGGACCCTTCATTTTCACTGCAGAGAGCTTGCATTCGATGCCCAGTCTGGGAACAAAGATCCCACAAGCCATGTAGTGTGCCCCCCACCAAAAAAATGTAAGCCTCATTATATGCATCTGGCTTGGCTGGCAGGCAAGGATCCAGTTCACGTTTTCCCCGTGGAGGGAGTCATGACTGTTCAGAGGAGGGTAAACTGGATTATCCTCCTGGATCGTTCAGGGAAGCTTCATTGATGACGTGGTGTTTGAACTCCATCTTGAACAGTGGATAAGAGCTGATTAGAAAGTGGAGAGGGCTGGCATGCAGACAGAAACTGCCCTGAGGAGAGAGGCTTTCTTTAGGAGGCCAGAGTGTGATTCGGGAAAGACATGGGGTCCATCCATGTGGCCAGACCACTGAATATTTATCAGAGAAGATTGACTGCAGATTAAATGGGAAGCTCTTAAATGCCTCATTAAGAAAGTAATTGTGAAAGGATAATATTTCTACTTAACGTGATAAAAGAAATGACATTTCTGTAAGTAATCAGAGAAATTGCCCATCTGGCAGGCATTTGGGGGTCAAGGACAGTTTCTGCTCTGAGAACAAGCAGCTTGAATATAGGCTCTGGGAAGACTCACGTGGAGGTGTCCAGAAAGATTTGACGGGGATATGGGGGGACGTGACAACAGTTAAAGAGGTGGAATCCCAACGCCTATGGGAATAGGAAAGGAAAAGATTGAGGAGAGATCTGACCTTAAGGGGGAACAAGTCAGGCAGAAAGAGAAATTGACTTTTGGTGAAAGGAGGGAGTTGGATTTTCGACATGTTGATTACCAGGTGAGAGTGATACAGTCAGGCCTTCCTGTCTGGGAAATGGGAACAGTCAGATCTAAGGAAATGAAGTGAGTGCTTCAGAGGAGCTAGAGTGCTTCAGAGGAGCGAGAGTGCAGGAGGAGGAAGGAAACTGCACGCAGCGTGTGTCTTCTCTGACCTGGAAAGAAGGGCGGCTCTGGACAGGAGCTGTGCTCTTTGCCTTTGCATCCGTCCCGCTCGGCAGGTAGCACACATGTCACGCTCAGAGTGGTGACTCCAGTGGAGGAGGAGAGCGCAGGACCAGAACGGCGGATGGTGGTGGTTCTTGTATTATTAACGGCGGTGGTCCAGGCAAAGAGGCAGGTGACACGTGTTTGTGATCCGGGAAAGAGGAGGATACTCCAGATTGCAAAGGGATACAGAGAAAAGGGTAGGTGGGAAAGTGGGAAGGCTTGGTGAAAGGATAGACAGGGAGCCGAGTAGAAGGACAAGGAGCAGCCGTGGGGGAAGAAGACTGAGAAGTCGAGCATCTAAGGGGAAACAGCATTACAAGCAGAGAAAACACAGGCTGCTTTTTTTTTTTTTTTTTCTGGGAGAGAAAGGGTGAAGAGAGGTTGGAAAAAGGGAAAGACGTTGAGGTTGTGCTTCCAGGCAGCTTTCTCGGGAGGGCCCCCCAGGGCCTGCAGGGCATGCAGAATAGGAATTGAGCAAAGAAGGATGAAGTGTGACTTGGCTGAATTTAACCTGAGTCTGTGGCTTGTCATCACACGTTGTCTTGGCTTTCTCCAGCAATACTGTATAGTTTGGAAGAACTGATAGTAATAGAAGCTACTCCTGTTATAATGATTACTCTCATAGCAACTTTGCAGATAGAGCTTACTAAATTTTCTTGAAGAAAGTGTCTGTGTTTTAGAGATGTGGAAACAGGCCTCAGCTGAGAGAGTGAACAGTTGAGAGGCCTGAACCGAGAGACTGAGCAGTTGTTTCAGGTCACACAGTTAGTAAGGGACGGACTTGGGGTCTGAACCCAGGGTCTGTGTTCTACCTGATTCCAGGCTCTCCATGTGGGAAGGTGGAGACCGGGCAGGTGTGCAGCAAAGGTGTCTCAGGGTGAGAGGTTACCAGCGAGGGCCCAGGTGAAATGGCAGAGACGAGATGGAAATGCCAGGGAGGATTAGGGGACCCAGAAGTGATGAGCTCCGCGGCCCAGGTGAGAGGCACCCTGTGAGCACGACTGGAGAAATGGGAGGTGGAGACGCATCGGTCCTCAGGGTGTTAGCAATCCAGAGAACCCTCCTCTGTTCTGAAGACTGGAGCGAGTGGACAGTTGAGATGGAAGGAAATGGGGATGTCATGGGTCTGAGAAGACGAGAACCCATGGAGACCAGGATTTGGAAGTTGCCAGCATGAAAGCCGAAACTCTTCGATCTATCTTAAATTCTCTGCTTACCAGGCATAATCATAGTTAAATGTCGTTATGAAAATAAGTATCTTCTGAAGGCAAGTCCAGGCTGGTTCTGAATGAGCTGTCCTTGGGCTTTATCCCTTGTTCTTATCCACTTATGAATACATGTATAACTGAATGTTGGCGTATTTTTTTTGTAATAGTATTGTCTTAAGATACTGTGATAGTTTTATGTGATAGTCTTTTAAGAGATAATAAATGCCTCCCCCTGCCTTTCCAGCCTCATCTCCTATTGCACCCCTCCATGAGACTAGGCCACACGCACCCCCGGATCCTGCTCCTCCTCCTCGAACCTTGGCAGGAAAGCATCTCACGGTCGTGCCCTCCACCTGGAGTTCACTGCCCCCGAAGCCCTAGCTATCAAAATCCTTCTTGTCCTTCAAGACCCGGCTCAAACACTGCCACCTCTTTGAAACTCGCCCTGTTGCCTGCAGGCAACTTTCATCCCTCTTTTCTCTCTGTTCCCATTTTGAATGGTTGCAACCTCTTTTTAGCATATTTCCTTCTGCCTGGTGGTAGACATGGTTGTTTGTATCTCTTTCTTCATTAATCATGAGTTCCTTGGCCATGTCCTACTGCCCATTTTTATTGTGCTTTCTGCTTAATAAAGTATTTTAACCTGGATTATTTGGGGGAGGCAGAGATGGCATTCTGTTCATCTTCATATAGCTCTACAGTACATGGGATTACAGAGAATTTATGCTTGCCCAACCCCTGTTTGTCTAAAAATGAACTAGGACAAGCCCAACCCAACCCAAGACCCGTTTCCCTGTGTTCACCTAAACTAAGATATGAGTTGCTTACCTTTTGAGCTTTCAGAAGGTTTCTGCTCTGGTATTAATCCTTCACTAAACATCCAAATCCAGTTGGAAACTGGCGCGAATGGGATTGCCCTGGGCAACTTGAGAGTTAAAAATAGAGCCAAAATAGAAAAGACACTCGGCCAAGTGCAACAGAATAAATATGATCTCCTAGCTGGTTTAAACAGAGACTTCTAGATGGGCTGGCCATGGCTTTGTGAACAGGCTGGCAGGTTTTCCCCTCAGCTTTAGGAAGGAAACAGCTATTGAGAACCAGGGGGCACGTGGCAGGCATGCTGCATTGTGCGGGGGGCGGGGGCGGAGGGGAGGCGGGGGGTGTCTTCTGTGGTTGCACATGCACACACATGTACCCATTGGAGGGGAGGTGATGGTGTTTGCATCACCTGAACTGATAACAGATCACAAAGTGACGAGAGGTCCTTTATGTTCTTCCACACAAGGGTGAAAAGGTGGAGGGGCTACAGGCGCAAGCCCTGTATCCGTGGAGAGCCAAGAAAGACAACCATTTAAATTTTAACAAAAACGATGTCATCACCGTACTGGAGCAGCAAGACATGTGGTGGTTTGGAGAAGTTCAAGGCCAGAAGGGTTGGTTCCCCAAGTCCTACGTGAAACTCATTTCAGGGCCCATAAGGAAATCGACAAGGTATGCTCGTGTTCATCTGCTTCCACTGGATGAATGCCGTGTTCGGCATGAAACTGTTGTTTGCACTAGTTAGGATTCATAGATAGGGGTTGCTGGATCATTTCGTCTTCTGGGTCTTCTCACTGCAGAAGTTAGGGCATGTGTCAATAGAAGAGAGCCTCTTGCAAATGATGGTCATTTGTTCCTCACTCAGAAGCCTGTGCATCTTGTTTTTCATTGACTTGTGCAAGAGGGAATTCTACCCTGAGATCTAGGATAGTCTCGTGGGTTTGTTGGAGATTCTGTTCCTCTTCATACTTAGTATAGCTCATTTGGTAAAGAATCCGCTTACAATGCAGGAGACCCCAGCTCTGTTCCTGGGTCAGGAAGATACCCTGGAGAAGGGATAGGCTACCCACTCCAGTATTCTTGGGCTTCCCTGTGGCTCAGCTAGTAAAGAATCCCTCTGCAATGTGGGAGACCTGGGTTTGATCCCTGGGTTGGGAAGATCCCCTGGAGAAGGGAAAGGCCACCCACTCCAGTATTCTGGCCTAGAGAATTCCAGGGACTGCCTAGTCCATGGGGTTGCAAAGAGTTGGACACGACTGAATGACTTTCACTTTCACTTCACTTTCAGTACTGTGCCAGATGTCCACAAATATTTAGAAGCCCGAAGAATTGGGGAAAATTGTTAGATGAGTGAATTATCTTTTTTGTTAAGAACCTAATGGTGTGGAACCTTACTCTGAAGGTTACTGTTCATTGTTCTAACCAAATAGATGGTCAAAATGAATTAAGAGTTTCAAGAAGAGAAGCTCTTCAGAAATACCGAATGAGCATGTCCGTCATACTTTGAAGGAGACCAGTGCATTGACTAGGTATCTAGCAAAGCAAAGTGCTGACAGACAAGGATGTGAGCTTAGAGTCGGGCCACCGTGGCCTTTTGTGATGTGCTTTGACTTAGCAAAGTGCATCTATTTCAGCTGTAGATTATCAGTGTTTTAAATGTGAAGTGGGGACTTCCTTGATGGTTCATTGGCCAAGATTCCAGACTCCCGATGTAGGAGGCCCAGGTTCAGTCCCTAGTCAGGGAACTAGATCTCACATGCTACAACCAAGACCTGGTCAAATAACTACTTTAAAAAAAATAATTATAAATGTTAAGCAGTTTTAAAAAGAAAATATCATTGTTATTTGTACTGTTTTCTTTGAGGATGAAAAGTAAAATTCAAATACTTTCCCCTCCCTCTTCCAGCATGGATTCTGGTTCCTCAGAAAGTCCTGCAAGTCTGAAGAGGGTAGCTTCCCCAGCAGCCAAGCCAGCCATGTCGGGAGAAGGTGAGAACTTGAGTGAAATTAAGATCTTTAGACAGTGGAGGCGATTATGTAATACAAACAGTGAACATTGAAAATGTGGTTGGATTTCATGTTTAAAGAGTCTGCCTTAATTTATGTTCATTATATTAAACCTGAGGGTAAAATGAGGTTTAGCTCCTTACAAAGTCACGGTACTTTACAGAGACTTTTCAAAATACGATCAGATACATTGCTCATAAAAACCGAATCTTCTGATGATATTCAATGAAAAGCCCTTTGACTCTTGAAAGAGGCCCATCAGAGTCACTAAGGATCAAGGTGGGGAGCATCTCTGTAGCTACTTGTGATGCTTGCTGTTTTTCTGACTTGCAGATGAGTATTGTGGTTTAAGGCCATAACTGGGCTGTTCAGGAAAGCTGTCAGAGCAGCATCAGTGCCATTTGTACACAAGTGAAACAGAAGTCATTTCTGTGTTCCATGGAAATAACCATAACAGATTATTTAGGCCTAAAAATTTTAAGTGTTTCTTACACAAGTAATTAATTGCTTTGTTTTCCCCATCTTTACTTCGTGACACCATCTTTTGGATTATATTGGGTTGGCCAAAAAGTTCGATTGGGTTTTTATAAGAGCATATGGAAAAATCTGAATGAACTTTTTGGCCCACCCAATATATGCCGGTATGTGGCATAAGTTTAACAATGAACAAAACCTACATAATTCAGGCTCTAGTGGTGAACATCTCAGGTCTTTCCTACTTCTGGTCTAGCCATTATCAGAGCACTAACTGAAGAGTGAGCATGACCCAAGTCAGCCAGGTGTGTCGGAAGTAGGAGCAGTGTTTGCCGAGAACAGATGTCTCACCTGTTTTGTAGCAGTGTTTCACTGTTTCCTGAAGACTTGTAGAATCTTCGATTTGTCTGCCATTATGAGACTTCTGTTCTTTAGAAACTTTGCTTTATGAAAAATAGAAATATTAAAGCAAGGGTTAAGGTTTAATGATGTTTCAAATAGTGACAAAGTTACTTTTTCAAGAGGAATTTCAGAAGTAAAAAAATTTTTTTAGGTTTTAGGTATAGCTATAAAAAACTTCATCATCACTAAATAAATCCGGTATTTTTATTGTATCCAGTTTTTGCCATTACCACCAAAACAATCATTAGTATAGTTCTCTTCATACATTTTTGTCATCCTAATGACTTTTTATAGTCCCTGTTAGGAGAATAAGGCAAAAGGTCTTTTAAACATAGCTCATACAGTCAGTATTGTGTCAAGCAATACTCCCTTCCCCCCCTGCCCAGATCCAGTGGGTTACACCCACTAAGTCTCAGTGGTGTGCCAGAGTTTGCATCCTGGCTCTCACACCTAATGACCGTATATTTTAGTCATGCCTCAACTTTCTCATCTGTAAAAGGAAAATAATAATCACCACTTAAGGTAGCAAATTATTATGGAAGTCATGAGACAGTAGTGTAAGCTTTTAGAATAAAGGTCACTAAGTGTCTGCTACTTGTATTTCCTTTTTGCTACAGTTCCTAGATTATTGATGGAGCCACTTAGAGCAGTGAGCTTTCTCATCTGACAACAGTGTTGATGAATGTCACTTTGTTTTGAAACATGTAGAGGCCTCCATGCTTGAGGCCTCAATAAGTAGGTCACAGATGAACCACCCACATCCTTAACTTGGGCAACAGCAGAGGGTTATATGTCTAATCTCATTTATTACATCCATTTTACAGTGATTTCAGTATTAGAAACATTAGGAAAGATTTCTGGCTTCTGGAAGGGTATGGGAGGATGATGGCATCTGATATTCTAGGAAAAGGCACTAGACATATTAGGGATGTGTTTATAAATACTGTATTGAATGTAATCAGATTGAAAGTAACCAGTGATTCAGGCAACTAGTCATGTCCAACTCTTTGTGACCCCCTTGGACTATACAGTCCATGGAATTCTTCAGGCCAGAATCCTGGAGTGGGTAGTCTTTCCCTTCTCCAGGGCATCTTCCCAACCCAGGGGTCCTGCATTGCAGGTGGATTCTTTACCAGCTGAGACACCAGAAACCAAATTAAACAGATGGTCAGTTTGGGTGCCTGTTAAAATATGGGCTTGGGAATGGCCAGTACCCTGTGTTACGTGTCTGAAGAGGAGGGCCGAGTGGTGAGGAGCCCCCATATCTGTCCTCCCATCTCCCCGTTCTCATTGGGTCCTGGAGGTCTGCACAGATCCCAGTTACGCGCAGGCTTGTAAAGCCGCAGCCTTCCCAGTCTTCTGGGTATCTTCTACTGCAGTGTGAAGTTCAGCCAGAGTTCATGCTTCTGAAGTTTCTTAAGCGTTTCAAAAGTGACTTCAAAATTTGGATCCATTCTTAAGAAAGTGACTTTTAAGTGCAGGAATCAGTGGGGAAAGGACTGATGGCCAAGGATCCGATCTTAAATGGCCAAACATGAGCTAAGGAACAAGTAACAGAACAAAATAAAAAGGGAAGGTTCGAAATACTGAGAAATCAGGAAAAGGGATATATTAATGAAAAAGCAGTGTCCTTATTCAAGCTGCCCAACTTTGATTTCCTTGTGTGGGAAATCCTTTTGCCAGTTTTAATGGTGGAGGTGTGTGTCACTGGTGCTGAAGGGCTAAAGACAGAGAGGCTTCTGTTCTCCCTAGCGCGTTTGGATGACCTTGTATGTTGGGGGTCTGCTGGCCTCAGCTGAGGCTGAAGTGGCCCCTTGGGGAGCTGCCCACATTAGCATAAGCATCAGGATAGTTTGTGTTTGCTAGTGTTTATTTTAGTTTCCATTAGTGCCTCCTGCAAAGGCTCTTAAAATTAGCCAGTGGAGTCCTCCAGACTAAATCTCTGCCTATTAATTGACATTAAGCTCTGCATTTAAGGGCTATCATAAGAAATTTAGAAACACAGCATCTGTCATAAAACAAACATTTTGGGTAAACTTAGTTGTTTTTTTAATTGCTTTTTTAAAAAAGCCGGGGATAAAATGGAGAAAAAGTGGAAACAGGAAAGATATGTTCATCTTTCTAGAAATCTTTTATTCTGTACCTAGTATAGTGTCTAGAATTTTGTGTCAAGTGATCTTTCTGAGATTATGACTTGGTTTCTAAGCCTTAGTAAAATCAGGAGTTTTAGAAGAAAAATTTCCTCTGGAATGCACAGCCTTTACCTTCAAGACAATAAAGAACTTTAATTCTGGACCTTTAAGACTAAATTACATGAATAATAACATGTAAGAAACTGTGATTTGTCTTTTCATCTTGTTCAGAAAGGCGTGATTATTTTCTGGGATTGGGTAGATACTATTTTTATCAGCAGCCCATTCTACCTGTTCCTATTTGAATGACAAGTAGATGTCCATTTTTAGCTAAATAATATATATTTAAAATTGTGTGTTCTAACACCTTCTGCCGTCTGTGTAATATGGCACAAAAGGACTTAGGTTTCCACCGAGGCACTTTGAAAAGCGTCTTATTTAATTTACATAAAGGATATACCACATCTGAAAGTTTTTTAAAATGGTGACGTGGTACCTTCAAAAAGTGAATTACAGATATTTGATGAGCTTACCAAGAGTCTGCATGTCAGCGTCTATAACACTGGTATAACCTAGGCACTCAGTAAATGTTAACTCAAAGTAAACATTTAAAAAAAAGGTGTATATATGTATAACCAAATCACTTTGTTGTACAGTAGGAATTAACATTGTAAATCAATTGCACTTTATTTTTTTTTAATTCTGAAGGAAAAAACGGTAAATATAAAAATGCCAAGTGAAAAGAAACCATGGCATTAAGTCGGAGATCACTCTCTGTGCTGTTATCAGTGGACATGCAAGGTTTTTGTTGTTGTTGTTGCTGGGGCTGGGTCTTCACAGGAATTGTCTCCCTTGCTGCAATTACTGAATTTTATGTGCAGGTTGGTCAATTTGGAGCCCAGGGGATTCTGCAGCTCTGTGTTTTATCTGTGACTAGGCTTTCTCTTGACTGGACCTTATCCTAATGTCCTTATTCATAAACTTGCTTTTGCAAAGTTGTCTGGGATTTCTGTAAACAATCAAGCTCTCTTCGTATCTCAATATTTCTCCCCACCAGAATTTATTGCCATGTACACTTACGAGAGTTCTGAGCAAGGCGATTTAACCTTTCAGCAAGGGGATGTGATTTTGGTTACCAAGAAAGATGGTGACTGGTGGACAGGAACAGTGGGCGACAAGTCCGGCGTCTTCCCTTCTAACTATGTGAGGCTTAAAGATTCAGAGGTAAACCCACATTAACTGTTTCCTCTCCCCTTCTGTGCAGTGATTCTCTTTTCAGGGAGTCATGAGGTTTGCCGGTGGAACGTCGTTGTTGGGTTTTGCTAAGCTCTGGAATGTGACTGCAAACACAGTGTGACGTGTCACAGTGTGAACTTGCCTAGTGGTGCTGCAGGGTCAGCCCTGGCTTCCCAACAGCAAAAGAACCCCCCCAGGGCTCGGTGGAGGCTGCCCTGAATGAGGCCAGTCTGCGTCTGCTGGGATATCGCTCAGGATTCCTCTCTTTTCCTGGATGTAACTGACTTAGGATTTAGAATAAATGTTCTTGATTAAGTCTCCATGGTCCACTGATCTGGGATACCCCAAGAAAGATACACAGCATAAATGTATTTTGGTGATACTAGCCCCAGAATATTGGGTAGTAGAGAGTTTTTAGAATTTATTTATCTTTCGTGAAACACAACATGGTTATACTTGAATATGCAGCCAAATTATAAACCACCATAGTGAACTGAAAGCAATAAAATATGGCATCTCATTTGCATTGCATAACAGGTGGTTAACATCCTTAGTCATAAAGGAGTTCTTAGAAATCTGTAACAAACACATTGATATATTCAGGGGAAGGGAGGACAGAAGAAAATGAAAAAACACAAGTGGTTATGAGGATTAAGCATATATGAAGATGACTGAGTTGAACAGTACCAGAAGAAAAGCAACTGTTTTATAATATCATATTACCAAAGGTTAAAAATGTATTAATAACATTTGTAGAGTTTTAGGAAATATACCCACATAAATACAAGACTGATAAAGTCCCATCTATATGAAAAGCAAAAGTGAAAGTCACTCAGTCATGTCCAGCTCTTTGCGACCTCCTGGACTATACAGTCCATGGAATTCTCCAGGCCAGAATACTGGAGTGGGTAGCCTTTCCATTCTCCAGGGGATCTTCCGGACCCAGGAATAGAAATGGGATCTTCTGCATTGCAGGCAGATTCTTTACCAACTGAGCTATCAGGGAAGCCACCCGTCTATATAATAGGGGGAAACCTATTACTTGGACTCAGAACTATAAATTTTGGATGTCCTTGTTCCTAGGAGCTCCAATTCGTTGGAATTATTTCAGAAAGTTAGTTGGATAAATTTACAATTTGTATATAAATCATGTTTACCGCTAGAATTTATATTTTTACCTACATAATAACAAGACACAAGATTTCACTAAGGCCTTTGGTCAGGCCTTGGTATCTTCTGACCAGAGATTGAACAAAGACTCAGTTTATTTTCAATGTTTACAAATTGGAAGTGGCTCCCAACTGTTGTTCAGTTCAGTTCAGTTCAGTCACTCAGTCGTGTCCGACTCTTTGCGAACCCATGAATCGCAGCACTCCAGGCCTCCCTGTCCATCACCAACTCCCGGAGTTCACTCAGACTCACGTCCATCGAGTCAGTGATGCCATCCAGCCATCTCATCCTCTGTCGTCTCCTCCTCCTGCCCCCAATCCCTCCCAGCATCAGAGTCTTTTCCAATGAGTCAACTCTTCACATGTTGTTAAGGGGGCCCTAAAAATTCAGTTGCGTAAAATGTGGTCCTGAGATGATACAGAATTAATGAAATAGTGACACGGGCCTCCTGTTGTATGGGAGCCTATCTCCTAGTGGCCAATTTCAAGTTAGTGGGAATTTCAGGCCATAAATGTAGCCATTTACCAGACCCATAGCTGCTTGGGGCGCAAGGCTGGGCCTGGTGNAATTAACCATTTGGACATCAAACATGAGCTTAGTGTTTAGGATGTAGACTGACAGTCTTCCTGGTGGGGCAGCCCCTGTTTGATTTGACACAGGGACAGGCCACACTCGTGTTACACACAGTCAGTACCCGAGCCCTGGGGGATCTGTACAGTGCCACTCTGCTTATTTTTCTCTCAAGAAGAGAGTAAAGGCTGTGTGCTTTACAGTACTCACTTTGCCCCATGTTTTCCTTGATACACATTGTAATGTCAGGAGGTAAAATGCTGCTGTGTTTCTCCAGAATGAAAAAAAAGGAATTTAGGGGCTCAAGCGGGTTCGTGACATCATGCATCGTTTTTTAAGTTGCTTGACCAAAACTCTTCAGTATGCAAATGAGACCTTCTGCTCTGTTTCAAGGGCTCTGGAACTGCTGGGAAAACAGGGAGTTTAGGAAAAAAACCTGGTAAGTGACAAACCCTGATGATTATTTTTTCAATGTTTTTAATGTAATTGATAGTTGCTCCCCATCTTTTATTAGGGCTAGAAACCTTTTTAAAAAAAAAAGAAAGGAAGGAAAGGAAAGACTAAAGAATCTGTCCTAAGAGTGGTTAGAATAGATCCTTTCCTTGGAATCCATTAATAATGTGTATTCATGATTATGAAATAAAGGCTGTTGCTTCACACATTGGGTATTAGGGACATTACCAGACGAATGTTCTCTTGGGATGTGAAGAAATAATTCAGGCAAGATGGTGGGACATTGTCACGCTTGCAACTGTAGGATTTGGGATCAGCTGCTACTTAATCCTTCTCTCATTGGGTTCAGTACTTTTTCCTTTCCTGAAAGCATATTCAGTCCCAGGATGTAAATAGTGGAGGAGATTAGAGAAGCCGCACGTATTGTCAGACAGTGGGGCCTATGAATTTAGAAGCTTTTGAGTAGTTTTCCTCAGGTACACAGTGAAGGTGCAAAATTATAGTCATCCCCCTGAACTCAAAAGTGTTTCAGTTTATTTAAACAAAAATCACATGTTCTATCAATAGAAACATGAATGAGCGAAGAAAGAAGCAGCTGGGAAATCATACGGTTGGTATGGCCTGTCTCCCTCATCTAGGTCATTTGAGCCCTTTTGCTATCACAGCCTTAAGAAATTATAGGTTGAGAGTCACCACAGCACTGAGAGAGGGACTTATGTATCTGTACCTGGCGCTCAGCCTCCAGACAGGCTCACTTGACAAGGAAAAGTGGGTTTTTTGGTAGTTTTAGGATTTCAGACTGACTCAAGATATCAGACCACCCCAGTTAAATCTTTGTTTTAACCCTGAGTATGCTATGGGGTTGGTCAAAAAGTTTGTTTGGGTTTTTCCATCGCATCTTACAGGCTAACCTGGATGAACTTTTTGGCCAACCCTATACATTTTGAATGGTCATTCCAAAGGGTCCAGAGGGCCTTACCATTGCACTGAAACCAGCGAGCTGCTCAAAAAAAAAAAGGAAAAGAGTATTGAGGCAGGTCACCAGCTACGCAGGCCACGTCCTTTGAGCAATAGGAACACTGGGGGCCAAATAGGGTAATAATTTGGATGTTTTCCGAATTGAAAACTCTTTGGAGTCTAGAGCTAATCCTTGGTGTGGTAGGGGAGAGTTCTCGTACCCAGCGCAGATTTCCCATCTTGGGCTCTCAGGGGAGCCCAGACATGTGTGAGCTGGGCTTTCTCTTGCTTCCCTGAGTTCTGGGACATGTCTGACAGGGCCAGCCTGCACCAGGACGTCCCAGTGCTCCTAGCGTGCTGGCCGCTGGCTACAGAACAGGGTCGGGTAGGGCAGAGGGGCCGGGTTGTGTTCCTTAACGCGGGGAATGCTGTCAGAGATGGGCCTTCTACTTCTCTCTTTCTGTCTGTCTTTACTTCATTCCTTGTGTCTTCATCTCTTTCTTCTGAGAACAGTTGCGATGGGGAGAGCGCGTGGAGGAATAGAACAGTCTGTTCCATCTTGCGTCTAGAAGTTCACAAGGCAGTCCCTGAGGATGCGCCAGAATTCAGTCAGAGAAGGGTTTTGTCCTTTCGTAGTCAACACCCGGTGCCAGGAGAAGTGTACTTTTTCAGAGCCTGGTCTGTGGTCTTGCTGGACTTTTTCCCATGAAGCTGTTCAGTCAGGAAAAGTACAGAACTGTTTTCATTTTTTTTTTTTTCCTGTGCGGAATTGCTGTTTTGCTTAAAACCCCCTCTTGACTCTAGGATCCTCCTTTAACTTGCAATAAAAAGAAGTAAACTGCTGTTGCCGTGATCCCTAGCTGGTATTCAGGGATCACCCTTAAAGTGTCAGCCACAGAGGAAATGGTCTTGTGGACGGAAAAGAGAGGCTGAGGAAAGTCATAGTGTAGAAGTCAAGCCAGTGCCTGCCCCTGGTGGCTTCTCAAGAACACAGAGTTTGTCTTTCTGTTGTTCCTGGCAGGTGGAATGGCTTCACTTGACTTCCTTGATTCACTCAACCATCCTTCCATGGACCATGTGATAATAATAAGCCCTGTGTGGGGGCCGAAGGCGGTGGGGATGAATGAGGCCCAGCTGTTGGCATCCTGAGGGGGAGGGGGAGGGGTGGGGAGTTTGTGGGGCAAGCTGGTGGGTTCCAAGAGATGAGGGGATCCTCGGGCACACTAGGCAGAACCAGAAGGCGGGTCCAGTCCCGGAGCACTGCCTTGCGGGGAATGGGGGCCCCCTGGGCCTTCTTCGTTGAGTAGAAAACCAGCCCTGTGCACTGGCTTTGAAGACGTTTACCTGTGAACCTGGGAGGTGGCTGTGTCTTGGCTGTCCTTCTCCTGACTCTTAACAATGCACTATACCATGTTTGGTCTTGTTTTCCAGAAATTGCACAGGTCATTGCCTCCTACACAGCTACGGGGCCTGAACAGCTTACCCTGGCCCCCGGTCAGCTGATCCTGATCCGGAAAAAGAACCCAGGTGGATGGTGGGAAGGAGAGCTACAGGTTAGTGTGTTTTCCATTTGTTTAAAATCCCCTGCCCATTTTCAGTATGCAAGATTTCAAAGGGATCCTATTTCACGGCAAAGTGCAGATACCCCCACCCTGTGTGAATCCTGCATTGGTGTAACAAGAGATGCCGCGTTCTCTAAACCCAGTTTGTTCCTAAGCCTTGGGCAGCCAGCAACAGAAATGTGAGAGCTGAGGATTCTTTTGAAGATGTATGTGTATCTGCTGGATTCTTGAGTTGAGACAGTGAGTGGTGGGAAGGAGAGAGTTCGTGATGGAGTGTTTCATCCTTTACTGTCACAGCAATACCGGAGCAGAGCTTCTCCTCCACGGAGCTGTGAGGTGTGATGCCACAGTGGCCTGTGTAGCCAAAGCCACATCTGCGTGGCACAACAGTTTTAGTTCTTGTGTGTGTGTGTTTTGTGTGTGTGTGTGTGTGTGTGTGTGTCCGTCCGTCCTCAGTTCATCAGTCTGTCTAGGTAAACCTTGATCGGGAAGGCAAAGATCTACATTGTGGTGAAATAAAGAAACACAGCGCTTTCTGTGCATATGGGGCAGATTAAAATTAGGAACTAAAGTGCCAGAGAGTGAAGAGTGAGCTGGTGGACTAAAGAAAGGTATCTTGGCTGGAATAGAAGGTACAGCCTAGAGTAGCCAAAGGCAGAACTTCCCCTGGGAGCTCACTGGTGGGCAGCCATTAAAAACCCCATCCAGCAGGGTGGACAAGATACAGTTTATCGGTTCAGTGTTCCATTGGGGTCCTGGAATCCACTCCCCTCATCCTTTAAAAAAATTTTTTTTGTTTTTGAAATTTACTGATATTTTTTGGCTGTGCCACACAATTTGTGGGATCTTAGTTCCCCAACCAGGGATTGAACCAGGGCTGTGGCAGTGAAAGCACTGTGTCCTAACCACTGGACTGCCGGGGCTTCCTTCCCTTCCCTTTTTAATAATGTCTCTTCCTTCATTGGGTCAGGGAGGCCTTCCGCAGACTTGTGGTCTCGTTTCCTGTAGAGAGTTGTCGCCTAGTGGCCTTCCCGTCCATAAGTGACGCCCCTGTTCTGAAGACTTAAGAGGGTCCCCATGGCCCTCCTCCTCAGCCTGCTCACAGGTGCGCCCTGTTGCCCTTCCATGTGTCTTGCCAGTCTGGCTCTCACAGTGACATCTCTGCTCCAGCCTCAGTCGGTGATCTGCTCTCCTGAAGACTAGCAGCAGCCTCAGACACCGATTTCTTCCTGCCTTTGCCCAGAGCATCTTCCTTCATGGTCGTTCCCGCCTCCTCCCGGCCCCCCACTGCCCCCTTTCTCAAGAGCTGGCCAGATCCCACTTCTTCCAGAAGCTTTCTATGACCGTCCTACCCAAGGCGACATCTTCCCATGAACCATGGTGGCCCCTATGCCTGAGCCTCTCTTGACATTTAGTACTGATGCCAATACTATTACTTAGCTTCCCATGCATGCTTCTTACTTCTTCATGTAGGTTATCAGCTCTTTGAGGGCAGAAACCATGTCTTTTCAGCCTCTCACTCCTAGTACCTTACACGAGTCTTAAGAGGGTTCTTGCAACCCTCAGTTGTCTGCCCAGGACGGCTTCTGGTGCTCTCACCAGACTTTGTGTTCTGCAACTACACGGATGAAGAAATTGGGAACATCATCTGGTGGTCCAGTGGTTGACTCCACACCTCCCCTGTAGGTGACATGGGTTCAATCCTTGGTCAACGAATTAAGATCCTGCATGCTACAAGGCATGGCCAAAAAATAACAGAAATTATTTTTAAAAGAAAAATAAAAGTTGCCAGTGAGTTCTGTGTTCTGCCCTTGGGAAACTGCACAGATGCAGGAAATGGTGGCGTCGCTGTGAGCCCCACGGCAGTGTATACCAGATAGATTAACATGGGGGAACTTTTAAAGAAGTGGCTTCAACCATGGGTGGGTTCAGTGTGAAGATAAAGCTTTAGTCCTTGAGCCAAGAGCATGAAATCTATCAGACCACAAAGGAAGTGAAATCTGATCTATGTTCTAAAAGTAATCCAGAAGTATCCTTCACGACAAATTGAATCAGATAAGAGGGTAAGGGTGAGGTATGGAAAGCTTCCTTTTCTCTGAGTTTTGTTTTCTTATTTTGGGAATAGGTTAGAGGGTAGGCATGCATGTGTGCACTGTAAATTGTTTTCTCTGCTCCTGGCGGTGTGCAGAAGGGTAGTTATGACACTTACCATCCCTAATTAGAGTCTTTGTCTCTTAGAATTGTGTCACGATTACAAATCTTGGTTCACCAACTTTATTATAAGTTCCTTCAAGTCATATACTATCCATTTCCAGCAACTCCCAGCATGTAAGTTCTCAATGAATGGATTTTGTGTTGAATTAGATTAAAGTGAAGGAGAAAGGACTGCAGTGGGAAACGTGACTCATCTATCACACAGGCTTGATGGCTTTTGAAGTCAAGGTCAAGCTCAGCCCCCTTGTGTCCTGCATATATTGCATGTCCGTCATCTTGTATATGTACAGTTAATATCCATAAGATCATAGATGCGAGTGTGCATCTTGGCTTGCCATTAACTAGCCTGTAACACTGAGATTATCACTTAACTTTCCTGAGCCCTACTCTTTTTATCTGAGAACTGGGAATAGTGAAAGTGGGAAATGGGAAATGGTAATTGTAGTAGCAGTATTCTTCTGGAATTGTTGTGTAGGTACTTATATACTAGATGTTTAACACAGGCCTAGCTCATAAGAAGCTCCCAATAAATGTTGTTGCCATTATTATTATTATTATTCCTAAAGTCCATATATAACGTTGGCATAAACCATAATCTCTGCCCGACCTGAAATTGACGTCTGAGAGCTGTTGAGCGAGCAGGGTTTTCTGTCCTGTAAGTGCTACACTGTCCTCTGATTGTGGCCCACTCCATCGAGCTCATGGGAAAACATTCCGAGCTTTGCCGACCATTGGCTGCCATAATTTGCATTTCAGCTATGCTATTTTCATTTTGTACTGTAGTAATCCATAGATTCTACTGATGTTATTCTGTTTTAGTTATGCAAACTACACCGTGAAAGAGGATGAACCTTTGAAACATTTTAATGTAATTTTTTTTATTATTAGGCACGTGGGAAAAAGCGCCAGATAGGCTGGTTTCCTGCTAATTACGTCAAACTTTTAAGCCCTGGGACGAGCAAAATCACTCCAACAGACCCACTGAAGCCAACGGCATTCCCAACAGGTGAGCGGTTTGCACTCTGCTTGGAAAATGGCTATCAGAAGATAGCCAATCATCTCCAAATGGAAAATGGGGTGTGCTTCCTGGTAGCCCTCCCACTCAGTTCTCTCGTGGAGTGGTGGAGGTTGTCTTTCACATCGGCTGTAACCGCCTCTTGTACTTGGGGGGGGCTGATATCCCACGAATGTGATATGGAATATGTTTTTCAAAAGGACCAAATATCTAAGCAGCTTTGCTGTGCTGGGTACAACAGACCCCTTGTTGGAACCAGCTTCCTAAAGGGGCCGTGAATGCTGTGCTATTGAAGCCAGATTTTTCTCTTGATTTCCTTCCAACTATTTAAATTGGGATTTGGGCTGGGGCGGCGGTGGGGGGTTGGGGGGAGACAAAAAGGGCCTCCTAAAAATAAATGGCCGGGGTCTAAATAGGTCAGGAGATTGAGCCGAGAGGCCACAGGGGTCTGTTGGTTGTCATGTGCTGCTCAGTAAAGACCAAAATAGCTCCCCTGTGACATTTCCTGTGAACAGAGGGGCTTCGCTTAATGGGCAGGATGTTATACATGCTCTCCTAAAGGGACCAAGAGGGAACAGAGGGCCCCGCAGCTGAGATGGTTGGCTATCTTCTGATTGAAGAGACCAAATTAGATGCTTTGGTAATGTGTGAGAGGGTGAGGTTAGGGAAGCCGACTTTTGCTCTGGGTCTTTAAGCCATTAATGGAATCTTGGGTGGTATTTGTGGAAAACACAGGCTTTTCCTTCCAGTACCTTGTGGCTAAATGTCTGTGCTGTACATCCCCAGTGAAATCAGATCAAAACTTGGCAGCCTTTGCAAGAAATGAAAGGATTGGCCAACTTTGTGACTGATTCCTGACCCCAGCTGGGCCCCTGTGCTTGAGCCCTGGCCTCCTGTGGGCGGAGGGGTGTGGTGCCCGTCGGGTCTCCTCTCCCGTGGGGAGGCCTAGTGGCGTGCCCTTCATCAGGTTGGTTAAAACCCACAGAAATTGTTTGCCGAAGGGATGGGATTAGCTGGAACATCATTAAAGCCTGAGCCTGTATACAGGTTGGTCAGGAAAGATGAACAGGGGTAACAGCTAACTAGGCAGACTACTCTGAAGTGTAAAAATGCCAGGGAATAAAAACAGTGTAACCTCCTGTAGGTCTGAGGGAAAATGAGAAAAGGAGAATTGTCCTTGAATGTGGAAATTGCTTCTTGGAGATAAGATTTTGAGACACAAAAGTACAGCAGAATAAGGCACTGGTTTTCCTTTTCACTAAGAGCTTCCCAGGTGGTGCTGGTGGTAAAGAATCTGCCTGCCAGTGCAGGAGCCGGCAAGAGACAGGAGACGTGGGTTCGATCCCAGGGTCGGGAAGATCCCCTGGAGAAGGAAATGGCAATCCACTCCAGCCTGTAAAATCCCACAGACAGAGGAGTCTGGCAGGCCACAGTCCACGGGGTTGCAAAGAGTCGGACACAGCTGAGCACAAGAGTTGAGAACTTTTCGGAGGTCAGCTGGTAATCACCTTCCACCTTAAAAAAACAAACAGCAAAAAACAATCCAACAAAAAATTAGAAAAGAAAAAAAAGAGCTGGGTTCGAGTCCCCATGTTCCACAGCTGTGTGTGCAGATGGGCTAACATTCCGAGTCAGCATTCTGCAGGAACATCACTGCCCTTGAACAGAAATGATTCCCTGGTAGCTCTCCCTTATCCCTGCCTGTTTTCTGTGGACAGCGGAACACCCAAAAGAGGAAGATGGGATGGGAACTAAAGTCGAGGCCTGCTGTTTCTGCTGTTGTCTTGGTCCCCAGTCCTCCAGCTTCCTCCACTGCCCACACTTAGACAAAGCCCTCAGAGCCCTCCAGGTAGCTCTGCCCTCTTCGGGCAAGGACACGGTCGGGACACGGGAGGCCTGGAGAGCCTCAGGCAGCCCGCGCCCCCTCCCGCTCACCGGACCTGTCTCCCGCAGTGTGCCAGGTGATCGGGATGTACGACTACACCGCGCAGAACGACGACGAGCTGGCCTTCAGCAAGGGCCAAGTCATCAATGTCCTCAACAAGGAGGACCCCGACTGGTGGAAGGGTGAAGTCCACGGGCAGGTGGGGCTCTTCCCGTCCAACTACGTGAAGCTGACCACGGACACGGACCCCAGCCAGCAATGTAAGTGCCCCGGCCGCCCAGCTGCCTCTTCTCTCTGGCGTCTCACGGTGAAACATGCAGCATTGCTCTGATTCTGCTGAGCTTTGTTTGCAGAACTTAGCTAGACCATTGCTGCATTCGCAACAGTCTCTTTGAAGACCTTCCTCGTAATGCAAGACTTTTATCTCGTGGGGTTTTCATTTTGTTGGTTTTTTTGGTTTTTGGTTTTTGGTTTTTTAAAAACATTCCTTCTGTAGCATGTCCCCTCCCTCCCCTCCCCCCCTTTTTCTTTTTTTTTTTTCTTTTTAATCATTTTGGCACCATGCTGTTTTACATGCCTGACTCATTTTCCTAGCTTGAATTTTGCTCATTGTTTTGTTTTGCTTATGTGTTGTTTTCCTCCTTTTTCTAGGAATCATATGTTGTCCACCCCCCCCTCAGGCTTGAAAGTCCTCAAAGAGACCCACTATCCCATATCACTGCCCCGAGGGATGATGGGAGATGCAGCCTTGATCATGTGACTTCCAGCATGATCACCTACTGCCTTCTGAGTAGAAGAACTCACTGCAGAGCAGTTTACCTCATTTTACCTTAGTTGCATGTGATGACAATGTTGAGTTATTACTTGCAGAGATAGAAGCAAAAAATTACAAAAATACACAGGGTAGTGGGTCCTTTTGTGGCTTTCCTAGTGACTCAAATTGACTTCCCCCCACCTTTGCACAGGTGCTTTCAATAGTTTTCAAATTATTTTTCAATAAATCTTTTAGCCTTTTAATAAAAAAAAAAAATGAATGACTTCTTTGCTATTTTGGTTTTGCAAAAAGACCCACTATCAAGGAATGCTGCATGTGCTATTAAAAAAATGTTCCAAATGTCCATAAATCTGAGACTTGATGTATTTTTTGTTTTTCATTTTGTCCAGTGTTATCAACTAAATTGTGTAGTTTGGGTTGTTGCCCCCTACTGTAGAAGTACAGAGAAGTTCAGTATATCTGTTTTAAAGACATGTAGAATGAGGCCAGTTAAACAGAAGGTGTTTTGTGCTTGTTTGTGTGTATCAGATGTACCTTGCTGAGCATGTAATAATACATCCTGTACATATGAAATTAGTTCTGTCCATGGCAAAAGCTATTACCTTGTATGATGCTCTAATCATATTGCATTAATTTTATTTTGCACAGTGACCTTGTAGCCCCATGAGAAAGCATGTGTGTTTTTGTTCGGTCTCAGATTTATCTGGTTGAGTTGGTGTTTTCTGTTTGGGGTTTTTAATTTTGCATATGTTCATACCATAAATCCGTAGACTATACCTTTGAGGTTGTCACGGTCGACAGTATCTACAATCTCGCCTTAGTCTCTGTTACACCAAGTTTTATTCCAGTGACTTCATGGAATGACTATTTCAAACAAATAATTTTCTTGACAAGAAAGAATGTATAGGAGTCTCCCTGCAATTAATTTCCAATGTTTACATTTTTTAACTAGACTGTGGAATTTCTACAGGTTAATATGAAATGGAGCTCATGGTCCATTGATGTGTTGGATGTTGTAGCTGAAGCCATGTGTGTCTTTTAAACACTAGTTGGAAGCTCTCAATAAAAACGCCGTTGCTGACAGCACAGAAAACGGGGCGGGGGGGCAGGGAGCCTCAAGCACAACCTAGCAGTTCTACTAATGACTTTTTAACAGTAGCGATCTTCTGTTTTACGTCTGTCCCCTTGGGGACTCTGTGCTGGCCATTGTGTAGCGGTCCTTCTCCACTCACACAGTGCCGAGAACGAGGACACCGCCTTGTTTGTTGGCGCGTCAGTATTTTCATGGATATGAATGTAAAATATATAAATATATAAACCTGCGGCTTTAACAACTGTAATACAACCTTTTGAATTAGTTATGTGTATAGATAATTAAATTCTTCATATAAAAGTTAGATGGAAATGTCTCTGTGTTCTTGATGTTGGAAGGTGGCAGTGGTGACGGGGAACCAGCCAGACTAGACCTAAGCAGGTGGCCTGCTGCCCATGTGTCCATTATGATACAGATGCCAGGGGACCCTCGCTCTTACCCTGCTACCCACCCCTCCCTGATCAACATGCAGACAGGTGCCTTCCTAAGCCTGAGTTTGAAGAATAGAACTCCCGGGGCTTCCCTGGTGGTCCAGTGGTTAGATATCACACTGCCCCTGCAAGGGCCAGGGGTTCGATCCCTGGTCAAGGAACTAAGACCCTGCACACTGCAC
>SJYQ01001304.1:411260-449731 GCA_006410935.1 Redunca redunca | reverse complement strand
TTGACTTCACATTCCAGGATGTCTGGCTCTAGATTAGGGATCACATCATCATGATTGTCTGGGTCGTGAAGATCTTTTTTGTACAGTTCTTCCTTGTATTCTTGCCACCTCTTCTTAATATCTTCTGCTTCTGTTAGGTCCATACCATTTCTGCCCTTTATCAAGCCCATCTTTGCATGAAATGTTCCCTTGGTATCTCTAATTTTCTTGAAGAGATCTCTAATCTTTCCCATTCTGTTGTTTTCCTCTATTTCTTTGCATTGATCGCTGAAGAAGGCTTTCTTATCTCTTCTTGCTATTCTTTGGAACTCTGCATTCAGATGCTTATATCTTTCCTTTTCTCCTTTGCTTTTCGCCTCTCTTCTTTTCACAGCTATTTGCAAGGCCTCCCCAGACAGCCATTTTGCTTTTTTGCATTTCTTTTCCATGGGGATGGTCTTGATCCCTGTCTCCTGTACAATGTCACGAACCTCATTCCATAGTTCTAGCTTAAGTTGTATGTGTGTGTGTGTGTTAAAGTGGGTAGTAGAAGAGAGAGACTTTGCCAAAAGGAAAGAGGGGAGGAGTTTGGATGAGTCAGTGTCTATTGCAAAACCAGAGTGGATTAATTCTGGAATTTCATTGAGCACACTCAATGCTTCCAAAATATAATTGAAAAAATGTGCAGTGTTTTCAGATTCACGTTTCAGACAGAGTTGTCAGCACTGCTTAGGGACAATTTCTTTCTGCATGAGTAAGGCTACAGATTTTGATAAAAATTATTCCTTCACTGTTTGGAATGTCTGAATAGATTTGTGGTCTTTCATTTTGCTTTAAAACATGATTAAATATGCTTTAAAAATCAAAGACTTCTGTCTGGTTTTTGAATTCCTTCCAGACTCATAGCTGGTTAATATTATATATGCCAAGTTGATTTTTTTGGGGGGGTCCAATAATATCAACTGAGATTCTTCCAAAGAAAAAAAAAAGTTTATAAAAGAGAAGGATTCATTTGTATACCACACTAAGATATCAAGAAATGTTCCAAAATCTTTATCAGGAATATTTAATTTTAAAAATGCTTTGCTGGAACTTCTAGGTAGAGTATACAGTCTGGGAGAAGGTAAGAGAGATCTCGGGGCAGAAAGAGAATCAAGATGAGAGTAAAACTGAGTAGGTTCTCCTTCGACCAGTGAGGATATACTGGGCTCTTTTATTTCTTGTGTTTTCATTGACAATGTGCTGTATATTGAGAGTTAGCTGAGACTGAAGGTCCTACATGCTGTGTAGTGTATTAACAACATTCAAGAGACTATGTAAGGTATCTTAGCTCAAGATGCTATGATAAAACCTGTGTCTTAAACAACAGAAATTGATTTGTTACATTTCTGGAGATAGGAGAAGCCAAGTTCAAAGTGCCAGCCAATTATGTCCCTGATGAGAGCTCTCTTTTTAGTTTGCAGGTGATTATCTTCTTGCTGTGTCCTCATATGGCAGAGAGAGGGGAGGGAGGAAGAGAGAGAGGTCTCAGGTCTCTTCCACTTCTTTTAAGGGCACTAATCCCATCATGGCTTCTTTGGTGGCTCAGTGGTAAAGAATCTGCCTGCCAATGCAGGAGACTCAGTGGGCTCAGTCCCTGGATTGGGAAGATCCCCCGGAGAAGGGAAAGGCTACCCATTCCAGTATTCTTGCCTGGAGAATCCCATGGACAGAGAAGCTGGCAGGCTGAAGTCCACAGGGCTGCAAAGAGTTGGACATGAGTGAATGAGCATATACACACACAGTCCCATCACAGGGGCTCCACCCTTGTGACCACATTAAACCTAATCACCTCTCAACACACGACTTTTGTGCAGGTGGCAGGGGGCAGGGCGGGGACATGAACATCCAATCCGCAGCACGGGGCAGGAAAAATACTCCTACATGGATGATCTGAATATTTAGCAAGCAGCAAATAACAATAACTACCATGTACTGACCACTTAGTGAGTCTGGACATCTACTGGGAATTTCATTTATTCTTCACAGAAACCAATGAGGTCTTTGTGGTCTTGTCCCTTTTATAGTTAAGGGAACTGAAGATCTGGGAGGTTAAATAAATGGGCCTAACAACAAGCAACATGACTTGGTTTGTCCGAAATTGGAACCAATCTATTTGGTGCATGCTTTTGACTCTGCAGATTTGAAATTTTGAAACTGGGTTAACAATACTCTGTTTCCAGACTCTGCCAACCCTTTGACTCTGTATCCTTAGAGATCCTTTTACAGCCTGGTGAGCTTCTCCTTGTAACTTCCACTTGTGGGTGATGGAGCTGCTCAAGTCAGAAACCTGCAAGTTAGTAAAGGTGCTCCCTCCTCCTTGGCCAGAGTAACAAGATAAGAATTCTAGAGGTTCTGTCCCCTTAATTTCCTTGCAGTCGATCTTCTCCCACTCTGTCTGTTACTACAATTCAGAAGTTTATCATTTCATTGCATTACTTATAACAGCCTCCTTACTGCCTTCCCTGACTCTAGGCTTGCCCCTTCCCTTTCATGCTTCCCCAAAATATTTTCACTCCCAAAAGTAACTTTTTGAAAAATCTGAACCCTATATTACCTACTACTAAAAAAGTTCACTCTCTTTTCATTGTTTCAGGATAAAGTTGAAGTTTCTTGATATTCCTTGAAATGACACTGTTGTTTTGGCTTTATCTTTCCAGATTCATTTACTGTGTAATACTCCCTTACTCAAGATTAGAGATTCCCTGGTGGCTCAGATGGTAAAGCGTCTGCCTGCAATGCAGGAGACCGGCTTCGATCCCTGGGTCAGGAAGATCCCCTGGAGAAGGAAACAGCAGTCCACTCCAGTACTCTTGCCTGGAAAATTCCATGGACGGAGGAGCCTGGTGGGCTACAGTCCATGAGGTCGCGAGGTGACTTCACTATCTTTCTTTCAACAGAAAACTAAAAAGTGATATAAACTATTAAACATTGATTTTTCCCCCTTCTCATATGATAAGAATGTTTTTTCAAGTCTCCAAAACCCAAGTTCTTCTTCCCTGCTCCATTTCTTCATTGTGTGGCTTCCACATCATTAGCCAAGATGGCTGTTTGAGATACAGCTCTTGCTCCCACATTTTAAACCACAGGAAGGAAGTGGGACCAAAGACAGTCTTACTTCTCCCCTGATGGTCCCTTCTAAGAAGTGCCACTTAGTAACCTTCATTTAGGCTCCATGTAATTGTCACATGGCCGCATTTGCTGCAAAACAGATTTGGGAAATGCAGTCACTATTTAGGGTGGTCATATATCCAGCAAAGTACTGGGGACAAGTAGTAAACTCTGACACTTTCCCTCTCAGTTATTTGCAGCAGCCTCTGCAGAAGCTGTTCTTTCTGCCCTTGGTCTGCGTCTCGCCTGCATGTCCCTAAGAGCACTGATTATGCACCAGACACGTAGATGTTCTTGTGTGCCTCCCCATTAGGCAGAGAATTTCTGGAGGGCATGGACGACTGTCTGGCATTCAACTCCCAGGTTTCTGTTTTTGTTTTTTTTTTTTTCTTTAAATAGATCACTGTCTTTAGCTTAAAAGGAGAAACATAACCATAGATGCCTGTGTCTGTGGACACAGCTTATAATTCTACACAAGAAACATGCATTGCAAAAGTACTCCAGCTACTGATACAAAGCCTCCGCTCTGAGGAGGTGATCTTTGAACTGAGATCAGAATTAGGAGAAAGTGCCAATCAAGAGATCAGAGGGAAGGGCCTTGTGGGCAGAGAGTTCAGCTAGGACAAAGCTTTGATTTGAGGCAGGAAGGGATGAAGCAGTGTGGCTGGAAAGCAGCCTGTAAGAGGGAGAGAGAAGATGCTGATATAGGAGTGATGGTAGGAGCAGACCTCCTGCCCTGTGGAGGTGGCACCTCGTGGAGGTTTTAGGAGTGGGTTCTGGAATATGCCACTTGGACACCCATGGTTCTACCACTTACTCACCAGGATATCTTGGGTAAGCTACTTAGTTCCTCTGTGCCTTGGTTTTCCCATCTGTAAAATGGTTATAGAATCATGTCTTTATAGAGCAGTTGTTAAGACTTCAACTAGTTAGCCTCTGGAAAGCAATGCCTGAAACATTGCAAGGACTCAGTGTGTCCTTTACACACTTCCTAATGTGTGTCAAGCTTCCTGCAACTTCTGTTTTTCCAAAATCTCATACCTACAACCAGCTTCTGTCACCCCGCCTCCCCCTCCCCGCTCTCTACATTTAGTTAGTTGCTTTCTCATTTACGATTATGTTGAACTGTACATAACAGAAAATATATAACAGGAGTTAAAGGGAGGAAATTTATTTTCCTTCCAAGTAGAAATCCCGAGGCAGCAGGCCCAGGCTGAGATGACGGCTCTGTGGACCCTGGTCCTTCCATCTTTCTCCTCTATTATCTTTCACTCTGGCTTCGGATAGTTGCTGGAGTTTCAGCCATTATCACACCCACATTCCAAGATGAAAGGTAGGAGGGAGAAAAGACCAAAAGGCATCGCAGCACTGTTTATACTAGCCAGGACATGGAAGCAACCTAGATGTCCATCAGCAGATGAATGGATAAGAAAGCTGTGGTACATATACACAATGGAGTGTTACTCAGCCATTAAAAAGAATACATTTGAATCAGTTCTAATGAGGTGGATGAAACTGGAGCCGATTATACAGAGTGAAGTAAGCCAGAAAGAAAAACACCAATACAGTATACTAACACATATATGTGGAATTTAGAAAGATGGTAATGATAACCCTGTATGCGAGACAGCAAAAGAGACACAGATGTATAGAACAAACTTTTGGACTCTGTGGGAGAGGGAAGTGGGATGATTTGGGAGAATGGCATTGAAACATGTATAATATCATGTAAGAAACGAATCGCCAGTCTAGGTTCAATACAGGATACAGGACGCTTGGGGCTGGTGCACTGGGATGACCCAGAGAGATGATATGGAGAGGGTGATGGGAGGGGGGTTCAGAATTAGGAACTCATGTACACCTGTGGCGGATTCATGTCAATGTATGGCAAAACCAATACAGTATTGTAAAGTAAAAAAAAAAATTTTTTAAATTAAAAATAAAGAGCAAAAATAAATAAATAAATAACAAAAGTCACATTCCTTTAATACTGTTCCTGAAACCCCACCAACAACATGCTGTTATTCCATCAGCCAGAACGACAGACCCCAGCTAGAAGGGACACTGGCACCCTGCATGTGGTTTGGTTATTGAGGCTGAATCTTTCTGGGATAGGCCCATCTTCTTTCTCACTGCCTATTTCTAATGCAATCTCTCATTCTTTGTCTCCTAGGCCACTTCTCGTGGGCTCTCTGCCTAAGGTTCCCACCTTCAGCCCATCTTACACATGAATAGTCTTCCTAGATATTAACACACTATTGACTGGAGATGTAGTATGGCCACAGGCATTAGTTTCTGCAAAAATCCCCTGGTCAATAATGTGTTAAGTGTCTCCCATCTCCTTTGAGCAGAACCCACAAACTAGCATCTCACAAGCAGCATCCAGCCAACAGTTTGATTGACCTTCATGTATTTTGAAAAATAAGTGAATTGAACTACTTATCAAAATGTAACAAACCAAAAATCACTCTAAAATCCTGTGTTTCTCTCTTTTGATAGCAGAGACTCAGGGCCTGCACCCTTGAATGGCAATAATAGCTGCGGTGAGTAATCACTCACAGCTCTGGATAGAATTTGGGATTTCCGGTCTGCCCCAATCCTTACCTACTCGTCCTCTTGCTTCACACCCAAACCACTTCCCTAATTTACATTTCCTGAGCATCTCCTGTAAGGACTTGAGGTTATGAGTCTTCACTGAAAGTCTAAAAATCCTTGTTTGTTCTTTAAGGCTCTCCTACTAACTGGCCTTTGTTCTCTCTTCCACATGAACTTTCCTTGATCCACTGTTATGCGCTCTGTGCCCCAAACACTCCCCACACCACACCTCTTATCAGTTTTATGAGGCCAGAGGCCATGTCTGTTTTGTTCATCAAATTATTCCCAGCCCTTCCCAGCCATGCTCATGATGAATGCTCAATAATTCATTGTTCAGTAAATCAATGAACCAATACTTACATTTTCCACTTCCCTATTTTTGCACATGTTTCCACTCTTTAAATTGACCTTCTCTTGTATCCACATGATTGGGACTTAACCATCCTTCACAGTCAAGCCCCTTCTCTGTGAAGATCCTCAGCCTCTTGCCAGAAGTAACTTTATCCTTCCCTGAACTCCTGTAAAACCCTCAGGCTTTTAGAAATCATAGAGCTCCCAGGTCACATATCCCAAAGTGCCCAGGACTTCTACACTCAGGAAGGAAACCAGGTTGTGGAAGACTCAACAGGCCTGAGACTCAGTATGCCAAATGGCTCTGGTTACTGTGTTTGGGGAGGAATGGGAAGAAGACTGGAGGCTGCTGAAGCCCTCCAAGCAAGAAATGATGGGAGCTCTGGCCCCGGGGTTGGCAGGGAGGGTAGAAAGAAGTGAATGGATCTGAGAGACTATAGGTATATAGTAGTGTCAGGATTGGATGATATAATGGAAGAGATAGTAAAGGCAAAGGAAAGGGAGACTTTCAAAGTGACTTTCAAAGTGATTGCTGGCTCATGCAAGAAATGAATAGTACTATTACTCCTTGAAAGAGGAAAGAGTTAGGGAGAACCAGGCCTTGGAGATTCATTTTGGCCTTGTTAATTTTGAAGCTCTTTGAGACATTCAAGCTGAAATGTCTAGTAAGAGGTTAGGTTTATGGGTTTGGAGCTCATAAAAGTTTTCTGGGCTGAGGATGTAAATTTGAAAAATATCAGGATTATTAGTTGTTGAAACTCTGGAAATGTTATGATTGTTGGATGACAAGGGATATTGTAGAGAACAGAGCTCATGTCCAAGTCTCAGGAAGCTGACACTTAGTAGCCAAGAAAAAACTGAACCTGCAGAGCACATAAAGAGGTAGTGTCCAAAGATCTAGGCGCGAACTAGGCAAGGACTGTACTGAAAAGCCAAGGAACAAAAGGTCTCAAGGTGGAAGGAGTGATAGGCTGACAGAGGTTAAGGAAGATGGAAACTGACAGACGCCACTGATGTGGCGTCACGTGCGTCAAGAGCGCCCTCTGAAGGAGCCATTCAGAAGGCTGCTGGGCATGGTAGAAGAAAGCCCACTTGAGTGTTGGCTGGGAGATGAGGCTAGGGAGAGAGTGAGCACAGCTGTGGTACCCAGGCCAGCAGTGGAGAAGGGATGTGGACTTTATGGTCATCCCTGGATAGGACAGAAAGTGTCCGTGGGTTTTAGTGATGCAGAGGTCATGGGTATCCTTGGGAAGAAGCAGCCACTGTGGGAGGGTATGAGGGTTGGAAGAGAGGCTAGAGAAATTGAGGATGGGAAAGGAAATGGAGACTGTGAAAACGAAGTGGCCGCATAATGAAAACCAACTTCCCTCTCCTTTGTCTCTCTGGCTCCACCCATGTCAAGTGTTTAATGGGAGCCTCACTCACCCCCTGCCTCCCCCAGCAAAAAGATCAACAGATGGTAGCAAGGAAGAGGAGATACAGTGTGTGAAGAAATGCTTCAGCTTTTCTCTGCGTCCCAAAGACAGCTAGTGTACTGGATTTTAGATACAAACCAGACCTCCTGTATTGGGTTTCCTCATTTGTGTGTTTAAATGATTTTGATGTCAAGCCCAAGGCCTACTGCTGATTTAGAGTTCAAAAGAATCTCCCCCGTAGTCCAGGGACATCCCTGTGTGGTTTCTAAGAAAGATGGGGAGTTCAAAAATGAAGGCACTGTCGCACATAAAAAGAAAACGAATTCACTGTGCAATCCAGAAGGGACAGAGAGTACTGCGGGCAGCTGGGCTTCGAGATTCCATCCATCAGAAGTGAGACAGAGAGACAGTTCTTGAACCTTCATCCCCGCATTACAGAACATGGCATTCAGATGACACAGATGGTGGTAAAAATGTGAAAAAAGAAAAGGTTTAACCACTGAGTTTTTTTCTGTCAAAGTCATTTAGCCTATTCTCTAATGGTTAGGTTACTTTCAAAACCCCATTGAATTTAAGGCAATAGATATTTATAGCAAAAGGTGAAAAATTGAAACATTTAATTGATCATCTAGGGGCTTTACAGAAGCCTTAAAATTTAATCCCATCACTCTTCTGGATGAGTAACTGTCCACCAGCAGTACTAGGTGAGCCATGAATTTAACTTGGAATTTTCTATTATGTTAGAAAATTAAAAGGAAACAGGTGTGAGACTTCTCTGGTGGCCCAGTGGTTAAGAATGCAGGGGATACAGGTTCGATCCCTGGTCCGGGAATATCCCCATGCCACAGAACAACTAAGACCCTACGCCAGTACTGAAACCCATGAGCTCTAGAGCCCATGTCCACGACAGAAAAAGCCAACACAAGGAGAAGCCAGAGCATCACAGTGAATAGCCTCCATTTGCCCCAACTAGAGAAAGCCCAAACATAGCAACAAAGGCACAGTGCAGCCAAAAATAAAAATAAATACATAAATAAACACAATTTTTAAAAAATGAAAGAGGTGAGATATTTTTAAAAGAATTTATCTTTTATCTGAATATATCCAAAATATCATTTAAACCTGTAATCAATATGCAAATGTTTTAATGGGATATTTTCTGCTCTTAAGTTCATACTAAGTCTTTGAAACTTGGTATGCATTTTACATTTATGACACGTCCAGTTCTCATGAGCCATGGTTCAAGTGCTCAATAGCCACAGATGGCTGGTGGCAACTCTACTGGAAAATATGAATGTTGTAAACAACTATCAAAGAATCATGTACAGAGATTTAATTGGAAATAGAGAACTCATATTTATGGAGCAGCAACTATGTGATAGCCACTGGGCTGACAGTTTTACTTATGTCACATAATTTGCTCATCTCCATAATTCTGCCACACAGATATCATCATTCCCCGCTCCATGGAGAGGGAAACTGAGAGGTTAACTAAATTATACTTTATAATTAAGAAGTGATCAAAGTCAAGTTTTAAACTCAAGCCTGAGCTTTTCTTTCTTTTTTAACATATAACCTTTGACAACATAAATAATCAATTACAAATAGACATTTCTCCAAAGAAGACGTTTATTGTTGTTTAGTTGCTAAATTGTGTTCAACCCTTTGTGACCCTGTGGCCTGCCAGGCTCCTGTGTCCATGGGATTTCCCAGACAACAATACTGGAGTGGGTTGCCATTTTCTTCTTCAGGAGGTCTTTCCTACCCAGGGATAGAACCTGCGTCTCCTGCATTGGCCAGTGGATTCTCTACCACTGAGCCACTAGGAAAGCCCAAAGAAGACATACAGATAGCCAAAAAGCACATGAAAAGATGCTCAGCATCACTAATTATTAGAGAAATACAGATCAAAACTATAATGAGGTGTCACCTCACACCAGTCAGAATGGTCATCACCAAAAAGTCTGTAAACAATAAATGCTAGAGGATGTGGAGAAAAGGAAGTCCTCCTACCCTGTTGGTGGGAAGGTAAGTTAGTATAGCTGCTACAGAGAACTATATGGAAGTTTCTTTAAAAATTAAAAATAAACTACCATATGATCTGCACTGCAGTCCATGGGGTTGCAAAGAACGGGACATGGCTTAGCAACTAAACCACAACAACCACATGATCCAGCAATCCCACTCCTAGACATGTCCAGAGAAAATCATAATTTAGAAAGATACATGCACCCCAGTGTTCACTGCAACACTGTTTACAGTAGCCGAGACATGGAAGCAACCTAAATATCCATCAACAGAGGAATGGATAAAGATGTGGTATGTGTACACAAGGAAATACTGCTAAGTCACTTCAGTTGTGCCCAACTCTGTGAGACCCCATAGACGGCAGCCCGCCAGGCTCCCCCATCCCTGGGATTCTCCAGGCAAGAACACTGGAGTGGGTTGCCATTTCCTCTAAGCCATAAAAAGAATGAAATAATGCTATTTGTAGCAACATGGTCGGAGAAGGCAATGGCACCCCACTCTAGTACTCTTGCCTGGAAAATCCCATGGATGGAGGAGCCAGGTAGGCTGTAGTCCATGGGGTCGAGAAGTCGGACACGACTGAACGACTTCACTTTTTTCACTTTCATGCTTTAGAGAAGGAAATGGCAACCCACTCTAGTGTTCTTGCCTGGAGAATCCCAGGGACGGGAGAGCCTGGTGGGCTGCCGTCAATGGGGTCACGCAGAGTCAGACACGACTGAAGTAACTTAGCAACAGCAGCAGCAGCAACATGGTTGGAGAGAAAGACAAATATAAGATATCACTTATATGTGGAGTCTAAAAGTATGATACAAATGAACTTATTTCAAAAACAGAAAGAGACTCATAGATATAGAAAACAAACTTATGGTTACCAAACGGCAAAGGGGGTTGGTGGGAGGGATAAATTAGAAGGTTAGGATACACACTATTACACTACTGTATAAAAATAGATAACCAGCAGGGACCTATTGCATAGCATGGGGAACTAGTCTCAATATTTTATAAAAACCTATTAGGGAAAAGAATCTGAAAAGCAGCATATATAAATAAGGAATATAAATATAAAGAATATAAAAAAGAATGTATATAGATGTATAAGTGAACCACTGTGCTGTATACATAAAACTAACACAATACTATAAATCAACTAGACATCAATAAAAACCTTTAAAAGATCAGTTAAAATCCCCCAGTCCTTGATATAGATCACGATGTTCACTCAAGACACATGTTCACAGTAAGAACAGCCGTGAGGCCCCCAAATATTAAACAGTCTAAAGAGCAATGAGAAAGAGACACCTCGTACACACACATGCTGTCAGTCAGTTGTATCTGACCGACTCTTTGTGAGCCTATGGACTGTACCCTGCCAGGCTCCTCCATCCACAGGATTCTCCAGGCAAGAATACTGGAGTGTGTTGCCATTTCCTCCTCCAGGGGGTCTTCCTGACCCAGGGATCGAACCCAGGTCTCTCATGTCTCCTGCATTGTCAGGCAGATTCTTTACCACCAGCACCACCTGGAAAGCCCAAGAGACTCCTCATCAATGCCCAGTTCCTATTAAATCATTTCAGGTCAGTCATTCAGACATGTCCGACTCTGATCCCACGGACTGCAGCACACCAGGCTTCCCTGTCCGTCACTAACTCCCAGAGCTTGCTCAAACTCAATCCGTGAGCCCGTGACACCATCCACCCGTCTCATCCTCTGTCATCCCCTTCTTCTCCTGCCTTAAATATTTCCCAGCATCAATTAAATACTAGATGGCAACCCATCTGAGAACATCTTTTACTGAGCATCTTCCTCATATAATAAACATTATGGAGGAAAAAAAAGAAGTAAACAAAATTACCTGGCCCTGACCCATCTCTGCAGTCTGCCTCTTCAATTTCCCTCACAGGAACCTTCCTGACTCCCATTTGGGCACCCCTGGTTCCCTCTGGCTGGGAGATCCTCCCTTTTCCCTCTCTGAGCAATTAACCCTTTCTCATCCTTCAAGATTCAGCTCAAAGGTCACTTCCTACAGGAAATCCTCCATGACCCCTGAGGCAAAGTGGATCATTCTGCCACTCGTGCATTCACAGCGCCTTTCTGTCAGAGACCTTATTACGCATGTGTTTCTGTTTCCCACAGAGTGTGAGCTCCTGGGAGTAAGGAGAACACTTTGCTCATGCTTGTTGAGAAGGGTCTAACTCAGCTATCAGCTAGGGTCACCCGGGTCCTTAAATTCTAGATAAGATTGCTCCAAACCCAATTCCATAGATTAAAGACACCTATATGCAGAGTACATCATGAGAAACGCTGGACTGGAAGAAACACAAGCTGGAATCAAGATTGCCAGGAGAAAAATCAATAACCTCAGATATGCAGATGACACCACCCTTATGGCAGAAAGTGAAGAGGAGATAAAAAGCCTCTTGATGAAAGTAAAAGAGGAGAGTGAAAAAGTTGGCTTAAAGCTCAACATTCAGAAAACGAAGATCATGGCATCCGGTCCCATCACTTCATGGGAAATAGATGGGGAAACAGTGGAAACAGTGTCAGACTTTGTTTTTTGGGGCTCCAAAATCACTGCAGATGGTGACTGCAGCCATGAAATTAAAAGACGCTTACTCCTTGGAAGAAAAGTTATGAGCCACCTAGATGGTATATTCAAAAGCAGAGACATTACCTTGCCGACTAAGGTCCGTCTAGTCAAGACTATGGTTTTTCCTGTGATCATGTATGGATGTGAGAGTTGGACTGTGAAGAAGGCTGAGCGCTGAAGAATTGATGCTTTTGAACTGAGGTGTTGGAGAAGACTCTTGAGAGTCCCTTGGACTGCAAGGACATCCAACCAGTCCATTCTGAAAGAGATCAGCCCCAGGATTTCTTTGGAAGGAATGATGCTAAAGCTGGAACTCCAGTACTTTGGCCACCTCATGAGAAGAGTTGACTCACTGGAAAAGACTCTGATGCTGGGAGGGATTGGAGGCAGGAGGAGAAGGGGACGACCGAGGATGAGATGGCTGGATGGCATCACAGACTTGATGGACATGAGCCTGAGTGAACTCTGGGAGATGGTGATGAACAGGGAGGCCTGGCGTGCTGCGATTCATGGGGTCGCAAAGAGTTGGACACAACTGAGCAACTGAACTGAACTGAACTGAAAGCACTTCCAAGGATTCTTCAAATTCGAGGAGAAGTTCTTATAGACTTATAGTTAATTCTCCTGTTAGTTGTATGATTATATGACTAGTTCTCATGTCCTGACTTTACCAAACTTTGTTTTGCTCTATATCTTGTAGCTAGTTCTTCATTTTGCTCTGGCATCAGCTGCTATATAGCATACAGCTTCTTCTCTGACCCACCCCACCCCCAAAGCAACCAACCATGAGAACAAGGCATTTTCCTAAAGACCAAGTGATCACAGGAAGGGTGACATTGCATACAACAGAGCAAACAACTTAAAATCATGTATTAGATCTTTCTTTGGCCTGGCTACCACCTCATGTAATGTTCCTACCTCTCAAAAACTTCCCAGCTCCTCTCTTTCCAATCTTTTTCCCACCACCCACCCTGCTTTTCCCCTCCATTGTTTTAGGAACCAAACCCAACATTCTTCTCATTTTCTTGATAGAATGGTACATCTTTCTGCCTGGGCTCTTCCAAATACCTATGTGCTGGGTGTTCTCCAGACCAAACACTCACCAAGCTATTTTCCCAAGCAAAGACAACTTCCTACTTAAGAAAATACTTAGCCAGCAATTAAGGTAATTATAACTTCACCTTCTGTCTAGAGAATGAACCAGGAAACCTTTTATGCAAAGGTTCAGATGGCAAATAATTCTGGCTTTGATCTCTGCCACAACTACTCAGTTCTGCCATTATAGCACTAAAATAGCAAATATGAAAGTGAATTAGTATGCTTCAATAAAACTTTATTTGTAAAACAAGCAGTGGGGGAGGCAGGCTTGATCCCCAGGCCAGAGTTTGCTCAGGGGCAGGATTTAGCCCAAGGATGGTAATTACTGACTACCCTGTTTGGGGCTTCCCCAGTGGCTCAGACCTTAAAGAATCTGTCTGCAATGAAGGAGACCCAGGTTCAATCCCTGGATTGGGAAGATCCCCTGGAGAAGGAAATGACTACCACTCCAGTATTCTTGTCTGGAGAATTCCATGGACAGAGGAGCCTGGCATACTACAGTCCATGGGGTCACAAAGAGTCAGACAGGACCGAGCGACTAACATGTTCACTTTCACCCTATTTTAGACAATAAGTGAACAAACAACCATATCCTTAAAAAGCTTCCAGTCAAGTCAGGGCAAACAAGCAGAAACATGAAGATCACTAATTTTTAAGAGGTCTTGAGTACTAAGTTCCAGATGAAAGATTCAGGTTATCCAAGCTGACATTTTAACAGAAATTTCTTAATGCAATATTGGATGAAGCACGAGTAACCTTCATAGTGTTGGAGGAGGTGCTCTTTTCAAATAGTTAAGCTCATTTGCTAGGAGGGCAATGATCATCTTGTACAAATGTCAACAATCTACAGCCCACACACCAAATCCTGCCCACCACCTGCTTTTTAATATTTATTTTTATTGATTGATGATTGCTTTCCACCACCTGATTTTGCAAATAAAGTTTTATTGGAACACAGCCATACCTGTTGTATTTACATATTGTCTATGGCTACGTTTGCTCTGCACGGCGGGGTTAAGTCATTTCATTAGACTCTATGTAGACCACAAAGCCAAAAGTATTTACTCTCCAGCCCTTTACAAGAAAAGTCTGATGACGCCTGATCTAGGACATTTGCAAAATGGGGTTGAAAAAGTCATTGTAACACTTTAATGAGACAACTTGTAAAACACTCAGTATGGTGCTGAACACATACAAAAATACTATTTCCCTCTCTTCTCTTTTTCCCTCCACATAGCACCTGATTGTAGAATAATGGTGCATTTATTATATCTTCTGTAATTTCCAAATGAAATCAATTTCTGTTTAGACAATGTTAAGGCCAGCAGACTATCACACACAAAGGATTTCAAGATTCTCTTAAAATGAGCTTCAAGGGCGTTGCTAAACGTGCATGTTGCTCTTTTGTTTATAAGTGGCGTAAAACCAAGGGAAAGTGGCTTTTTTTAAAAAAGAATACTTATTAATTCACATAACTAAGAATTCCTGGTTGGACCTTTGTGTATGGTGGGTCCAGACACTCAAGCCCTGTCATCAGGAATCTGTGTTCTCTTTGTCCTCTTCCTGGCAAGGCCTTCCTTCAAGCAGTTTCATTCGCAGGCAGACTCTCCCCATGCACATGGTGGTGGCAAATGCCCAGGAGAACGACAGACTGTGGCTCAGCACAGGGTCTGCAAATGATAGCCCTCAGGTCAAAACCCACCTGAGGCCAGTGAGCTAAGGAAAATGTTCGCATTTTCAAGGGTTGCAGAAAAACGCAACGACAATTATGTGACACGCATGACTGGCAAAGCTGAAAATAATTATTATATGGCCCTTTACAAAAAGGGTTTGCTGATGACAGGGCAGTCCAGTACAAAAAGAGCTATTCTTGTCTGTTGTTTCCAGTAAAAGGCCCAAGACTGGGACCACTTGTTCCCCTGTGCAGTGTTCTGGAAATTTTTCCATCTGTCTCAGATGTCAGACAGAGTTGGATCAAGTGCTCCCCTGGTTCTTCCTTAAGCTACTCTTAAGTATGTAGCCTTGCTCCTTTGTTCAAAGTTCTATTTGAACTAAACAATCTGCTTAGTTTTGTTTTTTTTTTTTTTTTTTCTTTTTTGATGATTTCTTTTTTCTTATTACTCCTTTCTTACCTTTAATCACTTTCTATGTTCTTATTTTATAGCTTCTATCTGATATCTGGTTTTGGAAAGATGGATATTTCTATTGCTATGCCTGTTGGCATTGGCTCATACATTTGCTGTTGTTTTTTTTAAAAGACCTTGGATTGTGAACTCATTTCATCTACTGTTTGATCCATGGGAAACTTGGGGCTCCAGGTTTGGGGATATCTCTCTAGTAATGCCTCAGCTCTGCATTTGTCAGGAACTTGGGGAGCATCTAAGAAACGCCACTATGCTAATTTAACATCCAGAGGTGTCTGGTACCATATGGGGAGTTCCCTGTTGAACTCCAAGGCTAGAGAGGGCAGGCCTGGGGTTTCAAAGTTTTCCACCACTGAGAGCTCACTCCAAGGAATGTGAGCCTTCCTGTCATTTCTCTTGGTCTTTTGAGGGTCTTTTCTTTTCTCTTTAAAACCTTTCACTACGGGTAACCGCTTTACAAGAGATACTGAGTTTTCCTTCTGTCCCAGAGTAACCACTATATCCCAAGCTCCTCAGTTTCTGAGATCATCAAATCCCCCCAGGTAGCTCCAGCTTTAGTTTGCAGATTGTGCTCTGGTTTCTAGTTTTCATTTCTTTTTTGGTCCCTGGGATTGCCTTTTCTCTCTTTTGAGTCCAGTGTGACATTTAAAGGAATGCTAGCTCTATTTTAGATAGCATTTCCAGGTGTCTTCATAGCAGGAGGGCTCCATGTATTGCAATCCACCACATTGCTGGAAATAGAAAGCCCATTAGGCCCCTGAGATTCTGTGTAAGAATCTGCCAGCATCGTGTGCCCCCCGCAGACGTCTTCCTTTGTCACTTTATTCATCTCCTATAATAGCACTCAAGAGCTGCTTGCAAGAGGGTCGCTGGAGATGATCATTTGAGCTAGTTACCAGGCTGCTGATGTAGGTACTCGATACCCTCATTGAAGGGGAGCAGCACAGTAGTGGGGGTGGGAAGGTTCTGAGTACACGCTCTAGAATCAGACTGAGTTTCACATTTGGGTTCTTCTGCTTCCAAGATGAGTAACCTTGGGAGAGCCATTGAACCTCTCTGCCCCTTCATTTCCCAACGCATGAAGCAGGAATAAGATAGAACTAACCCCAGGGAGTTGCTGAGAGCATTAGATACAGCAGTGCACACAAAGGGCCTGGCACAGGGTGAGAGTTTAAGGAAAAGGCCCTGCACTGGGGAGGCTCTTCTCTAAGCTCTCTCATGCACCAGACCAGTGATGGAGGGACAGAATTGTCCTGCCTCTTCTCTGAAGTAAAAACAAGGAGGGTGAAAAAAAAAAAACAACCCTGAGATCATTGCCTTTGCAGCTGAAGAGATTCTGACCCAGTCCTCAGGAAAATAAATAAATAAATAATAAGATTCTTAAAAAGCCCCTTTGAAAATGTAGACTTGGGTAAGGATTACCTAAAGGTGTGTGTGCATGAAACTTTACTCAAATAAATCATAATGAAAAAGAATATGAAAAGGGATATATATATATACTGAATAAATTTGCTATACACCAGAAACTAACACATTTAAATCAGCTATGCTTCACTAAAAATAATAATAATAAATAAAAATGAAGCTCCACAGAAGGATCTCAAGGGGTTCTCAAGCTCGGAGGTGTCAACCTCACATAGAGAAGTTGCAGAAAGAATTCACAAGCCACGTGAACCTTCCTGAAGGCAGGGCTGGCACTGGGTGGTTCAGGGGACTCTAAACCTGTATCACTGTGGATCTCTACACTGCCCTCCATCAGTCTTTTATTTAACACCTAAGTGTCAGTACTGAAGTGCCACACAAATTATTTGGAAATGTTTACTCTAAAAAGGAGAACAAAAGACTGCCCAAAGCTCCTAAGCATTTTCAAGGGAAATTTGAACTGATGCCAAAAAAAAAAAGATTCGTAAAATATAAATGCATTTCTGTTACAGATTAGAATCAGCATTGTTGAAAAGATTCTTTTGGAAGTATTTTTTAAAAAAATATTTGGCTACAGGAACAGTTATTTTTCCAAAAAATATTTCCAAATGGGTCATTTGGCACTGCCTGGCAGGGGTGTGTAGGTTAGGAAGTGATCCGCAGGCTGCTTCCTCTTGAGAAGTCCTTAACTCACTGGGAAATGTGTTTCTCACTCAGCAAGTGCTTACTCTGCAGCCTGAGAGGCAGAGAGAGGTGATAAGGGCCAGATATCAGGAGCAATCTTTCTTCTTTGAAGGTTGCCAACGTTTATAGGAGCAACTATCTATGAGCCTTTAACAAAATTTTGTAGGATTTGGTTAAATTCAGATAAAAACTTGCTACAAAGTTAATCATTTTTACAGCTAAAATCCTGCGGTGTGTTTTGGGGGCACAAGTAGAAAACAGTTCACACAAATTATTGTGATTGTCTTGTTCATATGCAAGCCCATTAAATCTTCCTTTCTTATTTTTTTCTTTGTAGTTTGCTGATGTCTCCACGTTGTGACAACTTCAAATGATGCCCGTTTTGCCACCTGCTGACAGAGCAGAGCTAGAGTCTCTAGGCTGAAGTTCAGGAAAGCACATTTTGCTTTAATACACAGAGGTAATTACTCACACTGAGAGCTGTCTATTCCCTGAATTTGTTTGGCTTTCCCCAACAATGAATTCCCATCACAGAGAGCAGGAGAAGTCATCATGAGAAATGCTGCAGGAGGGTTTCTGAGTTGGCTGTGGGATTAAAACACAAGATCCTAGGCCTTTTCTAAGCTTAAGATTCTATGATCTCACCTTCTAAAAATAATATTTGCATAGGACTTCAAAGTGTTTAATAAACCTCACACGATCTCATTGATTTAGTTTTATTTTATTTTTATTTTTTAAAGTCTTTACTGAATTTGGTACAATTCTGTTTCTGTTTCATGTTTCAGACTTTTGGCTGAGAGGCATATGGGCTCCTGGTTCCCAGACCAGGATGGAACCTGCACCCCCTGCCCTGGAAGGTGAAATCTCAGCCACTGGACTGCCAGGGAAGCCCCATCATTGATTTATTTTTAAGCAATGGAGATCACTTCTTTCTGACTTGATAATAAGTGTCAGTAAATAAAAATAATACAAACTTCTGAAGAAAGAAGGCAGAATGAAGACAAAATATTCTCCTCCCTTAATATATAGTATATGAACAAAACTAATAAAAACCAGTAAGAAAAGGAAATCAGCAACAGCAAGCAAACAAGGAAATGGGTACAAACAAGGAAGTGAAGTAACGTCAAGTGAAGTGAAGCGAAGTACTTCAAAAAGAGGAGGACAAGGAAAGGAAGGGGAACTTTTAGAAGAGTGCAGATTCCAACCCTGTGCTCTTCCTAAAGGCCTTGAATTATCAAAAATCTTGAGCATTTTCATCAAAAGCTCCACATCTGGGAAGAAAAAAACTTGCTGAGTATATGAGGTTATAAAACAGGTTATAATAATATGAATTCAACATACTGAGGCCCAAAGGGAAAAATAATAAGAGAATGATCTTTTTTGAAAATGGAGATTTAAGGTCTATTGAAAGAAATTAAAGACCAAAATATTATCATGGAACTAATAAATAAAAATAGCAAAAAGCTGAATAGACACAGCTCAAAATAAAATTATAGACAGAAAAAAATGCTTGAGATAAACAGTAAATACGAAAAGCACAAAGCAACTTAAACCTGTTTGTTATTCTTAAAATAGAGAATCCACAAATAGGACAGACTAAATATGCAAAGATATAAAACAAGAAAATTGCCCTGACACCCAATGAAACGAAGCAAAGCCTGAAAGAGCACAGCAGGATCCAGGAAAGGAAAGACTGAATGCTCAACACTGAGACACAGCCTCTATAACTTATTGAACATCAAGGACTTGAAGGGGAAACAAACAAAAAATATCCTTTGGCATACTGACATTAAAAGTGAGGGAAGTCAATTAGGTCTGCACTTAATTGTGATAATCAATACTCAGTGCCAGAATACAATGAAGCACCGTCTAAAACTTCTAAGGGAGAGTGTGACTCAAGAATTGTTTACTCACCCGAGATGATTTCTAGCATAAAAATCTCAGACAAATATTCTGACATAGGAAGGGACTCAGAGAAGACACACCTATGATCTTTCTTGAAAAAATTATTCAGTGATTAAACTCAGTCCAGTTAGAGATGAGGCAAAACAAAGTATCTGGGAAGGGACAGGATGGGGTAAAAAGGACGGGTCATGAACATAAAATCTACTTGAATACCGAACTGATGATATGAAACCATTATGGGAGTAGTGTTTCCACAACAGATTGTGAATGTTACAAACGATGATACTGTAAAAACAGTAACAGGGTCAGCACAGGGAGGTGAGGGGTGGGGAGATGGGAGGAAGTGCAAGACAAAAGGTTTACTCATCTTTCGTATCCTGAGTCATTCAATACTCTCTAAAACTGAAACCTATTCTTAAGAAGTAATGATTCCAACATCTTAAAATCTTTCATAATTTCTCTTCTTAACCTTATTTCCCCAAGAGGGAATGTTAAGGAAATAATGGCCTTTGTGGTGAAGATGCATTTAACAGAAGGGCAGCGATTCCTTCAGTTTTAATTTAGTTTTACTTTTCCAATGTTAAATTCAAGTCATAGTAAATCTATTATTTTATTAAAAATAGCATATGTGGTATTCTCATATTTCTGTAAAGGGATTTCTTCCTGTCTAGGTCTGTGACATCTTGTCTCTTTAAGCATACCGTCTTCTTTCCTGTCTTCTCCCTTCTAAACAGTGCCCAGATTTTCATTCAGCTATCTCCACCAGATAATATGTGCCATACATGCATGTGCTAAGTCGCTTGTCATGTCTGACTCTCTGCGACCCTATGTACTGTGGCCTGCCAGGCTCATCTGTCCATGAAATTCGCCAGGTGAGAATACTGGAGTGGGTTGCCATTTCCTCCTCCAGGGGATCCTCCTGACCCAGGGATCGCACCCGCACAGGTGACTCTGAACCCAGCTCTAGCCCTGCAGTGCGGTGACTCATCCCAGGATAATCCCATTTCTCCTTATCCTAGGGAACTCAGGCAAAGCCAACCAGGGTGTGGTATAGTCCTGCCTCAGAATCTAGGCTTGTGACCCAGCTGAGTAAGGCCAGCATGGCTTGAGGGAAGGTTTTTCTGGGAAAAGAGGTATTCTAGCTTTTACAATACACACACCACACTCACCAGGGGAGGCTCCTTCTCTCCCTCTGGACTTGTTATGGGAAACTGCAAAGCCCAGAGTGGCTACAGCCATTGTTACCACAAATGAAGCCAGCCTGAGGCCCCCACACACAGAGGGTAGAGCCACGGAAAACTGAAGTGGATCAGACTGCTGTCTCTGAACAGCAGTTATGGCAATCAACACATTCCATATGAGATAAACCCATTTGAATCAGATTTTATAGACATCTTTTTGGAGCTAAAACCATTGTAATTGATTCATCTGCTTAGAAAGATGTAAAATATCATTCACTTAATGATAATCATTTGGGGTTATTATAAAGCATGGACATTTCTCCATTGCTTAAATACTTCACAACGAGAATGTTTCATTTTTACAAACACAGAATAGTCATCCTTCTTGAATATTAAATTGTTAAACATAAAAGTCATATATATTCACTACACACACACAAAAAAATCTAAACATTTTCTCTACCAAGTGCCCCAAATAGAATTAGGGGGAAAAAAAGAACATTTTCTGGTCAGAAAATATAATAAATATCATTTTTGAAACTATTAAATCTTTATTATGCTAAGCACTTTATATGGATTATCTCATTTAATTTTCACATCTATGAAGCAGGTAACATTATTGTCTCCATTTTATAGAGAAATATCTTTTTCACCTTCTGTGATTTCCTGAAATTCCTTGGAAAAGAAAGTCTTTAATAGCATGATTAAACATCAAACGTTTATAATATACATGGGATGGGGAAAAGTAATATGTACACATGAATAATGCTACTCAAAATGCAAATAGAGGTAATAGATCTTTCCCTGGTTTGGTAGACACAGGGTTGATTGGCAATCTCTAGGCTTTTGGAAGTTGGGGGTGGCAGGGTTTTCTCAATCTCGTAAAAACGCAGTCCCAGAACTCACTCTGAGAGCTGCTACCTCCTAACTGGACCTCTGGCATTTTTAATAGTCTGCTTTATTTAACGTTGTCTCTCTAGTACCCATCACAGTGGCTGGTACATAGTGGGTCCTCAGTGAATCCTTGGAGGAAAGGAGAGAAAGGGAAGAAGGGAGAGGGGGAAGGAGAGGAGGTAGAAGGAGGGAAGAAGGAAAGGAAGGAAGGAAGAGAGGAAGAGAGAAAGAAAGAAGCAGGGAGAAGGGAAGCGGGGAGAGAAGGAAGAAAAAAGCAGAGAAGGAAAGAGGGAGGGAGGAATTATTTTCAGTTTCACTTCTGATCCACCCACCTATACCTTTCTCCAAGTCCGTGGCGCCAAGGGATGAACATGTTTTTCACTTTCTCCTTTTACTCTTTCTGCTGGTGGCAAGACGTATGATGGTAGGAGTTCAAACAGCATCTCAGAGCATGAGAGCATGAAAGGAGAGCTACATTTTGAGGATGGCAAAGTAACAAAATAGAATCCTAGTTAAGCCACTGTTCCAGCTTGGATTGCTTCCCAGATTTCAGTATGGGGGAATAAAAAAGTTATCCTGTTTCAGTTGTTGCATCTTGGTGTCTGTTAGAAATAGCAGCCTGATTCTTGATTACTATGAGTCAAGTATGGACACATTCTAATAGAAACCATAGTTACCAGAATGGTGAAATCACTGACATTTCCTTAATTTGGTTCTTTATTTTTAAAAATATTAGATTTCTAGAAACCAGTTTGAGGGAATTTATTGGGTCATATGATTAAAACCTCCAGGGGATTTTTGGGCCCAGACATAGTTAGATTCAAACAATGACTGTAGAACTTAACCCTTTTCTCCCTCTCTTGGCTCTGCATTTCTCTGTATTAAATTGATTCCTAGGGAGGGCTTTTCTATGAGGTGAAGGCTGAAACTCCTGGCTCACAGTATCCTTAGAGATCGCAGTTACGGTGGGGGAAAACAAAACAAAAACTCTTATCCCCAGCCAGAGTTCCCATAAAATCCTCAAGTCTCACTCTCATTGGACTCACGTTAGATCATGTGCCCATCTCGGAACCAATCGCTGTGGTTCATGGTTCAGGCCTGGGACATGTGCCTGTCCCCGGAGCCGGGGATAATTCACCTTTATAGATCACACTCAGGCACACTGGGAATGAGAAAGATGAGGTTTTCCAGAAAAGCTCCAAGTGCTCTTACCAGGAAGAAAGGAATGAGTGCAGGCAGGCAATAACCGCAGATGTCTACGGCAATTTATTCCTTGATTTTAATAAATATTTATTGAGCACCAAGAATGTACCTGACCTTGTCTTAGGCAATGGGCATGCAGACTGAAGAAAGCAGACAAAAATCCCTTCTCTCCCAGAAAGGAGATGATGAAGCAATTTCTTGCGGCCTCTTAAAAAGCTGATGTGTACCTTCTTCTGGGAATATTACCAAACACACCAGGGGCTAGAGAATAATCTTTAGGCCCACAAAGAAGCAACTGGGGCTTTTAAATCATAGAGAAGGGATATACAAAGGCTATATGGAGTTTTCCTGGTGAAGATGAGAGGGGCTAAGAGAGGAGCCATGAAACAATCAAGGAAATATCCCAACAGTTTATAGGTGAAATCTGGGCATTTTTCAGGTGATGTCATCTCATTCCAAGGAGAACTCAGTTATTCTTTTTCCCCCATTCTAATCTTGCTGCAGAGTTTAAAGGGCTGGAAAAAATATTAGTCTAATATATGGGCACCAATTAGGCTTTTACGGGACTGGGGAATAAAGTACTAACTTCTATAAGTTGTTTTGAGTGAAAATTACAAAGCAATTTGTCTCCTGGAGAAGTATGGAAGCACTTGCCGTGGTTTCCTGTTTTGACACTCTCTCTCCATGCCAGCTTGTTGTCTCGACAAATTTATTTTCAGTGGCGGTAGGACATATGCTTATAATTTCAGGAGTGGAGCCACTTGAGATAAGGTGGAACTTGTCACTGGAAAATGAGCTCCAGGGAAGTTGTTTCCTGGCCCCATATTTCAAGATAGGTTTGTTATTCTCCCAAAAGCGCCCGAATCAACAAAATTGATTCAGAGCGTTGTGCAAATGTCTGACACAGGCACAGACCATATTTCAAATGACATATAAGCATTTGCTTTGTACCCCGTCTGCTCAGTGCTGGTCCTCTTCTCCCCAACCCAGCCGCCAAAACTTGGCAGATACTGCTAACCATAAGGTTTTTATTTCTTTGAACAAATATCTGGTGAAGAAAGAAAATGGAAATAATCAAACGTTGGTGGCGGTTGAGGGGTGGGGGTGGGGGAAGAGCCAAGAAAAGATCAGCAATGAATTTCGTTCTCCTTTAGTAGTTACTGGGGTGTTTCGGATGACTTGTAATGTACTTGCCAAAAGCAAAAGAAAGGGGCAGCCTTGACTAAGGTGAGTCAAGTTTTGTGGCTATTCTTTAACTCAGCTTCTTAAAACTAAAGGATCTCTTATAGATGAACTTACAAGTTACTTGCTCTCTCTGAGTCTCATCTGTGAAATGGGCTTAATAACACATAGCCCCTAGGTTATGGTCCCATGTAAAGCACCAGGCAGGCTGGCAGGCACAGAGGGAGTGCTTAGTACCAGGTGGTCACACGCACATGCACACTCACATAATGTCATGTTTATGGAGTTGTTTATGTCACAGAGAGCTGGCGGTAAAGCCGGGGACTACAGTCTTCACGTACAGGTGACTCAACCAACAACGTCCCTAGATGCAGCTCAGGAGCCACCAGGGCATTGGAGTGACAGGCTCACTCGGAGCAACCAACTTCAAACCTAGACAAAAGCAGCTCTCCCTGAGGGCTGAAGCATCAGCTTCCCCTCCCCCACGGGGCCATTTAGATAGCAGAGGCAAGTCTGAGATGAGAAATGGCTGATAGCAGCCCCGAAATAGAGCAGACCTGAGGTGGGATAAAGCTCTCTGTTACCCATCAATGTCAGCAGCACCTCAGTTGGAAGGTGCTGCAAGCTTCCCATATAAGGCAGGAGATGGTNATGGGACCAGATGCCATGATCTCAGTTTTCTGAATGATGAATTTTAAGCCAACTTTTTCACTCTCCTCTTTCACTTTCATCAGGAGGCTCTTTAGTTCCTCTTCGATTTCTGCCATAATGGTGGTGTCATCTGCCTATCTGAGTTTATTGATGTTTCTCCCAGCAATCTTGATTCCATCTTGTGCTTCCTCCAGCCCAGCGTTTCTCATGATGTACTCTGCATATAAGTTAAATAAGCAGGGTGACAATATACAGCTTTGATGTACTCCTTTTCCTATTTGGAACCAGTCTGTTGTTCCATGTGCAGTTCTAACTGTTGCTTCCTGACCTGCATATAGGTTTCTCAAGAGGTCAGTCAGGTGGTCTGGTATTCCCATCTCTTTCAGAATTTTCCACAGTTTGTAGTGATCCACACAGTCAAAGGCTTTGGCATAGTCAATAAAGCTGAAGTAAATGTATTTCTGGAACTCTCTTGCTTTTTGGATGATCCGACAGATGCTGGCAATTTGATCTCTGGTTCCTCTACCTTGCTTGACATCTGGAAGTTCATAGTTCACGTACTGTTGAAGCCTGGCTTGGAGAATTTTGAGCATTACTTTACTAGCCTGTGAGATGAGTGCAATTGTGCAGTAGTTTGAGCATTCTTTGGCATTGCCTTTCTTTGGGACTGGAATGAAAACTGACATTTTCCAGTCCAGTGGCCACTGCCGAGTTTTTCAAATTTGCTGGCATATTGAGTGCAGCACTTTCACAGCATCATCTTTTAGGATTTGAAATAGCTCAACTGGAGTTCTATCACCTCCACTCGCTTTGTTTGTAGTGATGCTTCCTAAGGCCCATTTGACTTTGCATTCCAGGATGTCTGGCTCTAGGTGAGTGATCACACTATCATAATTATCTGGGTTGTGAAGAACATTTTTGTATAGTTCTTCTGTGTATTCTTGCCACCTCTTCTTAATATCTTCTGCTTCTGTTAGGTCCATACCATTTCTGTCCTTTATTGTACCCATCTTTGCATGAAAATTTCCCTTCATATCTTTAATTTTCTTGAAGAGATCACTAGTCTTTCCCATTCTATTGTTTTCCTCTATTTCTTTGCACTGATCAATGAGGAAGTCTTTCTTATCTCTCCTTGCTATTCTTTGGAACTCTGCATTCAGATGGATATATCTTTCCTTTTCTCCTTTGCCTTTCACTTCTCTTCTTTTCATAGCTATTTGTAAGGCCTCTTCAGACAACCATTTTGCCTTTTTTGCATTTCTTTTTCTTGGGGATGGTCTTGATCACTGCCTCATGTACAATGTCATGAACCTCCATCCATAGTTCATCAGGCACTCTGTCTATCAGATCTAATCCCTTGAATCTATTTGTCACTTCCACTGTATAATCATAAATCATTTGATTTAGGTCATACCTGAATGGTCTAGTGGTCTTCCTTACTTTCTTCAGTTTAAGTCTGAATTTGGCAATACAGAGTTCATGATCTGAGCCACAGTCAGCTCTTGGTCTTGCTTTTGCTGACTATATAGAGCTTCTCTATTTTTGGCTGCAAAGAAAACAATCAATCTGATTTTGGTGTTGACCATCTGGTGATGTCCATGTGTACAGTCTTCTCTTGTGTTGTTGGAAGAGGGTGTTTGCTATGATGAATGCATTCTCTTGGCAAAACTCTGATAGCTTGTGCCCTGCTTCATTCTGTACTCCAAGGCCAAATTTACCTGTTACCCCAGGTGTTTCTTGACTTCCTACTTGTGCATTCCAATCCCCTACGATGAAAAGGACATCTGTTTTGGGTGGTAGTTCTAGAAGATCTTGTAGGTCTTCATAGAACCATTCAGCCTCAGCTTCTTCAGCATTAATGGTCAGGGCTTAGACTTGGATTATTGTGATATAGAATGATTTGCCCTGGAAATGAACAGAGATCATTCTGTCATTTTTAAGATTACATCCAAGATTTCATTTTGGACTCTATTGTTGACTGTGAGGGCTACTCCATTTCTTCTAAGGGATTCTTGCTCACAGTGATAGATATAATGGTCATCTGAATTAAATTCACCCATTCCAGTCCATTTTAGTTCACTGATTCCTAAAGTGTCAGTGTTCACTCTTGCCATCTCCTGTTTGACCACTTCCATTTTGCCTTGATTCATGGACCTAACATTCCAGGTTCCTATGCAATATTATTCTTTACAACACTGGACTTTACTTCCATCACCAGTCACATCCACAGCTGGGCGTTGTTTATGCTTTGGCTCCATCTCTTCCTTCTTTCTGGAGTTATTTCTCCATTCTTCTCCAGGAGCGTATTGGGCACCTACCGACCTAGGGAGTTCATTTCCTATCTTTTTGTTTTTTTCATACTGTTCATGGGGCTCTCAAGGCAAGAATACTGAAGTGGTTTACACTCCCTTCTCTAGTGTCTCTATATATTAATATGTATATTTTTGGTTGACCATAGATGAGATTATAAAATAAATATCATTCAGCAAATTTACTTTTTGACATAATAATATATTCAATTCCATGTTGTTGCTTCTGTTGAATAGATCTACCTCACTGTTTTATGGAGAAGGAAATGGCAACCCACTCCAGTATTCTTGCCTAGGAAATCCCATGGATAAAATGTGAGCCTGGAAGGCTACAGTCCATGGGGTCACAAAAAGTTGGACACTAGCGGATCAGCACATAGTTTTAAGTGGCTCTGCAGTGTCATATTATTGGTGTAAAGTGATTTACTTAATGAGTTCTCTAATAATGGGCATTCTAGTTGCATCCAACATTTTTCTCACTAATACGAACAAATCAGCAATGAGCATCTTGTTCAAATACCCCATCCACCTGTGTGAGCATATCTCTCAGAAGTATTTTAGAACTGGATCAAACGACATGCTCATTTTGAATTTTGATAGATTTGCCTGACTGTGCTTTCAAAGACTGAATCAATTTGTGTATCCGTCAAGTGTGCTGCATGCTCGGTTGCTTCAGTCATGCCTTTTCTGCAGCCCTATGGACTGTAGGCCACCAGGCTCCTCTGTCCATGGGATTCTCCAGGCAATCTCACTGGAGTGAGCTGCCATGCCCTCTTCCAGAGGATCTTCCCAACCCAGGGATCGAACCCATGCCTCTTTTGTCTCCAGCATAGGCAGGCTGGTTCTTTATCACTAGCATCACCTGCGAAGCCCCATTTCCATCAAGAGTATAGGCCAATTCCCCTTTATATACACCTAGACTTCCCTGATGTCTCAGACAGTAAAGAATCTGCCTGCAATGTAGGAGATCTGAGTCAATTCCCAGGTTGGGAAGATCCCCTGGAAGAGGACGTGACAACCCACTCCAGTATACTTGCCTGGAGAAGCCCCATGGACAGAGGAGCCTGGCCGGCTACAGTCCATGGGGTCACAAAGAACTGGGCACTACTAAGCACAGCACATCTTTCTGCTGTTTTCCTTGTGCTGTTTTCATGCATATTCTTGACTCAGTAAAACTGAACATCCATTTGTATTGTGAATAGCTTTTTAAAATTATTTTTGTGTGACAATCTCTTTAACAAGTGGTGCTGGAAAACTGATCAACCACTTGTAAAAGAATGAAACTAGAACACTTTCTAACACCATACACAAAAATAAACTCAAAATGGATTAAAGATCTAAATGTAAGACCAGAAACTATAAAACTCCTAGAGGAGAACATAGGCAAAACACTCTCCGACACACATCACAGCAGGACCCTCTATATGTGATCTGCTTGTTTTTATCTACCCACCCCCCCCAATTTTTCCATTTGTTTTTTACCCTTTTCTTACTGGATTATAGCAGTTTGTTGTAAATTAAATAAATGAATCTTTGATATATGGGTGGTAGCTATATTTTCCCATTTGTTGTTTGCCTCTTGGCTATGTGTATTTGTTTTCCTATTTAAAACATTTGTGTGGTCAACTTTACAAATCTGTTCTTTATACCTCCTGCATCTTATGTCATGCTTTGAGAGATTTTCACTGTTCCAGAGGATAAAATTCAATCTTTATTCTAAATCTTTTATGGATTTTCTATCTTTTGCAAATAACAGACCAAAATGGAATTTATTTTAGGCAAGCAATAATGTAGGCCTCAGCTTCTTCTTTCCCCCCTTTTCTCTCTTTCTGTCTCTTTTTTTTCTCTTCCTTCCCCCCTGCCCCCCAAGATCACTAGCTAATTGTCTCAGTGGTATTGATTGATTGATTGTTTTTTTCTTTGATCAGTTATATGAAATGTCATTGTTTCCATAAATCAAGTTACTTTTCATATTTAGGCATTTCACTGGGTTTTATTTTATTTCACTGATCATTCTGTTCATTTATATACTAGTATCATTCTTTTTCAAATACTATAGCTTTATAATGTATTCTATAAACACTAATCTCCCCATAACTTTTCCATAAAATGCAGTTTGTTTTTCTTAAAAAAAAGAAAAAAAGACTCTTGATTATGTCCCAAAGAAAAGACATAGCATTATATTTTTAAAAATCCACTACCATACATATTCTTCAGGTTTTAGGTATCAGTGAAATCTTATAATGTATATATGCTCTTTCCTCCTCCTAGGTTCTGGACACCTGGGTATACTGAAATTTGATCCTAGTTACTGTTTTAATAACCTCAGATATGCAGATGACAGCACCCTTATGGCAGAAATCAAAGAAGAACTAAAGAGCCTCTCGATGAGAGTGAAAGAGGAGAGTGAAAAAGCTGGCTTAAAACTCAACATTCAGAAAACTAAGATCATGGCATCTGGTCCCATCACCTCATGGCAAATAGATGGGGAAACACTGGAAACAGTGACAGACTTAATTTTTTGGCTCCAAAATCACTGCAGATGGTGACTGCAGCTATGAATTAAAAGATACTTACTCCTTGGATGGAAAGTTATGACCAACCTAGATAGTATATTAAAAAGCAGAGACATTACTTTGCCAACAAAGGTCCATCTAGTCAGGACTATGGTTTTTCCAGTAATCATGTATGGATGTAAGAGTTGGACTATAAAGAAAGTTGAGCACCGAAGAATTGATGCTTTTGAAGCATGGTGTTGGAGAAGACTCTTGAGAGTCCCTTGGACTGCAAGGAGATCAGATCAGTCGATCCTAAAGGATATCAGCCCTGAATATTCATTGGAAGGACTGATGTTGAAGCTAAAACTCCAATACTTAGGCCACTTGATGTGAAGAACTGACTTACTGGAAAAGACCCTGATGCTGGGAAAGATTGAAGGTGGGAAGAGAAGGGGTTGACAGAGGATGAGATGGTTGGATGGCATCACTGACTCTATGGACATGAGTTTGAGTAAGCTCCAGGAGCTGTTGATGGACAGGGAAGCCTGGTGTGCTGCAATCCATGGGGTCGCAAAGAGTCGGACATGACGGAGCAATTGAACTGAAATGAACTGAACTGTTTTAATGACAATGAGGGGCAACTGTGGTGGGTCTTTAGGAGAATGAAACTCCCCCTGCAAGGTTTCCGTCCTGAGTGAGGTCACCACAGGGCTTTCCAAGGAAGGCTCATCTCCTTAAACAGAAGAAGACAAGCTACTTCTGCTAGCAAGGGAACCCCAAAGTGATGTGGGGGTGCTAAAGCATTAGTTCCAACATAGCAACTGCCTTCTGGATTCAGTGTCTCATTCTTTTCCAATCAATTCCCTGACTTTTACATGAGAAACTTGGTAAGGCTGTGAATTCAACTAACATTGCAACTCTGTAACCCTCCCAATTACATTTTATTTGATTTTCAGCAATATGAACCTATATCTCTAAGAAATGCCAGGATATTTCTTGCTCTCAGATCATTCCTTGAACTGAGATTTAAAAGACCTCAGCTTGTCCTTTGCTTTCCGTAGATGATCCAGTGCCCTCAGGAGAATCCATGCAATGCCACAGCCCTTGCTTCCATTCAAACATCATCATGACTACCCTAGTTTGATAAACTGTGAAGCCACCACATGCCATGAATTATTAGGATCGATATTTCTCATTGGCAAGGAACTCATCATTGCACTCAAGCCTGTACATAAAGAGAAAGAGAAATTGACTATGAGGAATTGGCTCATGGGATTATAAAGGCAGAGAAGTCGCATGATTGTCTACAAGCTGGAGACCCAGGAAAGCAATAAGATGGGGAAAAGGGAACAAAATCCTTCTTCCTTCACCTTTTGTTCTAGGCAGGTCCTCAGTGAATTGGATGATGCCTACTCACATTAGGAAGGGCAATCTACTTCACTGAGTCCAACTGTTCAAATGCTAACTCATCCAGAAACAACTTCACAGACACACCCAGAAATAATGTGTAATCAGGGCACTCACTGTGGCCCAGTCAAGATGACATATAAAAGTAACCATCACCCCTTCAACCTGGTGCTTGATTTTCTTCACATTTTGGCATTTGAAATCTATAACATCAGTATCTCCGATGCTCAGATTCATGGCTCCTTGCAAGGAAAGCTTCTGAAATAAATGGCCTCTTGGTAGAAAAAGAAAGAATAAAAGAATATAAATCTAAACCAGAGCATGAGATGTAGGTGATAGCACTGCTAACACAAAACTACTAGCTTGTAAATAAGACTGAAGTCAGAAGGTCTCTGGAACATCATGAGTGGAATGATGAACATATGTTCCCCCTCTGTTCCTATGATGAGAAATAGCTCTTAGTTAAGAGTCTACAGCAAAACTCAAGATATCAACCAAAGGATTATGCCTATTCCAAGAATAAAGCAATGCCTACCACTAATAAAATAGATCTCAAAATATGACCCCAGATCATCCATCAGTGTCAGCATCACCTGGGAACTTATTAGAAATGCAAAGTCTTAGGCCCCAGACTTATTAAACCAGAGACTCTGGGTGTGGGGCCCAGCAATATGTGTTTTAACAAGCCCCCAGGGGATCTAGAGGTTTCCTGTTAGCTCAGACTGTATAATGAATCTGCCTACAATGCAAGAGACCTGAGTTCCTTCCCTGGGTCGGGACAATCCCCTGGAGAAGAGAATGGCTACCTGCTCCAGTGTTCTTGCCTGGAGATTTCCATGGACAGAGGATCCTGGTCGGCTACAGTCCATGAGGTTGCAAAGAGTTGGACATGACTGAGTGACTAACCAACTGATGATCTGATGCATATTAATGTTTGAGAATTCCAAGTTTACACAGACCTGAATTCAAATCCTGGCTTCTCCATTTATAATTAGTGTGACATTGGCAAGACTTTTAATTTAAGCCTCAGTTTTGCCATCTGTGTCAGCTGGACCTTCACAGTAGCTACTTGATAGGATTGTTATAAATATTAAATGATAAAATAAGTGTACAGAGCTTAGCAAAGAGTCAGTCACAGAGGATTCAAAAACTGTGGGTTTGGGGGAACCATCTGTGAGGGCTGTTATGAGGATTAAAAGGGACCATGTTTTTGAAGTTTAGTATAGTAAACATCAAGCACATGATACATAGTATATGTTCAATAATGCTGGCTAGTAGTAGTATTAATGATGGTAGTAGTAGCAATAATGCCGAACATCTATATTGCATTTATTGGGTGTGTTTTGGCATTTTTATTAGGTGTGTTTGTAAACCTTGTGCATACTGCATTTTAATACTTAAAATGACTCTTTTAAGCATAATTATCACCACTTTCTAAATGAGGATATCACAGTACAGAGGGTTAAGTTTCTCCATCCAGATGACAGTAGAGCTATGAAGTTATGGAACAAGGATCCACAACCAGGTTTTCTCATTCCAGAGTCTATGCACTTAAGTACTAATCTAGGGAAGATATGGAAGAAATGCTGGGGATGGGAGGAAGTGAATGAGAGGGGACAGATGTAAGAAAGGAGGGGGATGGGGAGGAGAGAGAAGATGCCATTTTCTGTTTATTCCATTTTCTTTTTTTGAAAATGGAATGCATCTTCTTGCACAATTTGCAGCCAAAGAAATGATGAATAATGTTGCCTCCAGCCTGAGGTTCCAAGGAAGGAAGGGAAGAAAAATGTTGAGCAGGACCCCCAGGGGCAAGGGGTTGGCCAGCTCTGGGTTTACATCTTTTTCATTGGTAATGATCTGGGAAACAGAAAAAACATTACCTGTCAGTGTCATTGGAGCTGCGCTATTGGGAAGGGTCCCACAGGACACACAGAAGGATCTAATAGAGGGAATTCAGAAATCCTGGCCAACTTGAGCCAAGACAGCTGTAAAAAAGTAATCCTGGTCAGGACTTGGGGGAGGAGGCAGGGAGAGGCAGGTGAAGGCATGGGTCTTTCAGTCCACTGTTCTGCTGGGACGGAAAAGCCAACACTCCCCCAAAGAGCCAAGACCACAGTTGGAGAAATTGAAGAGGTGGTACCTCAAACGTGGAGAAAGGGGAACCCCCTCTCCTCCCTCCCTTGCAGCCTGCAAGGGCACACCTGGAAGATGATCTTTTGTAGTCCAGGGAGACCTCAAAAATAACTCCAGTTTCTAAAGATATTCAAGAAGAGCAACCACAAAATACTGAGGAATAGAAGAAAGAAATTCTCAGATATGAAAAATCTAATTAAGTTGTAATGACTAGGGGGCAGTGAGATTCTCATTTGTTAGTGCATTAAAAGGAGAGTTTCAATTCAGTTGTTCTGGCATTTATAACATCCCTACTATTTTTTACTTATTGTCTATGTTCTGGTGAAGTGGAGACAAATGAAACCCAGTCCTGCCCTGGGGAGCTCCCAGTTCAATCAATGCAGGAGAGAATTGTAAATAGATAATTACATGTGATGTTTTTTTTAAAAAAGAACCATTAAAAGGATATCCTGAGAACACAGAGCAGGGATATATAACTCAGCCCAGGCCTAGAAGGGAGCAGGATCAGAGAAGACTTCCTGGAAGAGGTAGTGCTTGAGTTGAGTCTTTAAAAATAAGGAATATGTTAGGTAGGATGCCTTTGGCTGTATGTAACAACAAATCTAAACTCAATTGCCTCACATGATAGGGGATCCCATTATACCACATAATACAGAGTCTGGAGACTGTCAAGGACTCGGATTCTTTCCATGTCTCCCTTTTGCCCTCCTCAACACGTTAGCTGTGTTCTCAGACACCAAGAACCCCCCTCATGGTCACAAGATGGCTATAGAAATTCCAGATATTCCATGTGGATATACCCATGCCAGAAAGAAAGAGGGGTCCTCCTCTTTTGGTCTTTCTCTGAAGAAGGTAAATCCTTCACAGAACCTTGCCCTACACAGCGTTGTTCATTGTTCAGTTGCCCAGTTGTGTCCCACTCTTTGTAACCCCATGGACTGCAGCACACCATTACTCCTGCCCTCACCATCTTCTGAAGTTTGCCCAAGTTCATGTCCATTGCATCAGTGATGCCATCCAGATAGCTCATCCTCCGACACCCTCTTCTCTTTCTCCCCTACACTTTCCCTCGTCCCTTGTATTTCATTGTGCAGAATGGCTGTTTATCCCTGCACCTAATTCAATACCTTTGAGGGACAAAGAGATTTAAAAAAACACCATAATAAACCTAGACCACTAGGGATCCACCACCCAAGAGTAGTTACCTAAACAAAGGCAATAAAGGCCCAGGTTGTGGAGGATGCTGTATGGACTGCATTTAATAGGGCAGATGTTGACAACAACCCCAGTTTTTCTCTAAAAGCTGTATTTTGGTATAACTGACATATTTACATTTTCACATATTTGAAGTATAACAATTTGACATGATTTGACATACGTATGCACTTTTGAAAGAACAACATAGTGAACATAACTAGTACTCTCACAAATTTTCCCCCTCAGGCCCCTTCCTACCCATCCTTTGCCCCTAGGCACCATTAATTGATTTTTCATCCCTGTAGATTAGCTCCTATTTTCTAGAATTTTCTATAATTTTCAATAATCATACAAAGTGTACTCTTTTTTCCTGGTTACTTCCAATCAGCAAAATTATTTTGAAATTTGCCCATGATTTTGTGTATATTGTGTTCATTCCTTTTATTGTTTAGTAGTATTCCATTGTGTGGATATAATGAAATTTGTTTATCCATTCATCTGTCGGTGGATATTTGGTTGGATTATTTCTAGTTTGGACTAAGCAAGTAAAACTGCTGTGAATATTTGTGTAGAGGTCCTCTTATGAACAAATGCTTTCACTTCTTTTTGAATAAATCTCTAGGGAGATAATGACTGATCATATGGTAGGTATATGTTTAACTTTTTAAGAAACTGACATACTGTTTCCCACAGTGGCTGTATCATCTTATATTCTTACTAGTGCTGTTTGAGAATCCCAACTATCCACATCTTCGCAAGCACTCAATACGGTCAGTCTTTCTGATGCCACAGAAGTCAACAACTCCTTTCTATAATGAATACTTTGTAACACCCCTTCTACTATTCAGAAATAAAATTTGTTATTATACCTACACATATTGGGGGCTTCCCTGGTGGCTCAGATGGTAAAGAATCTGCCTGCAGTGCAGGAGACTCAGGTTCAATCCCTGGGGCGGGAAGATGCCCTGGAGAAGGGAATGGCTACCCACTCCAGTATTCTTGCCTGGGAAATCCCATGGACAGAGGAGACTGGTGGGTTACAGTCCATGCGGTCCCAAACAGTCAGAGACGACTGAGACATTAACATTATTCATAATGAATAATTACAGAAAGTCAACACAATGCCCTAACTGTAAGTGAAAGAGAAAGAAAATTTCTAATAAAATAATGTGCATTTCAGTATGTGACTAAGTGGGCATAATAAACTGGAAACCATAGTTAAATGGTCAAATGCTCACACTTGCATGTGGAGTCCTTATGAGACCTCCTATGACAAATACAGATCAATAGAGGTGGGTCATTTTGGCAATCCAAACCCCACAAGTGGCATACCATCAGTCATGTGATTTATCAAAATGGTGGACAACTTTACCTAAACTTTCAGGCAAAACAAAGTGTATTCTTTGTTTTGTTACCCAGGAAATGCATTTGTATAAAATTTAATATTTATTAAAACTATGGAAAATTTTCTTTATGCTTACTTATAAAATTAGATTCTGGGCTCAAAAACAAAGAGATTTAATTTGTTATGTAACTAAATGTCCAGTGGGTATTAGGAAGCCCTGTGGAGAAAATTTTTGATTCTATTATGGATTTTTAAAAAACATCTAGAGAGAATATTTTTGGTACAACTTGGGAAATTTGTAAATATGGGCTATTTATAAACTATTAATGTGACATAGAATTGTATAAGTGTTAGATTTCCTGAGCATATAATCTGTAGTTATGTAAGAGAATGTCCTTGTAATTAGAAAAAACAAGGTGAATTATTTAGGGGTAAAGTATTAGGATGTCCGAAAGTAAAGTCTGATGCTATAAAGAACAATATTGCATGGGAAGCTGCTATGTTAGGTCCATGAATCAAGGTAAATTGGACATAGTCAAACAGAAGACAGCAAGAGTGAATATCACCATTTCAGGAATCAGTGAACTAAAATGGATGGGAATGGGTGAATTTAATTCAGATAACCATTATATCTACTACTGTGGGCAAGAATCCCTTAGAAGAAATGGAGTAGGCCTCACAGTCAAAAAAAGAATCTGAAATACAGTACTTGGGTGAAATCTCAAAATTGACAGAATGATCTCAGTTAATTTCCAAGGCAAAACATTCAGTAAACACAGTAATCCAAGTCTATGCCCCAACCACTGAAGAAGCTGAATTTGAATGGTTCTATGAAAACCTACAAGATATTCTAGAACTAACACCAAAAAAAGATGTCCTTTTCATCGTAGGGGACTGGAATGCAAAAGTAGGAAGTCAAGAGATATGTGGAGACAAGGCAAGTTTGGCCTTGGAGTGCAAAATAAAGCAGGACAAAGGCTAAGAGTTTTGACAAGAGAATGCACCAGTCATAGCAAACACCCTCTTCCAACAACACGAGAAATGACTCTACACATGGACATCACAAGACGGTCAATACTGAAATCAGACTGATTATATTCTTTGCAGCCAAAGATGGAAAAGCTCTATACAGTCAACAAAAACAAGACTGGGACCTTACTGTGGCTCAGAGCATGAACTCCTTATTGCCAAATTCAGACTTAAATTGCAGAAAGTAGTGAAAACCACTAGGCCATTCAGGTATGACCTAAATTAAAATCCTTACAATTATACAGTATAAGTGACAAATGGATTCAAGGGATTAGATCTGATAGAGTGTCTGAAGAACTATGGACAGAGGTTCATAACACTGTACGGGAGACAGTAATGAAAACCATCCCCAAGTAAAAGAAAAGCAAAAAGGTAAAATGGTTATCTGAGGATGCCTTACAAGTAGCTGAGAAAAGAAGAGAAGTGAAAGGCAAAGGAGAAAAGGAAAGATATATCCATCTGAATGAAGAGTTCCAAAGAATAGCAAGGAGAGATAAGAAAGCCTTCCCCAGTGATCAGTGCAAAGAAATAGAAGTAAACAGTAGAATGGGAAAGATTAGAGATCTCTTCAAGAAAATTAGAGACACCAAGGGACAATTTCATGCAAAGATAAGCGCAATAAAGGACAGAAATTGTATGGACCTAACAGAGCAGAAGATATTAAGAAGAGGTGGCAAGAACACACAGAAGAACTATGCAAAAAAGATCCTAATGACTCAGATAACCATGATAGTGTGATCACTCACCTAAAGTCAGACATCCTGCAGTGCGAAGTCAAGTGGGCCTTAGGAAGCATCACTCCAAACAAAGTTATTGGAGGTGACGGAATTCTAGATGAGCTGTTTCAAATCCTAAAATATGATGTCTGAAAGTGCTGCACTCAATATGTCAGGAAATTTGTAAAACTCAGCAGTGACCATAGGACTGGAAAAGGTCAGTTTTCATTCCAATCTCAAAGAGGACAATGCCAAAGACTGTTCAAACTTTCACACAATTTCACTCATTTGACACGCTAGCAAGGTCATGCTCAAAATCCAAGCTAGGCTTCAACAGCATGTGAACCAAGAACTTGCAAATGTACAAGCTGGATTTAGAAAAGGCAGAGAAACCAGCGATCAAATTGCCAACATTCATTTGATCATAGAAAAAGTTAGCAAATTCCAGAAAAGCATCTACTTCTGCTTCATTTATTATGCTAAACCCTTTGACTGTGTGGATCACAACAAACTGGAACATTCTTAAAGAGATAGGAATACCAGACCACCTTATTTGCCTTCTGAGAAACCCGTATGCAGATCAAGAAGCAACAGTTAGAACTGGACATCAAACAACTGACTGGTTCCAAATTGGGAAAGGAATATGTCAAGGCTATATATTGTCACCCTGCTTATTTAACTTATATGCAGAGCACATCATTAGAAATGTTGGGCTGGATGAAGCACAAGCTGAATCAAGATTGCAGGGAGAAATATCAATAAGCTCAGACATACAAATGACACCACACTTATGGCAGAAAGTGAAGAGAAACTAAAGAGTCTGTTAATAAACATGAAAAAGAAGAGTGAAAAAGCTGGCTTAAAACTCAACATTCAAAAAACTAAGACCATAGCATCTGGTCCCATCATGTTATGGCAAATAGATGAGGAAACAATGGAAACGGTGACATATTTTATTTTCTTGGGCTCCAAAATCACTGCAGATGGTGCCTGCAGTCATGAAATCAAAAGATGCTTGCTCCTTGGAAGAAAAGCTGTAACAAATCTAGATAGCATATTGAAAAGCAGAGACATTACTTTACAAACAAAGGTTCATCTAGTCAAAGCTATGGTTTTTTCCAGTAGTCAGGTACAGATGTGAGAGTTGGACCATAAAGAAGGCTGAGCACTGAAGAATTAAGCCCTTTGAACTGTGGTGCTAGAGAAGACTCTTGAGAGTCCCATGGCCTGCAAGGAGATCAAACCAGTCGTTGCTAAAGGAAATCAACCCTGAATATTCATTGGAAGGGCTGATGCTGAAGTTGAAGCTCCAATGCTTTGGCCATCTGATGGGAAGAGCTGACTCATTGGAAAAGACCCTGATGC
>SJYQ01001304.1:369792-411088 GCA_006410935.1 Redunca redunca | reverse complement strand
CTGCAGTCATGAAATCAAAAGATGCTTGCTCCTTGGAAGAAAAGCTGTAACAAATCTAGATAGCATATTGAAAAGCAGAGACATTACTTTACAAACAAAGGTTCGTCTAGTCAAAGCTATGGTTTTTTCCAGTAGTCAGGTACAGATGTGAGAGTTGGACCATAAAGAAGGCTGAGCACTGAAGAATTAAGCCCTTTGAACTGTGGTGCTGGAGAAGACTCTTGAGAGTCCCATGGACTGCAAGGAGATCAAACCAGTCGTTGCTAAAGGAAATCAACCCTGAATATTCATTGGAAGGGCTGATGCTGAAGTTGAAGCTCCAATGCTTTGGCCATCTGATGGGAAGAGCTGACTCATTGGAAAAGACCCTGATGCCGGGAAAGATTGAAGGCAAAAGAAGAAGGAGGCGACAGAGAATGAGATGGTTGGATGACATCACTGTCAATGTACGTGAGTTTGAGCAAGCTCTGGGACATGGTGAATGTCAGGGAAGCCTGGTGTGCTGCTGTCCCTGGGATCACAAAGAATCGGATACAACTGAGCAACTGAATGACAACATTAGGATATCTGCAATGAAATGTCACATGATTCAGACAAGGAGACAGGAAGAGATTTTCTTATATACATACAGTAACAATAATAAAGCAAATGTGCCAAAATATTACCAGTTGTTCCTGCACCTTTTCTGTAGGTGTGAATGCAGTTGTGCACGTACGCTTGCTCAATCATGCCAGACTGTTTGCAACCCTGGACTGTAGCCCAGCAGGCTCCTCTGTCTATGGGATTTCCCAGGCAAGAATACTGGAATGGGTTGCCATTTCCTCCTCCAGGGGAACTTCCCAACCCAGGGATCAAACTGCGTCTCTTGCATCCCCTGCACTGGCAGGCAGATTCTTTACCACTAGTGCCATCTGGGAAGCCTGTGAGTACAGTCAGCCCATGGGTTCCACACCCGTGAATTCAACAAACCATGGATCAAAATTATGGGGGAAAAAATTATAAAAATTCCCAAAAAAGTAAAACTTGAATTTTCATTGCCCTAGTGACTGTTTACCTAGCATTTATATTGTATCAGGTATTACATTACAGAGAATTTAAAGTATACTGGAGGATTGTGTAGATTATACACAAATACTACACGATTTTATATAAGGGACTTGAGCAATCATGGATTTTGGTATCCACAAAGTTCCTACAATCAATGCCCCATAGATACTGAGGGACACCTGTATTTTCCAAAATAAAAAGTTGAAGGTGAGAGAAAGCTTTTTGCTGGCTATGCATTCACGCTAAGTCGCTTCAGTCATGTCCGACTCTTTGTGACCCCACAGACTGTAGTCCACCAGGCTTCTCTGTCCATCGGATTCTTCGGGTAAGAATACAGGAGTGGGTTGCCATGCCCTCCTCCAGGGGCTCTTTCTGACCCAGAGATTGAATCTGTGTCTTGGGTTCTTTACCACTAGTGCCGCCTGGGAAGTGGCTATTGAGTTTAAGAAAGGGAAATTATGCAGGATATGGGATAACTCTTTGCCACCTGAGGCAGTTCTGTGCTTTGCAGAGCATCTAGCTTGGCCTGAGCTTGAAATTACTAAATGCTGATATTTCCCTTGAAGGCATCCAAAAGTGCTCCCACACATTTCCATTAAGAGTCAAAGAGACAGAGAGCCAGTGCTTGGTACCTCCCATCACTGCTGGGGACCCTGGGTGGTGATGGGCACTGAGCTGGGGGTCAGAAGACTTCATAGGCTTTCAGAATTAAACAGAGATGATCTCATTTCTCAAAGTGGGGTCCATGGACCAGCGGTATCAGCTTACCCTGGCAGGGGTGGGGGTGGGGGGTTGACTGAAATGCAGAATCTCAAGTCTGATCCCACGTCTCCCTCTCCACCCCCAAAGTGATGAGTCAGACTCTGTGTTTGAACAAGAGCTAGGTGATAACGCAGGTTGAAATTTGAGGAGCACTGCTTCAGACTTCGGGTTTAAGCCATGGTCTCATGGTCTCATGGTCCTCATGGGCATGAGGAAGGAGGGGTCACCTTCATTCCTGTTGCAAGCACAGGCCCAGTTCCTTGGGCTTCTACTTAAACTTTGGATTGAAGAAAATGGTAAGAGAGCTAAAAAAAAAATTGAAAACCATCTTCCAACTCTTATTTTACCAATGAAGAAAGAGGCCATGGGAGGCGATGGGACTAGCTAACACTCACAGGATACATTTATGAGAGTCAGGACTAAGATCCAGCCCCCCTGACCCTGAACCCAGCACTCTTCCCACAGTGCTCTGAACCTGTTTGCACCAAATAAGTCCAGTAAGAGGCTGAACTGAGTGACTGTGGCTGTCAAAGAGTGCTGCAGACCACAGCCCAGCCCACTCCCTGCTGGACGCTGGGCCACAGACCTGCCACCAAACCCACCCCCTGGCTTGACGGACTGATCACCTTTATTTCTCCCAGTGCCCACTAATAGACGTCTGGGCCATCAGCAAATACTAGGTATGTTGACCCAGATCACTAAGGTGTCCATTGGAGACCCTCTGATACCACCACCAAATAGCCCCCCATCCCTGTCCAAAGTTGAAGTGAAGTGAAAGTTGCTCAGTGATGTCCAACTCTTTGTGACCCCATGGACTATATAGTTCATGGAATTCTCCAGGCCAGATCTTTCTGACCCAGGAATCGAACCAGGTCTCCTGCATTGCAGACAGATTCTTTACCAACTAAGCTATCAGGACACCCCCCTGCCCAAGTTCAGTTCAGTTCAGTCGCTCAGTCGTGTCCGACACTTTGAGACCCCATGAACTGCAGCACGCCAGACTTCCATGTCCATCACCAACTCCTGGAGATTACTCAAACTTGTGTTCATCGAGTTGGTGCCCCAAATTGGTACAGGTCAAAAGTTTCTTTCCAGTCTAAACTGAATGAGCTCTGGGATCTGAGATTTGTTTGTCGCATTTCTTACAGTAATAGTGAGTGCTGTCACGGCGGATATTCTTTCCAATTATCTTACATCCTAACAGCTGTCCAGGACATTCTGCTTGCCCAGGCCTCTCAGGCAAAGCTGTCTCTATTAACTCATGATCTGAGGCATTATTAATTTACTACTTCGCTTTGTGTGGTGACTTGACTTGAAAAGCCAGCAATTAATCACATCTTCCTGCTCCAAGAGTCTCAGTGTAACTTCCTTTTTATGTCTTTGCACTCATATATGAGTTTGAAACAGTGATACGATGCCAAAGCATATATGAAACCTCAAATTGGCATTTTGCATGTTCAAAAAGTGGAGCAAAATCCATTTAAAAGGACATATTTTCCTCAAATTGGAAAAGATTATGACCAAGTTTTATTTATGCAAATACAGTCTCTCCTCTGCAGGATTGAAAGTATGCCCCCGAGGAAGGCACATTAATCAGCCACTCAGACTAAGTCAGTCAGTGGGCTGGTCCAGCTTTCCAGTTCCAGCTGACTGATAAACACTAAGTAAGCAAAAGCCTGAAAGCTGAAGAGCAGAGTGGGAACGGACTGTTCCTTTGCTTTCTTTCATTCTCGGCTATTGTTTACTAACTTGCAGCAGAGAAACTAGTGAAAAGTCCACTCCTCTTTCTATCTTAAATGAGTTTTAAAAGTGTGTACTTTTCAGACTGGCTCTAGATAGATCATTGATCAATCTTGAGATTACCCAAATTTGCACAAGTAAAAATTGTGTTCTGACCAGCTGCTACTGCTGCAACTGCTAAGTCCTTTCAGTAGTGTCCGACTCTGTGCGACCCTATAGACGGCAGCCCACCAGGCTCCGCCGCCACCTTGTAATAGGGTCTAAGAATCTCACTGTTGGGTCACAACATGTGCATTTACTTTTCATACAAGTCCTTTGTCTGAGATTCATACATGGGAGGCTGAAAGCCCAAGAGACACCCATGTTTGGGCTTCATTTCTCAATTAAATCCTTGCTACCCAGTGTGATGGTTGAATTATGTTCTTCTCAAGTTCATACATCAAAGCAAGCCCCAGTACTTCAGAATGTGACTGGATTTGGAGATAGGGTCTTCAAAGAGGCAGTTAACTTAAACTGAGGTTGTTAAGGCGGTTCCTAATCCAAGATGACTTTTATCCTTATTGCTGTTGTTATTTAGTCACTAAGTCATGTCCAACTCTTTGCATCCCCATGGACTGCAACATTCCAGGCTTCCCTGTCCTTCACCGTCTCCCCAGTTTGCCCAAAGTCATTTCCGTTGAGTTGGTGATGCTATCCAACCATCTCATTCTCTGTCGTCCCCTTCTCCTCCTGCCTTCAATCTTTCCCAGCATCAGGGTCTCTTCCAATGAGTTGGCTCTTCCCATCAGGCGGCCAAAGTATTGGAGCTTCAGCTTCATCATCAGCTCTTCTCATGAATATTCAGGGTTGATTTCCTTTAGGATTGACTGGTTTGATCTCGTTTGATCTCCTTGCAGTCCAAGGCACTCTCAAGAGTCTTCTCTAACACCACAGTTTGATAGTATCAATTCTTCAGCACTCAGCCTTCTTTATGGTCCAACTCTCACACCCGTACATGACTACTGTCTTTATTAAAAGAGGAAAAGTGGACATAGCCATGTACAGAAGGAAAACCACGTGAAGACACAGGGAGAAGATGGCCATCGACAAGTCAAAGAGAGAGGCCTCGGAAGAAACTAATCCTGTCACACCCTGATCTTAGGTTTCCAGCCTCCAGAACTGTCAGAATATAAATTTCTGTTGTTTAAGCAGTCACTCTGTGGTACTTTTTTATGGAAACTAAGACACTCAACTTTCACTCAGATCTTAAATTTACTACTTAGGCTAACAAATAATACATGGAACTTTTAAAAGTTACATATGCTAGTTGTTACATATGCTTGCTGCTGCTGCTGCTAAGTTGCTTCAGTCGTGTCCGACTCTGTGCGACCCACCAGACAGCAGCCCACCAGGCTCCCCTGTCCCTGGGATTCTCCAGGCAAGAACACTGGAGTGGGTTGCCATTTCCTTCTCCAATGCATGAAAGTGAAAAGTGAAAGTGAAGTCACTCAGTCATGGCCAACCCTCAGCGACCCCATGGACTGCAGCCTACCAGGCTCCTCCATCCATGGGATTTTCCAGGCAAGAGTACTGGAGTGGGTTGCCATTACATATGCTTAGAGATCATTTAAGAAGAGAATTTAGAAACCTTGGCAAACACATAGCCATCAGGTAGGCAGATTCTTCCCAGGAACTTGGTAACTGACTGGTTGGAACTCATACCCTTAAACTGAGCTTCTCCTCTTATAGGTCAGGAGGGGACCAATTATGCATGAGCTGGAGGCTTCTCTGAGTTTCCTACCCCAGGAAGCTGAGGTAACTCTATGCACATGGGGTCCTGGTACATGCAATGTGTTTGATCCTATGAATGGAAGAACATATGTATCTCAATCACTAGGTTAATTAATACACTGTAAATATATTGTACATAAATGTAAATAATGTAAGCTATCCACAGACAGAGCTTCCTTGGTGGCTAAATGGTAAACAACTGGTTCAGTCCCTGGCTTGGGAAGACGCCCTGAAGAAGGAGATGGCAAGCCACTCCAATATTCTTACCTGGGAAATCCCATGGACTGAAGTACCTGGGGGGGTTACAGTCCAAGGGTCATGAAAAAGTCGGACACAACTTAGCAACTAAACGGCAACCCACAGACAGTCCTCAAAGCCTTAGGGCCTGTATATGAAAAGGTTTGATGACTCTTTACAATAAAAATTGATGTGGCTCAGCAGGAGTTCTCCTCCAAGTGGTGACTCAGGGATCAAGGATCCCTCTATCCTCTGATGCTGTCATGGTAGCACGAGGCTTTCAAGACAAATACTGTATGTTATCACTTCTATGTGGCAGCAAACTAGTGAATATAACAGAAAAGAAGCAGATACAGTGAACAAACTAGCGGTGACCAGTGTGGTAGGGAAGAAAGAGGGGCAATACAACAAGGAGGGAATTAATACAAAGTATCAAGTATAAAATAAAGTGCAATTATATACTGTATAACATGGGGAATAGAGCCAATATTTTGTAATAACTATGTTCACTCACACACACCTAGAGCCAGACATCTTGGTATGTGACGTCAAGTGGGCCTTAGGAAGCATCACTACGAACAAAGTGAGTGGAGGTGATAGAATTCCAGTTGAGCTATTTCAAATCCTAAAAGATGATGCTCTGAAAGTGTTGCACTCAATATGACTGCAAATTTGGAAAACTCAGCAGTGGCCACAGGACTGGAAAAGGTCAGTTTTCATTCCAATTCCAAAGAAAAGCAATGCCAAAGAATGCTCAAATTACCACACAATTGCACTCATCTCACATGCTAGTAAAGTAATGCTCAAAATTCTGCAAGCCAGGCTTCAACAGTACGTGAACTGTGAACTTCCAGATGTTCAAGCTGGTTTTAGAAAAGGCAGAGGAACCAGAGATCAAATTGCCAGCATCCACTGGATCACTGAAAAAGCAAGAGAGTTCCAGAAAAACATCTCTTTCTGCTTTCTTGTCTATGACAAAGCCTTTGACTGTGTGGATCACAATCAACTGTGGGAAATTCTGAAAGAGATGGGAATACCAGACCACTTGACCTGCCTCTTGAGAAACCTGTATGCAGGTCAGGAAGCAACAGTTAGAACTGGACATGGAACAACAGACTGGTTCCAAATAGGAAAAGGAGTACGTCAAGGCTGTATATTGTCACCCTGCTTATTTAACTTCTATGCAGAGTACCTCATGAGAAACGCTGGGCTGGAGGGAGCACAAGCTGGAATCAAGATTTCTGGGAGAAATATCAATAACCTCAGATACACAGATGACACCACCTTTATGGCAGAAAGCGAAGAAGAACTAAAGAGCCTCTTGATGAAAGTGAAAGAGGAGAGTGAAAAAGTTGGCTTAAAGCTCAACATTCAGAAAACTAAGTCATGGCATCCAGTCCCATCACTTCATGGCAAATAGATGGCGAAACAGTGGAAACAGTGGCTGACTTTATTTTTCTGGGCTCCAAAATCACTGCAGATGGTGATTGCAACCATGAAATTAAAAGACGCTTACTCCTTAGAAGGAAAGTTATGACCAACCTAGATATCATATTAAAAAACAGAGACATTATTTTGTCAACAAAGGTCCATCTAGTCAAGGCTATGGTTTTTGCAGTGGTCATGTATGGTTATGAGAGTTGGACTACAAAGAAAGCTGAGCGCTGAAGAAATGATGTTTTTGAACTGTGATGTTGGAGAAGACTCTTGAGAGTCTCTTGGACTGCAAGGAGATCCAACCAGTCCATCCTAAAGATCAGTCCTGGGTGTTCATTGGAAGGACTGATGTTGAAGCTGAAACTACAATACTTTGGCCACCTGATGTGAAGAGCTGACTCTTCACATTTGAAAAGACCCTGATGCTGGGAAAGATTGAGGGCAGGAGGAGAAGGGGACAACAGAGGGTGAGATGGTTGGATGACATCACCTACTCAATGGACATGGGTTTGGGTGGACTCCAGGAGTTGGTGATGGACAGGGAGGCCTGGCGTGCTGCGTTTCATGGGGTCACAAAGAGTCAGACATGACTGAGCGACTGAACTGATTAATGGAATATAACCTTTAAAAATCATGAATCACTATATTTTACACCTGTAATGTATATAATATTGTTAAGGGACTGTGCTTTAATTTTTAAAATCAGTTTTTAAAATGGGGTTTCAAGATCACTATGGCAGGGGGAGAAAAAGAGAGCATACATACCAGCTTTTAATTGCCTAGACCCAACGTGAAAATATGCTCATGTTCCTTTGTTCCTACTAACATCAAGGGAAGTTGGGAAATGTAGGGGAGTGCTTAGAATATTTGCTGAACTAGGAGGATCTCCGTCATTTTTTGAAGTTTCATTATGTACTAGTTATAGTGCTAAGAGCTTTACATATAGGGTTTTGCTTCATCCCGTTTTTATAAATGTGGAATCTGAAACTTAAATGCTTATATTGCCCAAGGTCAAATAAAAGTAAGTGGTAGAACCCACAGGGGGATTCAGATACATCTATTTCCAAGAGTCCAAAGGCATAGGCTATACTGATGGAAAATTTTTCCTAAAAACCTCAGAGCCCTTATCTTTATTTTTACTTGTCTTCTGAATCACTCTGAAAACAGGGGAAAATGAAAGATTAAAATCCTGAAGTACGATGTTTGCACCATCCAAATTATTTGGGTGACCTGAAGATATGAAGACTTGCGTTTAAGATTGGTGATACTCTTATATTAAGTGCACCATTTTATTTCTAATATTGAAAAATGTCACCTAGGTAGTATTTCCTCATGTGCTTTGTTTTATTTTAAAGGAAGATGTTTAGGTGTTTTGCACGCTTTTGACAGATCGTTTCCAAAGTGACAAAGAAACGAATAATGAAGTAAGTTGATGGCACACAGCTTACAGGGTTGAAATTTCATGTACACCCCCAGAAAAGGAAGCATTGCCCTGGAGATACCCTGTGACTCATAAACTAAGAACTGTGTGATGCTGTGGTCAAAAAAAAAGGTCTGAAAAAATACCAGAGCAGGGAAAGGTCACTGGCCCCAAACAAATCAGGCTCACCCAAACATCGATCAGATCCTTGCCTTCCTCATGGCTGGAGTGGATTCTCTTTGCCGATTTGTGCTGTGAGGAATTACCATTTTTAAATCACCAATCGTCTTTAAAATATGGTGTTGAGTTTTGGCCTCAAACCTAGTCACCTATGTGGTTTGAACACTCAAAAAACTTCATTTACTCAGTGATTTTATTTTTTAAAAATTATTTACAGAAACATCCATATGGTTCAAAACAATACTCTGACCTGTGAGACTTGCCCTTAGTTTGACCTTGCCTCCAAGAACCTTACTGGAGACAATAGGAAAACCTCAAATATTCAGACTAATTGTATGGTGGGGGAGGATAGAAACCAGATGAAGTTAGTGGAAAGTCTGAGTTATAAACGATTCTAAGAAATACCATCCTATTTTTTCCCAAGCTATATTCAAAATCAAAGTGTTGCTAATAAGTGGCCAAAGGATAGATACTTTCAGTATTAATTCTTACCCTGGTGCCAGTCAATGGGTTGGGACTCTGTTTTCCCTGATTTGAAGCAAAAGGAGAAAAGCAAGAACCGTGCAGTGATTTGTTCATGGGGTTATATTTATACTGCTTTGAAATTCTAAGTTTATTTAATTCTTAATGTTTTGATTTTTTAACTATTCAAGAAAAACAGTGAAATAAGCTTTTTTTTTTTAATATAAAAGAAGAACGTGTTCATTTAGCAAAGCAAAAACTTGACACCCCTTTGACTGCCAAATACTTTAAAAATTTTACCCATCTGTAAAATCTAACAATGTTGGCCTCAATGTCTTTAGAAATCTGCCTTTCTTAATGAACAAGTTACAGGTTGGTAAATATCTGGATATCAATGGCTTTCACCACAAGGCAGTGGAGAGTAGTATTTAAAAGTCTGGACTTTGCAGTCAGACCTCCAATCTAACCTTGGGTATACCACTTATAGCAGTAAGACCTTGGGCAAGTCACATGACATCTCTAGACCACTGTTTCCTCATCTGTAAAATGGGGGCAATATTATAACATAATACATAATATTATAAAATCATACGTAATCCCAGCAGAGTACATCATGAGAAATGCTGGGCTGGAAAAGGCACAAGCTGGAATCAAGATTGCCGGGAGAAATATCAATAACCTCAGATATGCAGATGACACCACCCTTATGGCAGAAAATGAAGAGGAACTAAAAAGCCTCTTGATGAAAGTGAAAGAGGAAAGCGAAAAAGTTGGCTTAAAGCTCAACATTCAGAAAACTAAGGTCATGGCATCCAGTCAAATCACTTCATGGTAAATAGATGGGGAAACAGTGGAAACAGTGGCTGACTTTATTTTGGGGGGTTCCAAAATCACTGCAGATGGTGATTGCAAACCATGAAATTAAAAGACGGTTACTCCTTAGAAGGAAAGTCATGACCAACCTAGATAGCCTATCAAAAATCAGAGATACTACTTTGCCAACAAAGGTCTATCTTCAAGGCTATGGTTTTTCCAGTGGTCATGTATGGATGTGAGAGTTGGACTGTGAAGAAAGCTGAGTGCTGAAGAATTGATGCTTTTGAACTGTGATGTTGGAGAAGACTCTTGAGAGTCCCATGGACTGCAAGGAGATCCAACCAGTCCGTTCTAAAGGAGATCAGTCCTGGGTGTTCATTGGAGGGACTGATGCTAAAGCTGAAACTCCAGTACTTTGGCCACCCCATGCGAAGAGTTGACTCATTGGAAAAGACTCTGATGCTGGGAGCGATTGGGGGCAGGAGGAGAAGGGGACGACAGAGGATGAGATGGATGGATGGCAACACTGACTTGATGGACATGAGTTAGTGAACTCTGGGAGTTGGTGATGGACAGGGAGACCTGGTGTGCTGCAATTCATGGGGTCACAGAGTTGGACATGACTGAGCGACTGAACTGAACTGAATAACAGCACAGTATCTATTTCTTAGGGCTTCCCGGGTGGCTCAGTGCTAAAGAACCTGCCAGTGCAGAAAATGTGGATTTGATCTCTGAGCTCAGAAGATCCCTTGGAGAAGGAAATGGCAACCCACTACAGTATTCTTGCCTGGAAAATCCCATGAACAGAGGAGCCTGGCAGGCTACAGCCCATGGGGTCGTGAAAAGCTGTACACAACTTAGTGACTAAATAACAACAATTTGTTTCTTTGGCAACCCACTCCAGTACTCTGGCCTGGAAAACCCCATGGATGGAGGAGCGTGGTAGGCTATAGTCCATGGGGTCACAAAGAGTCAGACACGACTGAGCCACTTCACTTCACTTCACAGTTAATGTGAGAAATGGATGAGAAAGTAAACGTGAGGGGATGAATGCGTGTGTGCTAAGTTGCTTCAGTTGTGTCTGACTCTTCATGACCCTATGGACTGTAGCCCACCAGGCTCCTCTATCCATGGGATTCTCCAGGCAAGGATACTGGAGTGGGTTGCCATGCCCTTCTCCAGGGGATCTTCCCAACTCAGGGACTGAACCCACGTCTCTTATATCTCCTGCATTGGCAAGCATGTTCTTTATCACTAGCACCACCTGGGAAGCCCATGTGAGGGTATAGTAAATGCTCAATGAACATTATCTATCATTATTATTAACATTATTAATAACTAAATGACTGCTTGAAACATGTACTCTTAGCAAGAGGTTGGACTGCACTCTTTCTTACATTATGAATTTGCCACACGAACCCTGTCTTTTGGGATGTTTCCAAAATGAATTGGTTTGGCCCTGGTTAAATGAGCCCAGCTTTCAGATTATAGTATATACAGTGTTGAAACTTTTTGTCTGATTACCTCCCTCCAAGAACAGAGGGAAGAAAGTTGTCTCTGCTCTCTCTGCCACTCCCCATCTCGGACTCCCTGGCACCAAATGCCTCGGCCACCATGCTGCCTTGCAATGTCCCTTGTGTCTCTCAGGCTCCACAGAGACACCAGGACAACCAAAGACAGACAGTGGAGACTGTCCTCTGGGCTCCTGTCACAGCCTCCTGCAGACTCTCAAGGGAGATTAGAGAAAACCTCTGTCTGTCTGCCTTCACCATTTTATCTACGAGGCAACTACGGTGGAGGATGTCAAAGTGATGGAGAGGTAAGGTTAGGGAAGTAAAGAGTCAAGGCTCTGTGCGTTCAGAGTCATTATTTCTTCCTCTCTAAATAACACTCTGTATGAGCATAATAACTTCCTTCACAGGATTAAAGCAGTTTTCACACATATGTACCTGTCCGCCACCAAACATGTAGGCAGAGTTACCTTGGGGGACCTAGATGGACGTGTTGAGCATTCAGCACCATCAACCACACTGAGCCCCTCCCTGCCTCTTATCTGGCATCTCTTTCTCCCTCCTCCCAACACCCAGTGCCCTCAGAGTATTCCATTCCAGCCCTCTGTTATCTGTTCTCATAGCACCTTGTATTTCTCTTTCCCAGATGTTATCACGCTTCAAATTTTACTTCTCCCTTTTCAGACTCTAAACTCTCAGGGGGGTTCAGTCTGTTTTTGCTCAACATTACGTCTCAGCTTTTGGCATGATTCCTAGAACATCACAGACCTTCAATAAATATCTGTTAAATGAATGGATGGAGGGATGGATGGATGAATGTATGTATGGATGGATGGACGGGGTATCCAGACTATCATCCCAAGGAACTCTAAGATTAGGCTCTCTCACTACTTCTTGTCTCATCAAAATGCATGGCTCTGTTTTCCATATTTATGTCTCCTTGCTCTTTTTAATTGATTAGACACACCTGAATAAATGTTCTCCAAAGCAAATCATGTGCATTTTAATAGGAGCCTCTGTCAAAACCAAATGCCTGAGGAGTAACTCTAATAGTGAAACTCTAGGCCTTGTGGACCTGGGGAAGAGTAAGAGATTGAGTCTGAAGTCCCTTTGGTAACCTCTCAAGTCAGCAATTCCAGTAAGGAATTCACTCAAGCAAATCATGGAGTCAATACAGAGACTGGTTAAGAACCTGGCCTGAACTCTGACTCTACCACTCAGTGACCGTGTGACCTTGGGCACCTTACTTTCTTCTCTATATCTCAGTTTCCTGCTCTGTAAGACGGAGATGACACAATTCAACCCATGGGGCTATTATGAGACTTCAACAGAATAGTCTATCCGGAACACTTAGAGCAGTCCCTGGCCTGTCACAATAAACATCACATATTGTTTTATGTGAACTGGTGCCTTGTTTTTCCACCCCGAATAACTTAACTGTGTGCATAACATGCTTCCTCTATCTTATTTCACCATCTGTCTCAAAATCCAAGCCAAAGTTTGACTTGACACCAATGAGAAAGCTCAGAGGACTTCATCTTTGCTTGTAGGTCTGTGCAAAGCAGCATTCCACGTGGAATGCTGGAGGCCCTGGTAGACAAGATAACACCCCCATGGTGTGGTGACTTTAGAGGGCAATCTCCATTTGGGAGTGTAAGTTCTGAAATGCAGGCTTTCTTAAAATATCAGTTGTACAAGGAGGTGGGATCTGCTTAGCTGAGAATGTGTCTTGGGAGTCCAGATGTAGCAGATGAGGACACACAGACCCTGTGTTCTTTCCAAGGTTCAGGTGCCAAGGCCCGTTCCCAAGGTAACGGCGGCATCATTCCTCTGTCTGATGGCCCTGCATCGGGGATGACCTGTACCTTTGGCCTCTCCCCCTGCTGATAAGCCTCGCTCAGGGCCTCTTGGTAACTTTCCCATTTCAGTGTGTTTACCTTTACGACAAAGGCACATCTCATTATTGATGGAGCCTTGGGGTGAACAAGCAGCTGTTGTTTCTCACTGTGCTTTACAGGCTTCAGAAGCCTCCATTAAACTCCTTGGACGAAAGTGTCTGAGGGGCCACAGCTCCACACCACCCACCCCATCCCCCAAGTCCTTGTTTATGTGGAAAGTGAAGGAAAATGGAGAGAAGGAAAAAAAGGTGGAATCTGAGGAACCAGACACTGTCGCTTGGGTTAAAAACTGTAAGAAACACAGAGTATCCCCTTCCCCAATCTTACTGAAGCCTGGCTGCCGTTGGAACCTAGTGAGAGAACTTGTCATAAACTGGTGGGCCTGCAGATACAGGAAGGGAAAGTGGCCATGTCCCAAACCTCCAGAGAGAGGGATCTCAGACCTATTCCAAAAGAGCTCTGTGTGAAATAAGCCAACCACAGAAAGGCAAATACTGCATAACACTTCTTATACGAGGCTCAGAAAACAGTCAAATTATAGACAGAAAGCAGAATGCAGTTGCCAGGGGGGCTGGGGAAACAGAGGAGTTGGGGAATGTTGTTTAATGGGTAGAGTTTCAGTCTTACAAAATAAAAGAGTTCTGGAAATGAAAGGTGGTGATGGTTGGACAATATTATGAATGTATTTAATACCACTGAACTACCATTAAAATAATTAAGATGGTAAATTTTTGTGTATTTTATTACAATTAAATATTTCTATACACACACATATATATAAATATATATAAAATATANATCCTTTGATCCTATTTTCATCTCTAATGATACTACAGGGCTTTCCTGGTGGCTAAAGAATCCATCTGTCAATGTAGGTTCGCTCCTTGGGGCGGGAAGATCCCCTGGAGAAGGAAATGGCAACCCACTCCAGTATTCTTGCCTGGGAAATCCCATGGAGAGAGGAGCTTGGCGGGCTACCATCTATGGGTTGCAAATGAGTCGGACATGACTTAGGGACTAAACAACAACAACGATACTACATTCCATAGTAGGACTTACCTAAAAATAAATAGTGTTCTCACTATAAGTATTTAAAGAATTGCAATTACCTTCCTTCATAATGCTGTAGGTATAATGCTTATCATTATTAAAAGTAACTTTGAAGGGGGCATAATTTTAATACTTAAGAAAAAGAAATAAGAATATTTCCTGTATGTGTCAGTACTGTTAAGCACTTTCATTTCATTAACAAATGAAAAAAGCTCAAATAAAGCTGTCTTAAATAATGAAGGAAATTAGTTCATATAATTAGGAAATTCAGAAATCAAGAGGGCCTGAGGATCCTTTAAGTCTCAAATGATGTGATCTGCTGCCTCGTTCCATCTCTGTGTCCTTCTGGTCTCTGATTTTCAGGGTATTTGGGCCTTGGTTCCTCCCATCGTGGTTGAACCTCCTCCATGAGGAGGAATGTGGCCTCATACAGCTTCAAGCATAGTTACTCTTAATGAAAATTTCCAGAAGAAACAGAGAAGTTTTCTCTCTGAGCACATATATAAACAACTCAAGAAAAAACTCTAACTGGTTCTTACTTGGTCAAATGCTTTTTGCTGGGCCAGTTGCTGTGGCCACAGACAGGTTTGAAGTTGGCCAGGTAGAGAGTACATGATCATTTCTGTGGTCAAGGGCTGAGTGCTGTCATTAACTACCCTTCTCTGGGAAGAAGAACCCACAGGAGAGGGAGTGGGCCTGGTGCCCAGACGCAGTTGAAAGCTGTGAATAGAAAGTGGCTAGTGTCATATGGCCAAATCTGTGGCCCTGGCAGAGCAGAAACTGCAGTAAAGGTCAACTCCAATGTAACCTTAAGCATTTTAGCTAATTATGGGATTTGGGCTATAAAAATAATTTATGTCCCATAACCTACTTGCCCAATAATACACACAAAATAGTCACATATAAACACACACACAAACACCCACAGAGCACCTCCAATAGACTAGAAAGGCACACAATTTTTTATTCAGTGCAGAACAGACTCTATTATCAAATGTGTGAGTGGAAGAATTACTATCCCCTTCATATTTTCTTGTCTTTAGTGAGAATAACTGTATTCCATACCTCATAGTAATATAAACATGTTAGTGTATATATAAAGCCATGGACTTCCCTGGTGGCTCAGAGGTTAAAGCGTCTGCCTGCAATGTGGGAGACCTGGGTTCGATCCCTGGGTCGGGAAGATCTCCTGGAGAAGGAAATAGCAACCGACTCCAGTATTCTTGCCTGGAGAATCCCATGGACAGAGGAGCCTGGTGGGGTCGCAAAGAGTTGGACACGACTGACCAAGTGATTTAACTTATTGGTATAGAGCCTGCCTGGTTCCTAATAAATGCTGTGTTATTCTTTTTTTAGTATTAGCATTAATATTCATGTTATGTAACCTTGCACAAGTAGCTTCATACGTCTGTGCTTCAGATTCCTCTCTGGAAAATGGGGAAGCTACACCTATTTCAAAGTGTGAGGTGTAGGGGCTTCCTTGGTGGTTCAGTGGTAAAGCATCTGCCTGCCTGTGCAGGAGACACAGTTCCATCCCTGATCCGAGAAGAGACCACATGCCGAGCAGCAGCTAAGCCCGTGTGCCACAACTGCTGAACCTGTGCTCTGGAGCCCAGTAACTGCTGAAGCCCGCACACCCTAGAGCCCGTGCTCAGCAGCAAGAGAAGCCACCACCACGAGAAGCATTCGCACTGCAACTAGAGAGCAGCCCTTGCTCGCCACAACTAGAGAAAAACCCGCTCAGCAGCAAAGACCCAGCAGATCTAAAATATGATGCAAATGAACATATCTATGAAACAGAATCAGACTCACAGACATAAAGAACAAATTTGTGTTTGCCAATGGGTAGGGGGAGGGAAGGATTGGGAGTTGTGGATTAGCAGATGCAAACTAGTATATATAGGTTAGATAAACATGGTCCCATTGTATAGCACAGATCTCTATATTCAGTATCCTCTGATAAACCAAAATGGAAAAAATATGAAAAAGAATATGTATATTATAACCAAATCATGCTGTTGTACCAGAAACGAATACAACATTTTATTGATAAATCAACTATACTTCAATAAAATAATTAAAAAAAAAATTTAAAAGAATAACCTAATCAAAATATCTCACCACCTTAAAAACAACAACAACAACTGAGATTTAGGTAAGACCAACACATATGGAGCACATGGGTGAGTGCCAAGTCACTTCAGTCATGTCTGACTCTTTGCAACCCCATGGGCTGGAACCCGCCAGGCTCCTCTGTCTATGAGGTTTTCTAGGTACGGGAGTGGGTTTCCATGCCCTCTTCCAGGAGATGGACCCACGTCTCTTATGTCTCCTGCACTGGGGGGAGGGTTCTTTACCACTAGTGCCAGCTGGGAAGCCCCATATAGAGCATGTGCGTGAGTCACTCAGTCGTGTCCGACTCTTTGCAACCCATGGACTGCAGCCCACCAGGCTCCTCTGTCCATGGACTTCTCCAGGCAAGAATACTGGAGTGGATTGCTGTTCCCTTCTCCAAGGGATCTTCCCGACCCAGGGATCAAACCCAGATCTCCTGCATTGCAGGTAGATTCTTTACTGTCTGAGCCACCAGGGAAGTTACATACACCACAGTATATTGCAGAAAGACAAAGTTGGCCATCATCAGATGGGAAATGTTCTTTGCTTCATAATTTCTGGGCCCTTCCCTGGGTCCTGACCATGGAAAAAGAACCAAGCCCTGCTGTTGATTCCCTTCCAGTGAGTGTTATCCCATGTAACTCCTGAATATTCAGTCACTGCAAGAACCCCTTTGGTTGTTCCCCATCCACAAGCAGTTTTAACATTTGATCTAAGTAGAGAAGCAAATTCAGTGTCCTTTTTGGTAGTGAACAAAAAAAAAGACAATTTTTCACCATTTAAATGATCATCGACTCTTCCCTTTCCCTGCTTATATGCTTCCTGTTCCAATCCATAGAGGCCTGTTGGAAATTTTAGCCTTAAAAATGACCCATAACACTGCCTAAATCATAGGCCATGAGAACTGGAGAGAAGTTAACCATATGATAACAATTAAGGTGATGCCTGAGAAAGGCCAAAAATGTTGAAGGTTGTTTGAGAGTGGATTCCCAGGTATCTCCAGGATATGGCTTTGTCTTTCATGATTTCTGGTGGAACTTTATCACTTTGCCTTCTTTCAGATGGCAAGTTACTCTCAAATTTCTTTTCCCAAAAACAAAATCTTGCCTTAAATACTCTTAGATTCTGAAAGTAGGCAAAATAATAACTGAATAAAATTTTATACTTTAGAAAGTTTTGCCTAGGTCAGCACTATTTCTTTATGGCATTTTGTTTGTTTTTTTCCACTTAAACATCTATTTATTGGTAACAATGGAGGGCAATACAGCAGACTCTTGGCAGTGGAAGCAGGGAATGTTACAGTGTTTTGTTTTGTCCTTATTTTAACAGCTTTATTGAGGTATAATTGACGTAATAAACTATAAATATTTAAAGTGTCAACTTCGATAAGATTGGCATATTTACACACCTGTGAAATCATTACTACAATTAAGAATAGGATAAAAGTCACCCCCAGAATTCCTTTCCCCTTCCTCTAAAATTTGTCTCACTTTTCTAAGGTAAAGACAAACACAGTTTATAAGCAAAGATTTTTAATACATATAGGGAAACTCGGCAGAGAAACTGGGAGTGGAGTGACATCTCCATTGCAAAGCTGACTTTCAGAATTGTAAGAGGAACTAATTACCCCATTATGGAGACTCTCTGCTTTCCTAGCTGCATGTCTGCTAATGATGAAAAAGGCTTTTGGAGCACAAGTGTCCTTCAGGGATTTCTAAGCACTCCATAAACTAGGCTCATCCAACCCGATGGGGTTCTCTGAGGTCTTATTGTAAACAGATGGGAAAGAAAGTGTATCGAGTCTCAGTGACCTTTTCGGAATCACTTAGAAAGACGGCAGTGAAGGGGACGTTCACAAGGATGCTGTCCCCTGATTTCTGAAGCCAAATTCAACCCACGAGACCCAACAGGTTCAGATAAAGCTCAAGATATACATTTAGAAATTAAACTAAAGAGAAAAAAAGATAAGACCAATGGAAACGCTCATTCTCTTCTGAGTCACGGCAGCTTCTGGATCCCCTAGTGAAGGGCTAAAGAATTATGAAATGTTTTGGCTGCACTGGAGGAAGGAGTGTTCACCAGATTGTCTTGCAACGTGCTGTGCAGGAAATTATCCATCAGGTGGGAGAGGGTAACCCTGCAATTCCATCCAGATGAGGCACGATCAGAGTCATGAAGTGTCTATGTTGAAAAGTGAAACAAAACCAAATGAAATCAAAGGACATGAGGTTAAAATGAGGGATTGGGAAGGATGGGAGCACTGGAAAACATGTCAGTTCTGTATACTCCTGGACCTTAGAAATAAGCCTATTATTCCCTCTCAGAGCTCTGATTCACATCTCTCAAATTCCTTGGAAGTCCAGGCCTATGGGAGGGGCAAAGGGAGCATCTATTGTTCAGGGAGTGGGAGGCTTAATGTGTAATTGTTGAGACGAATTCAGTATGACTGAATCTAAATAAACACATAGCTTTATCAGCTAGAGATGAAAGGGTCTGGCTAGCTCTGAATCTCTTTCCCTGAAAAGCATAGAGATACGCAAAGGGAATCTTATCGAGGGGTTTTAGAATCCAGAAAGAGACATCAACTAGTAGACTTAAAACACACACAAGATAGGACCTGGGGACAAATTGGGCTGACTTGAATTCCCTTTGTCTTTCTTTCCACTTCCCTTTTTCTCTTGGAACAGCTGATGTATATCTGTGTGCAGTGGCAGCAGGAATCCAAGAAACATTGTATTTCTAAAGTGAAAAGAAAACTGGCTCTGGCATATGTAAAAAGCCCCTTCTCCTTCATGTTTGCGTTGTGAGCAAGACTTCTCTAAGCCTTGGAATCGCTTGTCAAGGCATAAAGATCAGAAGCCCCTGGTATCAGCCAGGCTTGCTTATCCTTGCTTCTTTTTTAATATTACAATTTTCATTTCTGTTCACTTAAGAAATATGAGAAAGTACAAATGGGCCAAAAAGAAGAAAACCACTGTTAACATTTTCTTAAATATTCTTCCAAAGCTTTTTGCAGAAAACCAAATGGAAGATAACACTAAACTTTTTTTTTAATAATTTTCTCATTTCTTCCACTTACAGTGAACATGTCATAATATGTTTAATTAATCCCCTGTATTGGACAGCCTGGTTATATCCAGTATTTTATCCTTATAAACAACCTAAATCTTTGTGCAAATTCCTCATTTCCTTAGGATACATTCCTAGAGGTGTCAAGTCAATATTGTGCATATTGTGAGGCTTCTTAGAATTGCTGATACTAAACTGCAACTTTCTCAACACCCACATTCCATGTCAAGTTTCATCAATCTTCACTCCCATGTACTCTCCCTGTGCTAACTCCAAGTAGCATCACTCTTTTATTCTGCTAATTTGATTGTGTAACAGTGGCATCTGTTGTTTTAATTTGCATTTCTTTAATTACTAGTAAAATAAGTTATTTTTCATATATGTATTCCCTTACCTTATTTTTCTATTGTGGTGCATTTTTCGTCTTTTTCTTCAAAAGAACCCTTTACATGTAAAAGATATTCTTTATCAGCTTTTAATGTGTTACATATTTCTTCAAAGTTTGTCTTTTGTCCTTTAACTTTTTAATAGTGTTTTGCTATATGGTTTTTCCAGTAGTCATGTACGGATGTGAGAGCTGGACTATAAAGAAAGCTGAGCACCAAAAAATTGATGCTTTTGAACTGTGGTATTGAAGAAGACTCTTGAGAGTCCCTTGGACTGCAAGGAGATCAAACCAGTCAATCCTAAATGGAACTCACTCCTGAATATTCATTGGAAGGACTGATGCTGAGGCTGAAGCTCCAATACTTTGGCCACCTGATGCGAAGAACTGACTTATTTGAAAAGACCCTGATGCTGGGAAAGATTGAAGGCAGGAGGAGAAGGGAATGACAGAGGATGAGATGGTTGGATGGCATCACCAATTTGATGGATGTGAGTTTGAGCAAGCTCTGGGAGTTGGTGATGGACAGGGAAGCCTGGCATGCTGCAGTCCATGGGGTCACAAAGAATTGGACACAACTGAGTGACTGGACTGAACTGATATACTTAAAATTTTTTAATTAGGAAAAAAGGAGGTTTCCGCCTTGGAGTCATGCTTACAAAGTTCTCCATTTTGCTCTCTGAGGCAATGTTTTATGCATTTTTTAGACAAAAGAAACAGAGGCAATGAAGAGACTCAGTGAGACTTAAATTACAGTGGAATAAAGTTTTATATATTTTTGCTTACTAGAGTTGGTTAGCTTTTGCTAATTTATCACAGAACATGAAAAATCCAGTAAAGCCCCCCAGTAGACAATGATGCCCCAAGGCGTGCTGCTTCTTCACTTGAATGCGCAGATTCATTTGGAACCTTGTTTCTTTGGAGGGAGTTCTGAGCAGTCACATTCACCTTACCTCAAGTTTCTTTCTCACCCCTGAGCACCTTACTGTGTTTAGCACTCAGTTTGCTAAAGGAGGCCCAAGGCAAGAGTCTCTTGGTTAAGGGAGTGTTTCTCAAAAGTGATCAATCCATGGGGTAGGGTCGGGATAGGGGGCAGAGTCCTCTATTCAGAATCACCATCTTTCCAAAGACTCAGAGCCATAGAAACAATCAACTTCCCTGAATTCCATGGGGGTACATGAGCTTTCACATGAGAAATTCATTCTACCTAAAGGGGATTATTTTCCACAATGGGGTAATAGCCAATGGGAAAACCTCACCAATAATATCTAGAAATCCACTCTGTTATTTGACATAAGCGTCTAGAGACCACCTCAGTTTTGTTCCTGTCTAGCACCTATTTTCTCTTCTTGGGTTGATGAAACTTCAATCTTCTCCAGGGAATTTTAACTGCCCTCATTCTCCAAACACACAATTTGAGGACAGAGGTGCTGAGAGCACCCCCTGATACTGTGTAGACATAGGAGTCAGACCTAGCCAATCAGAGCATTTCATTCCCCTTGGCTAGAGTGACTGGTTCAAGGATGGGCACAGGACCCAAGCTAGACCAACGAAATTTAGTTCCAAGATTTTCACTGATTTTATTAGGAAAGAGACAAGTCCTTTTCACTAGGGATGCTAAGCAGACAGGCGGTAGGCCTGGATTTTGGTCTCCTTGACTCATCATGGGAAGAGCCTATCAGAATGAAACGTACTCAGATGAAAGTGGCTGGGTCTATTAAAAAGAATGAAATAATGCCATTAGCAGGAACATGGATGGACCTAGAGACTGTCATATGGAGTGAAGTCAGTCAGACAGAGAAGGAGAAATATCGGATGACATCCCTTATATGTGGAATCTAAAAATAAATGATACCAATGAATTTATTTGCAAAACAGAAATAGATTCACAGATTTAAAGAACAAACTTATGGTTACTAGGGAGAAGAATGGGGGGAAGGAATAGTTAGGAAGTTTGGGATGGACATGTACATACTGCTATATTTAAAATAGATAACCAACAAAACCTACTGTATAGCACCTGGAACTCTGCTCAGTGTTACATGGCAGCCTGGATGGGAGGGACGTGTGGGGGAGAATGGATACACGAATGTGTATAGCTGAGTCCCTTCACAGCTTACCTGAAACTATCATAACCTCATTAACTGGCCCTAGAGTTGCTGGAAGAAATATCAATAACCTCAGATATGCAGATGACACCACCCTTATGGCAGAAAGTGAAGAGGAGCTAAAAAGCCTCTTGATGAAAATGAAAGTGGAAAGTGAAAAAGTTGGCTTAAAGCTCAACATTCAGAAAAGGAAGATCATGGCATCTGGTCCCATCACTTCATGGGAAATAGATGGAGAAACAGTGGAAACAGTGTCAGACTTTATTTTGGGGGCCTCCAAAATCACTGCAGATGGTGATTGCAGCCATGAAATTAAAAGACACTTCCTCCTTGGAAGGAAAGTTATGACCAACCTAGATAGCGTTTTCAAAAGCAGAGACATTACTTGGCCAACAAAGGTCTGTCTAGTCAAGGCTATGGTTTTTCCAGTGGTCATGTATGGATGTGAGAGTTGCTCTGTTAAGAAAGCTGAGCACCAAAGAATTGATGCTTTTGAGCTGTGGTGTTGGAGAAGACTCTTGAGAGTCCCTTGGACTGCAAGGAGATCCAACCAGTCCATTCTAAAGGAGATTAGCTCTGGGTGTTCTTTGGAAGGAATGATGCTAAGGCTGAAACTCCAGTTCTTTGGCCACCTCATGCGAAGAGTTGACTCATTGGACAAGAGTCTGATGCTGAGAGGGATTGGGGGCAGGAGGAGAAGGGGACGACAGAGGATGAGATGGCTGGATGGCATCACTGACTCAATGAACGCTGAGTCTGAGTGAACTCTGGGAGTTGGTGATGGACAAGGAGGCCTGGAGTGCTGCGATTCATGGGGTCACAAAGAGTTGGACACGACTGAGCGACTGAACTGAGCTGAACCCCAATACAAAATAAAGTTTTTTTTAAAAAAGGAAAAGACAGCGGTTGAGTCCTAACTATAAGAGCAAGCCTGTAGACTGACCCATGCCTGACACTGTAATATCCCCTAAATTGTTTCCTAAGTCAAGAAGCCCTTTTATTTATTTATTTATTTTTGCTCAAGTCCATGTGAGATGAAAGTGGTTACCTGAGCAGTATTTCTGAAAATGGCAAGTTCTTATTACCTCTAGATTCCTTAGCAATAAAGCCACGTGAGAAAAGAGTTGATCTGGGAATCTGGGTTGTAGCCCTAGCTCCACTAACCACTTTAAAATGCTTGGGCTAGTGGTTTTATTTGTGTGGGCTCACTTTTCTCATCTAAAAGAGGTTGTTGGAAGAAAAAAACTCTAAATGTCTCTTCTAGGGCCATAAGTCTTGGCTCTGTGATAACACTGTGTCAACACTTCAAGCTAATCTGAAGTTCTGTCTCCAACTGCCACCTCCACACCCAATGACAAATGACACTGATTTATTTTAAAAGTTGCAAACCAAATCATAAGTACCACATACGCTTTAAGGGACTAGTAGAGAAAGACTATCTCTAGAACATTACTAGGATGTAGATTCCTCCGGAAGTGTGTTAATGAAGTGAGTAATACACTAATACATTAACTGTCATAGCTATTGTATAGATTAGTAATAAATATTTTGCTTTTAAAAGGTCTACTGCTCCAGTTTTGCTGAGCTAAAGTAAACGAAGTTCCAGCATGTCAACAGATGACACAAGTGTTCAAAAGTGATGCTGTCTGCTCCAAGCAGATGAACAGAGAAAGCAGGAAGAGAAACTGGTCACACTCCCAAGTCTCTTTAGTCACAACTCCATTATTTACTTTGATGAATTATTGATGGTCAGAACTTAGACAAGGTCATGAAATGATCTTTCAAAAATACAGACCAAATCATATCATTCCTCTGCTTCGAAGCTTCATTGATTCCCCAGTGCCTTCAGGACTAAATTTAAAAATCTTGACATGGTATATAAGCCCTTAGTGGTGTGACCCTTGCTGTTAATTCCATATTGCAGCATCAACTCCTGCCATTCCTCTTTATGTACCTAACCTATGCCAAGTAAATAGGTTTATACATATAAATCACTTAGCATGCTTCCTAGCATTTGGTAAATGCTTATGTCGACTATCATTATTGCACATTAGTGACACTTGTAGATTCCCAAAGATGCATCTCTGGTCCCTTGCTTCACCTGGGAATCCAAGCTCACCCTCCCCTTGCTCTGTTTTTATCCAGCATGGCTGACACTTGCAGGCCACAGTGTTTCATATGGCCAGCTGGCTGGGTTAGGCCAGAGGGAGGCCCTGGCGAAATAGGGAGGATGGCAAGAAGGGAGAGGGTATCTCTCTCCTTGCTGCCTCAGCGGCTTCCACAGCAGTAACTCTGTGTCTTCTGTAGTTCTGGCCCTTACCTAATAGGCCCAGCGTGGTTTCAGCTTCTGGTCCCTTCTTTTTCCCTCTAGTTTACTGTCAGTTGCTCAGTCGTATCCAACCCTTTGCAGTGCCATGGACTGTAGCCCGCCAGGCTCCTCTGTCCATGGGATTCTCCAGGCAAGAATACTGGAGTGGGTTGCCGTTCCCTTCTCCAGGGGATCTTCCCAACCAAGGGATTGGACCTGGGTCTCATGCATTGCAGTCAGACTCTTTACCATCTGAGGTGATAATGGCTTCTTGCTGATGCCATTTTCTGCATGGACTCATCATCCCATGCTTAGTGCTCAGAATCTCTCTCTACCATACAGCCAGTCCCTTGCCTTAAATTTCCTCTGTTGTAAGTACTTGAAGAGGTGTCTGCTCACCTACAGAGACCCTGACTGATTCACATAACCTGCCTTCCCACCACAGGCCTTTGCTTATTTTCTTCCTTTGCCTCCTCATCCCCAAAGCCAACTCTTAGTCATCCTTTAAGACTTTATTCTCCTGTCACCTCCTCTTTGAAACTGTCCCAGTTTCCCACCCACTTCTTTCTAAAGAATTAATTGGGTACTCTCCTCTATCACATCTCTCTCATAATAGTGGTTATTCTTGGAAACCACTATAGATTTAATTTTCTTAAGAGCAAGTACACTGTAGTATTCAATGTGGTATCACAGACTTATCCTATAGAAGACATAATATTTATTAGACAAATGGCAAGATGTGAAACTTCAAAAATACTTCTTATGCTAACTGAAGTCAAAGAGAAAATATCATATGATTTCACTTATATGTGAAATCTAAAAATTACAAATGAACCTATTTACAAGACAGAGATAGAGTCACAGATGTATATTGAGATTGATATATACACACTACTATATAGAAGAGAGATAACTAGCAAGAACATTCTGTACAGCACAGGGAACTCTATTCAGTACTCTGTAATGACCTAAATGGAAATAGTATCTTAAAGAAGAGTAGATATGTGTGTGTGTGAGTGTGTGCATATGTGAGTGTGCTCAGTTGTGTCTGACTCTTTGTGACCCATGGACTGTAGCCCATCATGCTTCTCTGTCCCCGGAATTTTTTAGGCAAGAATACTGCAGTGGGTAGCCATCCCTTTCTCCAGGGGATCTTCCTGACCCAGGAATCGAAACTGCATCTCTTACATCTCCTACACTGGCAAGCGTATCCTTTACCACTGTGCCACCTGGGACAGCCCCAGGATATATGTATATGTAAAACTGATTCACTTTGCTATACAATAGAATCTAATACAAAATTGTAAATCAGCTATACTTTAATAAAAATTAATTTTAAGAAAGAAATATCTTAAAATCCAGATAAAAGTAATTGTACACTATCCTTGTGGCAGATACTGTAAGTTACCCACTTGATAGTCTCATCTCCTTTTGTCTTGCTAACAGAAACCTAGTTCTGTTTGGAGCAGCAGTGTTTCCAGCCTCCCTTGCAACTCAAGGTGGTCACATGGGAGGCCTATCCAGTGAAGCAAATGAGGACTTCCAGGGAGGTTTCTGAGAAAGCTTTTCTTTCCAAAAAAAAAGGGGGGGTGGTGGATTGCAAACCCATGCTACTATTTCAGGGTATAATGGTTAATTCTATGTTTTCAACTTGGCTAGGCCATGGTGTCCAGCTATTTGGTCAAATACCAATCTAGATGTTGCTGTGAATGTATTTTTTTAGATGAGATTAACATTTAAATCAGTAAAGTAGATTATCCTCCATGATGTGTATGAGCCTCATCCAATCAGCTGAAGGGCTTAAGAGAGAAATGCTAATGTTTCCCAAGGATGAATTCTACCTGTACATTGTGTTTGAACTTCAGATGCAATATGAACTCTTCCTGGTGTTTCCAGCCTGTGGTCTACCTTATAGATTTTAGACTTGCCAGCCCCCGAATTGTGTAAGCTAATTCCTTACAATCAATCCATCTCTCTCATGTATATGTATGCTGAAACTCCAGTACTTTGGCCACCTCATGTGAAGAGTTGACTCATTGGAAAAGATTTTGATGCTGGGAGGGATTGGGGGCAGGAGAAGAAGGGGACGACAGAGGATGAGATGGCTGGATGGCATCACTGACTTGGACGTGAATCTGAGTGAACTCCGGGAGTTGGTGATGGATAGGGAGGCCTGGCGTGCTGCGATTCATGGGGTTGCAAAGAGTCGGACACGATGTGAGCAACTGAACTGAACTGATGTATGTAGGTATATATAAAACAGAATCAAACAAAACCAATATGTATCATTGGTTCTTTTTCCCCGAGAATCATACTAATACATTGGGTATACATAGAAACTCAGGGAAAGAATAAACTTTTAGTAGGAAGCAAAGATCCCTTGAAATATCCACCTCAGCAGAAACCATTAAGAACTGTCATTCCAAACTTTGTTGAGCATGTTTATAAATTTTTTTGGTCATTTTTGGATAAAGAAAAACTTGATCTATCCTACTTTCTCTTTTGATCAAAGACTAGTCTACATCTCTTCCAGGCTCAATTTACTTAATCTTCAGTATTCTTCTTTTCTGTGCAGTCATATCCATTAGATCCTGGCCCAGTGGTCAGCATCTTCACAAGCCAGTCTTCCACCAAGTGCAGATGGGAGTCTTCTGGCCCTGCAGATTGCATCTGTGATCTCATTCTATCATCCAGGGGGTTTCTTTGTTGCTGTCAGAGTTAAAATTGTAGCCCTGTCTTCTGCTGCTTCAAATGAAAGGTCATAGGATGAGGAGAACCTATCAACAGGAGTGGATTACTTACGAAATCAGGTTTTGGCATTTTAACTTCTGAGCGTTTACTAGGTTAGATTGCTGGAAAATGACAGCACTTTTTAGTGTGGGATGCGAGGCATATTGCAGTACAGATGTTAGTCTGGTTCTCACCTGTTCTTCACTGATGGCTGCAAACTCTGAAACAGGCCTGCCTCGGGCAAAATCAGGCAGTGCCAGCATCTGCTCTGTCTTCAAGGTCTGCTTTGTGTCCTTTAGTCAGTTAATCCCTTCAATGAGTCCTTCCCCTTGGGGGCCACCATTGCCATCTCCTCCTCTCCTGCTAAAGGGAGAGAAGACAGAAAAATCTCTTTCTTTATCTAATGACTAACCTCATCAGAAAACTTCGAGGCTCTTTAAATCTTCATCTAGCGGGATTTGGCAAATCACGGCCCTTGGGCCAAATCCAGACTCTGTAGTCCTCTCAAGTTAAAAATAAAAAAGGAAGAATATGTGACAGAGACCACATGTAACCCACAGAGCCTAGCATATTTACTCTTTTAATAGTTTGCTGACCTCTCTGGATTCGATAGGAATAAAGCTTTTAGCAATGGAATTACAGGCATGAATGAGGGGTGGAGGAATTTTGTGGTATGAGGCTTGGGCCAGCACTGTTTAACAACAAAAATAAGAGGGACTTCCTCGGCGGTCCAGTAATTAAGACTCCACACCTCCACTGCACAGGGTGAGGATTCGATCCTTGGTCAGGGAGTTAAGATCCCATTTGCTGTACGGTACAGCCATAAAAATACATAAGCAAATAAAAACAAACAATAACAACAACAAAAATACAAAGGGAAGTCCTTGAAAAATTGTGGTTGAACACCTTCCCCACAGGAAATGAATGCCTTGCTGATGAACTTCTGTGACTGGGAGAAGCCTAGCATTTTTGATTAGCATGGATTCTGAAACACTTGGTATTTCTGTTAACACATTCTTATCTAGCACCAAGTACTGCCCAAAGCACTTTCCATGCATTTTATCTCCCTTAATCCTCACAACCAACTCCAAGAGGAAAATGTGGTGGCTCAGAGGTTAAAGTGTCTGCCTACGATGTGGGAGACCTGGGTTCAATCCCTGGGTCGGGAAGATCCCCTGGAGAAGGAAATGGCAACCCACTCCAGTACTCTTGCCTGGAGAATCCCATGGACAGAGGAGCCTGGTGGACTACAGTCCATGGGGTCCCAAAGAGTCAGACACGACTGAGCGACTTCACTCACTCACTCACTCAGCCCCAGTTTATGGACAGGTAAGACAAATCTTAGAGATCAAATTGGTCCAGGATACACAACAGGTTAGAGGAAGAACCTCGTCTCAAATTCAAGACTGTCACCATGCACATCACCACCAGCCTATGTTGCTTTCCGGTTCTGACAAAAGTAGCAGGTAGTGCAACAGCTTTTCCTTCCACAGCCCGTTGGAATGTTCTAGAATCTTGAGTGGGCTTGCCCATGCTTCCTGCCCTTCTGGTTCCCATCCTCTGGCCAGTCTTCTCCAGCCTACTTCCTCTCCTAACCTTGGTTCTGACGTGGGGGTGGAGGGAGGCCAGGGCGATGCGGTCACTTAACTATATTATGCAACCATGTAATAGATCCCAGTCCTTCAGGAAGCTTGACAAACTGGAATATGTGTTTAGATTTCTAAACTCAGAGATGTTTCAGAGCAAAGAGGATCAGGCTGTGTCCTCCAGATGGTACAAACGGTTTTCCTCTTCTGTGTACCACTGGGTCGCAGCTGCCACTGGAAATACAGCTGTTTACAAAGTCTGTGCAGGACAGGATTCAGGGAATGTCAGAACTGTAGACCTGCTCCTTCCTCCCTGAGGAGGGGAGAGCAGCCAGGCTTTCATGTTTCCAGTGCCCATTTAGTTCAAGAAGAATTTATTGAAGAACCGCAAAGGGCTCAAGGCTCCCACTCTACATGATATAAGCCTGGGTGCAGTATGCCAGTGGGTATGTATGAGTTTCTTGTGGCTGGCATAACAAATTACCATGAACCGGATTGGTTAAAGCAACAGAAATGTATTCTCTTGTGGTTCTGGAGAGAAACACAGAGGCCTGAAATCAAGGCATCAGCAGGGCCACACTCCCTCTGGAGGCTCCAGGAAGCAGTCTATTTTGCCTCTTCCAGCTTTCCTTGACTCCTGGCTGCATCACTCCAATCTCTGCCTTGGTGGTCACATTGTGTCCTCGTCTGTCTTCTCTTCTGTGTGTCTTTTAAGGACACTTGTCACTGGACTGAGGTCCTATCCAGATAATCCAGGATCATCACCTCATCTTAAGAACTGTAACTTAATTACATCTGCAGAGACCTCTTTTTCTGAATAAGGTAACAGTCACAGTTTCTGGAGATTGAGGCATGGACATTCAGCCCACTGCCAAGTGTGTACTAGTATGAGAGAGAAAGAGGGAGAGGCAAGGGCATGGGAGAAACCAGTTTACCCAGGGATCTCAGCTTCCAGCCAGCTCCAGCCCCTAATCCTATTTTTTAGTCATGGGGAAATGTCATTAGTGGTGAGTATCACACATACAGTACTCAAACAGTATAGGTGTTTATCAAGTTTACCATGTATAAGATATGTTTATCATCAATGAGGGCTTCCCTGGTGGCTCAGAGGGTAAAGCATCTGCCTACAATGCAGGAGACCTGGGTTCGATCCCTGGGTCGGGAAGATCCCCTGGAGAAGGAAATGGCAACCCACTCCAGTACTCTTGCCTGAAAAATCCCATGGACGGAGAAGCCTGTAGGCTACAGTACATGGGGTCACAAAGAGTCGGACACGACTGGGGAAATGTCACTAGTGGTGAGTATCATACATGTGGTACTCAAACAGTGTAAGTGTTTATCAAGTTTATCATGTATGAGATATGTTTATCATCAGTGAGAGTTAAGAGATAGGCAGCTTAAAACTATCATGCTGCTCTATCATTGGGGGAGAAGGAAATGGCAACATGGCAACCTACTCCAGTATTTTTGCCTGGAGAATCCCATGGACAGAGGAGTCTGGTGGGCTATAGAACACGGGGTCACAAAGAGTCGGACACAACTGAGTGACTAACACAGACACACACACACACACACACATCGTCTGGGACCCTTCTGTTCCTTGTCTCTCTGTCCAGCCTTAGTTCAAGGTTTCCATCCTTGGGTCACCACATGGTTCAACCAGGCTGCTGAAGCTTCAGCCATCACATCTACATTTTAGGCAGGAAGAAGGAAGATTAGGAAGGGCAAAGTGGTGTGTGTTTTCCCAGTCAACACATTTAAAGAGCTTCATAGAGGGTACACCTAGTGCTTACATCTCTTTGGTCAGAACAGGATGGGCATAGGTGCAAGGGAAGCAAGCGAAATAGGTGTGTGTATGTGTGTGTGGTGTGTGTGGGTGTATGTGTGTGTGTGTGTGTTTAATCTATGTTGAACAAAATAAAAGGTCAATTACTAAGGAAGAAGGGGAGACTAGATATTGGGTGGGCAACTACTCTCTACCACAGGGGCCCTGTAAGCCACACATCTTATCACTCACGTGGCCGAGGCAGAGAACACTGTCACCTCCTCTAACTTGTAATGTTTGATAATAAAAGAAGCTAACATATGCTGAGGGCTCTCCGACACTGGACTTGGTTCCTCCAGATTCAATAAAACTTACACCAACCCTCTGAGATTGATTATATTATGGTATTCCCTCTTACAGATGAGAAAACTGAGGCTCAGGAAGAGCAAGTAATTTGCCAGCGGTCCCGTGGCTGGAGAGTGGCAGAGCCAAGCTTGAACCAGATATGCCTGTCGCACAGCCCAGCCTCCACGACCATGGGGCTGCTCTGCGACTTTGAGGAGGTGAAGGAGGGGACTGAGATCACCCCTGTAACACAGTGACTGTGGGGGCACCGCCGAGAGCTGCCTTTTCTTACCTGTTGCTACATTAACGAGATGTGCAATACTGACTTTGCAGTCACCTCTGTTGTATGTTGTTGTTCAGTCGATCAGTCGTGTCCAATTCTTTGCAACCCCACGGATTTCAGTACACCAGGCTGTCCTTCGCTGTCCTTCCCCATCTCCCCGAGTTTGCTCAAACTCATGTCCATTGAGTTCATGCTGTGTTATATGTTTCTATTCCTTTAAAAATATTTTCTTAATCCTCCCACCTTCTACTTAGCCCACAGCCTCCTATATGCTTGTATAGAATTACATGTGAATTATATTTAGAGAGATGTGTGTGAATATAAAACACTTGACTTACCCTGCTGACTGCTGCCTGACGAACACGTGAAGCGGCAGGTGGACTCTGCCAGACACAGCTGACTCCCAGCGCACAAAGTTCTGCTCCTTCTCTGCCTGAACACTGGCCACTTGCCCACCCCTGCGCCTTTGTACCTACCAACTCTTTGGGGGGGAGAATACTTTCCTTTCTCTCTCATCCTAAGTTTAAGCTGCTTCCTCTAAGACCCCCGATCCAGCATCCTTTTATCACGATGTCCTCCTTCTCTGACTGCCCTTGCTGACAGCTCTCCTCGCCTGTCTCCTCCCCTCCTGCGTTCCTTTCTCTCTCCTCACCCCCATCAGTTCTCTGGATCTCTTTTCAGTACCACCCCCTTGGCCTGGAGTTGTCTTTGGGGCCCAGGTGGTACGTATTTTAAGCCATGCATTTTCGGAAGGTCGATGGCGATCTCCTGCTTTTTAGGCTCCCTGAGTTCCCCACATCCCTCTGTGCCCTCCTCTTTCCACAGCCTGTGATGCAATCACAGTGATAGCACTGGTTCAGCGGGTCACACGCTCCCTGAAGGGCTCTCACACACCCTCGCGTGTTGCGTGCACATGTTCGTGGGACAATCCTGTTTATTTAAGCAAGATACAGCGTGAAAGGGCAGGGAAATGGTCACCCCAGGCAGGAGCAGGTGCGGCCTGTCTGAACGAGGTTTCTCCTTTGCTCCTGAGTTCTCTTACAGGCAGCACTGCAGATGGGGCTCTGCCAGAGTTCAGGAAAGGGCCCAAGCCTTACTTAGCCACTGTTAGCCTTAGGCTCACCCCTCCCTAGGAAGAACTACACTAACAACCAATGAACTTGCATTTGTGGGGTTGATCACAAGCATCAGCCTGGAGAAGGAAATGGCAACCCGCTCCAGTATTCTTGCCTGGGAAATCCCATGGACAGAGGAGCCTGGCGGGCTACAGTCCATGCGGATGCAAAGTGTTGGACACAACAGAGCGACTGAGCACTCAGCACTCACAAGCATCAAGCTCTCTTGGATCTGACCTGGACTTAACACCAGTAAAACACCAGCAAGACCACATCTTCATCCAGGAGGAGAAGGGAGGGTCACAGTCCAGGAGATGCCAGCTGGGCAACATCTCTGCCCCAGTTCTCAGCATCCCTGATGGCCCAGTTTCCCAAACTTGCCCAGGTGGATGGGATTTCTGAATCTCATTGTTGCCTAAAGAAAGGACTCCATCCATGTGGAACTCCAGGTGCTTTAGGAAGGACGTGAGACCACTGGCAGAGCAGGGCCAAGCACACTGTGCTTCCCTGCTTTTTCTGATGCTGCCCAGGGGAAGGGAAGCTTTGCACACACGGTGGGTTCACTGCTTCTCCTTCCCTTTGCTTTCTGCCCAGGGCTTCTGAACTGGCTTCCCCAGTCGGTATCAGCAGGCGCAGGCTCTCTGTTGTGTTTGCATTATGAAGCCGTACTCAGGCCCCCTTAATTCACACCAGCATCAGCTGCATTGCAAGCAACTGCATTTAATAGATTTGGGGGACAACTCCAAGCCCCACCCCTACTCAGTCTTACCAGGACAAGATGAGAGCTGCTGCTAAGCTAAACTAACAGTATTCCCTGACATGTCTGTTTATCCTCTGAAGGCTCCTGATGACTCAGCTAGAACCAGCTAAATCAAGGTTGATACTGGACAGGATGGAGCCCATGAATTAGAGGTATGGTCATGTTCCGTCACTGGGATAAGTGCCCAGTAGGTGGGTCAATGCCTTTCTACCAGACACAGTGATGTAGCGCACACATCTAGGTTCTAAGCCTTGGGAGCACCTGAGACTCCCTCCTCTTCTTCAGATGCCCTCCAAGTCCTATACTCAGTTGCCAGTTTTTGTAGACCATGCCCTTGCAGAAGCTGTTCCTGTCTTTCCATCTCCATCATCCCCACCACTCCAGGTGAGGCGTTACCTGCTCATACCTAGATGGATGAAGAAGTTAGATGCAACAGAGCAATTTGACTTCCCTCTACCTTACAATCCCTGTCCTTACACCCTCCTGGTCTCCTCCTAGCTTTATCTCATTCACCTCTTTGCCCCCAATTTCTTGTCTCTCTTTCCCTATTGAGGAATAAACTCTGTCAAGTGCACAAGTCTTACTTGTAAGCTCACCATAATTGTCCACAGGCACACACATGTATACCCCCACCGAGTCAAGATAAGGAACATTTTCAATCTCACACCCACTGGCTCCTTTGTGGCCCCTTCCAGCTATTATCCACCTCAGGGGTAATCACCATCCTACCTCTGTCCACCATAGACTGCTGCTGCTGCTGCTGCTGCTGCTAAGTCGCTTCAGTCGTGTCCGACTCTGTGAGACCCCATAGACAGCAGCCCACCAGGCTCCCCTGTCCCTGGGATTCTCCAGGCAGGAACACTGGAGTGGGTTGCCATTTCCTTCTCCAATACATGAAAGTGAAAAGTGAAAGTGAAGTCTCTCAGTCGTGTCCAACTCTTAGCAACCCCATGGACTGCAGCCTTCCAGGCTCCTCCGCCCATGGGATTTTCCAGGCAAGAGTACTGGAGTGGGGTGCCATTGCCTTCTCCGCCACCATAGACTAAGTGAGTAAGTAAGTGAAGTCACTCAGTCGTGTCCGACTCTTTGCGACTCCGTGGACTGTAGCCTACCAGGCATCTCCGTCCATGGGATTCTCCAGGCGAGAATACTGGTGTGGGTGGCCATTTCCTTCTCCAGCACTACGTAAACCTAAATACTTTTCTTTGGAAACCCGAGCTTTGCGCTCTCATCCTCACTTTGGAAGATTCCCAAGTGAGACCGTGAATAAAGCTCCCACGAGTGACCAGAGGGGACGACGGAGCCTGCAAGCGGGGCTGGGCCCTCACCCACCTGGGCCGACCCAGCTTCACTCATTCTTGCATTTTTTTTTCCTCCAAGATCTTTCTGGGGCAGAAGGAGAAAAGCCAAGAGCCATCAGTTTATCAGGTTTCTTTCTACCAGATTTGTGTCAAAGGGCAGAGGGGGAAGATAACGGGAGCTAAGCTTCACAAGCAGCATTTACATCTTGTGTGGAGTCAGAAATGCCAGGCCCCTCACCTCCCACCAACGCAGGCCCTTCCGTCCCAAGACTCCACTCTTGGGAAGGAAGGCACAGCCCACCTCCAAGGAGTGTCCCTGGGGCCTTGGAGGGAGCGCCATGTACACAGGTACATGCAGTCATCACGGAGTCAGGGGTTCGGGCCTAGGGTCACCAACCTGCTAGTTATGCCTAATTCTGAGCTCTGTGTAAACGCAGTCACACAATAGGAACTCTGGCATCTGTACTATTTCAGCTTTGTGCTTCTCAAACTCAGCACCGTATCTGTGAGATTAATCTGTGTTGCTCATAAAATGCCAGTATTTTATTTTTTGCTTTGCTGGGTAGCATTCCATTGTCTGAATATATGCTGCAATCTCTCTAACCACTCCCCCATAGATGGGCATTAGGTTTTCCAGTATGGGGCTCTTTCACATTCAGCTGCTGTGAGCATTCTTGTCCGAATGTTTGATCATTCCTCACACCCTTCCCCACCTCTCCTCGTGTTTCTAATCCCTTCCCTTCCCATTTCTTCACCTCATCCTGCACACATGGCCAGAAATCTGAACACTTCTAACTTGAAAGAAAATAAAAGGACAAAATAAAAATCTTCTTCTGGCCAGAGACCACCTATTCCCCACTCTTCCCATCTCCTTCCTATGTTCCCCTACAACTCCTCCTGGATGTGCCCCTGTCATCTCCATGTCTGTGGTGCCCGCTCAGGGCAAAATGCCTTTGGATAATCCTGATTTTCCTCTCCCCACCCCTCAGCCCCTCTTCCCCTCCTGCTCTTGAAAGCAGGCTCTCCTCTCCTGGAGTGTTTGATAAAATGGCATCTAGGATGCTCCCTGTCTGCAGACCCAATCCTGGCCTCCCAGACCAACATCTAATATCACTAATACCACCTCCTCCATTCCCTCAGCTGGGAGTAAGGCCCACTGCCCCACGCTCCTGCTGTTTGTCATTTGAGATTCTTTCATGGCATTTACCACCGCCTGCCTCACATTATTGCTACTTGGGAATACACCCCATTACCCGCCTGGGCCTCAAGTCTCTGCAGGTTGATCTGCATCTGTGTCATCTCTGATTTGTCCCAACACCAAGCACCGTGGCTGGCACTGATAAGGCTTCCTAAAATGAACAGTATTATTAATTTATTCTTCTCCATGAGATTTTCCAGGCAAGAATATTGGAGTGGGTTCGGTTCAGTTCAGTTGCTTAGTCATGTCCAACTCTTTGCATGGACTGCAGCACGCAGCACACCAGGCTTCCCTGTCCATCACCAGCTCCCAGAGCTTGTTCAAACTCTTGCCCATCAAGTCGGTGATGCCATCCAACCATCTCATCCTCTGTCATCCCATTCTCCTGCCTTCAATCTTTCCCAACATCAAGGTCTTTTCAAATGAGTCAGTTCTTCGCATCAGGTGGCCAAAGTATTGGAATTTCAGCTTCAGCATCAGTTCTTCCAATGAATATTCAGGACTGATCTCCTTTAGGATGGACTGGTTGGATCTCCTTGCAGCCCAAGGGACTCTCAAGGGTCTTCTCCAACACCACAGTTCAACAGCATCAGTTCTTCAGTGCTCAGCTTTCTTTATAGTCCAACTCTCACATCCATAAATGACTACTGGAATAACCATAGCTTTGACTAGATGGCCCTTCGTTGGCCAAGTAAAATGCTTTTTAATATGCTGTCTAGGTTGGTCATAGCTTTTCTTCCAAGGAGCAAGCGTCTTTTAATTTCATGGCTACAGTCACCATCTGCAGTGATTTTGGAGCCCAAGAAAATAAAGTCTCACTGTTTCCATTATTTCCCCATCTATTTGCCATGAAGTGATGGGACCAGATGCCATGTTCTTAGTCTTTTTTGGATGTTGAGTTTTAAGCCAGCTTTTTCACTCTCCTCTTTCACTTTCATCAAGAGGCTCTTTAGATCTTCTTCACTTTCTGCCATAAGGGCGGTGTCATCTGTATATCTGAGGCTATTGATATTTCTCCCAGCAATGTTGATCCCAGCTTGTGCTTCATCCAGCCTGGTATTTCGCATGATGTACTCTGCATATAAGTTAAATAAACAGGGTGACAATATATAGCCTTGACATGTTCCTTTCCCAATTTGGAACCAGTCTGTTGTTCCATGTCCAGTTATAACTATTGCTTCTTGAGCTACATACAGATTTCTCAGGAGGCAGGTAAGGTGGTCTAGTATTCCTATCTCCTGAAGAATTTTCCACAGTTTGTTGTGATCCACACAGTCAAAGGCTTTGGTGAAATCAATAAAGCAGAAGTAGATGTTTTTCTGGAACTCTCTTGCTTTTTGGATGATCCAGTGGATGTTGGCAATTTGATCTCTGGTTTCTCTGCCTTTTCTAAATCCAGCTTGAACATCTGGAAGTTCATGGTTCATGTACTGTTGAGGCCTGGCTTGGAGAATTTTGAGAAGGATGCCTCTTCTCCAGGGCATCTTCCCAACCCAGGGATCAAACTTGGGGCTCCCACATTGCAGGAAAATTCTTTACCATATAAGCCTCCAGGGAAACCCATTCATTTAATATTTCTCATTAATAAATTATTAAGTGATTTACTATTAAATTACTTGCTACCTGTACCTATATTATGAAGATTCTATCTCTGAGACATATCCAAAAAGTTTAAAGCCTTCAAACTTTAAAGAATAAGATGAGGAAATATACATATATATATATTGTGTATGTGTGTGTGGTTGTGAGAATTCTCAGTCTAGGGTGGCTCTGAATTGGTACACACGAGTGGCTGAGTGTGCGGGGGCTATGTGGGTCACTCAGACCATGCAAGGGCAGGCTGTTCTTGAACATTCAGATGGATTCAAAGATTCTTTGATCCCGAGTTAACCTCAGTGAGGGCAGCAATACTCAGTAGGGAGCAGAAGAGAGAAATGCTCGTAGGAATTCATCCAATGCCTGACTGCAGCTAATTCAGCCTTGTAGAATATATTTGTAATGCCTCACAGTCTATTTTTTATCCCAATATTTTCACTACTTGATGACAGCTGTTTTTTCTATTTGATTTCTGTCTGTGCGTACCAGGGTGTGATCAGAAGGAAACAACTTTATCCTCCAGTTTTCCCCTTAGTCTTGAAATGCAACCAATCTAACTAAACCCACATTTACCAAAAGTTAGGTGGGTATGACATCACTTTTGGATGCCAAACACTTAAGTTTTTCACCATAGAATAAGTCTGTAGGACTCTGCCCAGCTGCTTGGGGAAATGCCCTGTAGAGGAACACGGCCTTCTTTGTAACACTCATGCCAAGCACTTTTCTTCCTTCCATGGGCTGTCCTTAAAAGACGGGCTGTGAAATTAGCTTCTCCTTTCCAATGAGCACTATCAAAAGGGCAGCATTCTCAGTTGTCCAGGACTAACATTTCAGAAGAAATGCTAGTTAAATAACTTCTTAGGGTCATACTTTAATCCAGAAATATTATTTATCTAGTGGTCTGAATATCAACCTTGATTTTTATCCTCAAGAGGGAAAAGAGGAGATGGCAAAACTTGCTTGAGAGGCAGTCTCCATGATGAGTCTTTGAATTATGAATCACTGATTTTTTTCTGGGAAGAAAAGAAAAATGATTGACTTTTGGAAAATCCACAGACCTTATTTTTCAGAGCAGTTTTAGGCTTATAAAAAAGATTTGTGGAAAATACAGAGTTACTGTATACCTTACCTCCCACAGGGCTTCCCATGTGGCACTAGTGGTAAAGAATCCTCTTGCCAGTGCAGAAGACATAAGAGACACGGGTTTGATCCCTGGGTTGGGAAGATCCCCTGGAGGAGGAAATGGCAACCCACTCCAGTATTCTTGCCAGGAAAATTCCATGGACAGAGAAGACTGGTGGGCTACAGTCCATGGGTTGCAAAGAGTCAGGTACAACTGAACGACTTAGCACAGGACCACCAGGCAAGTTCCCAGAGTAGTAGGTTTTGATGAGGTGGTGGTGGACGGTGCTTGAGGAGGAAGAGTGACTTTAACAGGGCTTCTCAGGTGGTGCAGTGGTAAAGAATCTGCCTGCCAACGCAGGAGACACAAGAGACATAGATTCAATCCCTGGGTCTGGAAGATTCCCAGGAGGAAGAAATGGCAACCCATTCCAGTATTCTTGCCTGGAAAATTCCATGGACAGAGGAGCCTGGAGGGCTACGGTTCATGGGGTCACAAAGGGTTGGATCTGCCTGAGTGTACATACACACACACACACAGTGACTTTAATGTGCAGCAAGAATTGAAAACCACAGGAGAGGCTGAGATGTTTGAAGGAGATTCAAGTGAGAGGAACTGGAAGGTATTTCTTCTAGTGGGCAGGAAACAGAATTACCTGAATTCTCTGCTTCTCTTTCCCTTTGTTTCTATATGTAAATAGCATCCATTCACCCAGGCCCATTCCTTACAGAGAATGACACTGATGTAGAAAGAGTCCAGAACTGATCTTTGATGGAAAGGATTATTCACTTTAGAGGTTCAGTGTAACCCTGAAAGCAGCACTGAAACGGAAGCTCTGTGAGAACAAGGACTTGGTTCTCTTTACTTTGTGTCTCCAAATCCTGGCACTGTATCCTGAGGACGCTTGTTGTAACACCTAGCCCAGCCTGACTCATCTGCTCCTTGAGTCTTCTGTGACAACTTCCACAATCCTCCCAGGAATAAATGAAATACATCAAGAAAGTACTGTTCGCATCCACCCTTCCCAGAGGGAGGAGAGAGGCTGTGACCCCGACAGCAGTCACTGGCCAGGACTTCTCTTACTGGAGTTACTCTGGGCCATCTGGCATTAGTGGGTGGCAGGGCAGGCAAGTTCCTGCAGCCTGGCAGCAGACTCAAATGCGGCAGTCCTGCCACTCCTAGGAGGCTGGTCTCACACCCGCTACCGCCAGAGAGGAAATGAGAGCTTTCTGGTCGGCCCTACTTAATGCAAAATGGTTTACAATGGGAACTATTTTAAATGGACCATCTGGTATAAATTCACATACTAAGAAGGGATAAATATCAAATCATCTCCCGTCCTCTTCAGAAACATCAAAGTCTTGGTTGTAGCCTTTTCTTCCACCCCTAGATAATGTAAATACCAAAGCAAACTTCTTTTGTTCTCCTTCCTCAGAAATATTCAGACCAGGAGGCCTCATTATGAGTTCGGGGGGAAAAAAGTAATTTTTACATGATACTGGAAAAAAATTCTTTTCTTTTCTAAATCAGTCATTCTGTTTTCCTGTAAATGGTGACCACTTGCTTAGTTAACACTCACTGGAAGTCAAATCTGATAATGCAACTAATACGCAAATGACAAGCACTTTGGAATTCTCTGGTATCTGGGCTTGGGGTGAGTTGTCCACAGCCTGTTTTTCTACCATGTAGTAAACAGGAAATACCTCTTAAAGTTTTTGAAAAAACTCAACTATGGGGGGAAAAAAAACCAGCACAGGGACGCGTTGGGCAATCAAGAGTTTATTTTGTTGCTTGACCTCCATAAAGAGATGTTTGCCACTGTTGGTGTCTTTCCCCTGGGGAGCCATCTCTTAAAATCAGGAAGAAACTCAACTCTTGAAAAGACCAAGAGAGAATTCAGATGTTTCATTCTATTTGAGAAAGACCAGAGTCCTTTCCAGTTTGTGTAAAAGCCTTGCCCAAAACACTGAGGTTACATCTCAGTTTTTCCAGAGTAAACAGTTGCCCAACCAGCCATCATCTTTTCTACTTTTATTTCAAGTTTTCTACAATCCCTATAATGTGGAAAATCAAATCAAATAAAGAGTGTCCTTCAGTTTCTGATGAGACATAATAAGATGTTTCCCCTAAATGTGCATATTTTGATTCACAAGCTTTACAGGCAAAGGAAGTTTGGCCCTTCCCCTAGCCTGGAAGTATCATGCAGAACTTTAGGCCATTAGAGTACAAAGGGCCTAAACAGACATCTCTCCAAAGAAGACATGCAGATAGCCGAGAGACACGTGAAAAGATGCTCAACATTACTAATTATTAGACAAAAGCAAATCAAAACTACAAAAAGGTATCACCTTACACCAATTGAAATGGCTGTCTTCAAGAAATCTACAAACAAATGCTGGAGAGGATGTGGGGAAAAAGGAACTCACCTATACTGTTGGTGGGAATGTAAATTGGTATAGTCATTATGGAGAACAGTATGGATATTTCTTTAAAAACTAAAACTAGAGCTACCATGTGATCCAGATACCCCACTCCTGGGCATATATCTGGAGAAAACCATAACTTGAAAAGATACTTGTACCCCAGTGTTCATTGCAGCAGTGTTTACAATAGCCAGGACATGGAAGCAACCTAAATGTCCATCAGGGGAGGGATGGATAAAGAAGTGGTACATATATTCAATGCAATATTACTCAGCCATAAAAAAGAATAAAATAATGCCACTTGCTACAACAAGGATGGACCTAGAGACTGCCATACCAAGTCAAGTCAGACAGAGAAAAATAAATATCATATAATATCACTTATGTGTGGAATCTAAAAAAAATGGTACAAATGAACCTATTTATAAAACAGAAGTAGAGTCACAGATACAGAAAACAAACTTATTGTTACCAAGGAGGAAGGGGAGGAGGAATAAATTGGAAGATTGGGTTGATATATACACACTACTATACTTAAAATTGGAGAAGGAAATGGCAATCCACTCCAGTACTATTGCCTGGAAAATCCCATGGACAGAGGAGCCTGGTAGGCTACAGTCCATGGGGTCGAAAAGAGTCGGACACGACTGAGCAACTTCACTTCATACATAAAATAGATAATAAGAACCCTTGTATAGCACAGAAACTCTATTCAGTACTCCCAATGACCTATATGGGAATAGAATCTAAAAAAAA
>SJYQ01001304.1:347457-369424 GCA_006410935.1 Redunca redunca | reverse complement strand
TAGTGACATACCAAAAAATTAAGAGGATGGGAGAGATTTTTAAAAGAGTTCATTTGTGTAGAAGTTTACTAAATATGCATCACAAAGAATTTCAGCAGATATGCTCAAATTTGCTAACATCCTAGTGTCGATTAACCTAATAGCGTTGTTAAGGATTAAAACAATTTACCTCAGCCATGGCCTTCCCTGGTGGTCCAGTGGTAAAGAATCCACCTGCCAATGCAGGAGACACGGCTTTGATCCCTGGTCCAGGAAGATTCCACATGCCACGGGGCAACTAAGTTCGTGCACCACAGTTACTGAGCCTGCTCACCCTAGAGCCTGTGCTCCACAAGAGAAGTCACCACAGTGAGAAGCTCACACACCACAACTAAAGAGCAGCCCCTGCTCACCGCAACTGCAGAAAGCCCGCGCGCGCCAACGACCACCCGGAGCGGAAACTGCAGAAAGCCCGCGCGCGCCAACGACGACCCGGAGCGGCAACTGGAGAAAGCCCACCGCACCAACGACGACCCGGAGCGGAAACTGCAAAAAGCCCACCGCACCATCGACAACCCAGAGTGGCAACTGCAGAAAGCACACCGCACCAACGACGACCCAGAGCAGACAAAAATAAACAGATAAAACTTTAGAAAAAGAAAGATATTGACCTTGTTTCACCTGAGGTGCTTATAAAAATGCAGAATCTTGGAGCCCAGACCTCTCTGTCATGCCATCAGGGAATAGGATATCAACATTTTCACATACTCGCTAGGAAAATTTTAATAAACTGGCTTACATGGTAAAAATCTGGGGATTTTAGACCATGGGGTGTATGTTTCCACTAAATTCCACTTGCTATCTGCTCATTGCCTGGTTAGTTGACATCTTGTTGATGCCATATGCACAAGAAAAAATGGCCCCAGGTTATGGGTAGAGTACAGATGGAGTACTTTAGGTAATAGGATTATCGGGGTAAAGTGAATTATCAGCCCCAATTCTTCACCTTGTACTGGCAGGGAATATTTGCCCACCTCTCGACTTTGAGTTTGCCCATATATCTTGCCTTGCTCAGTGGAATGTGGACAGATGTAACATACACAGTTCTCAATCTGGGCCTTTGGAGACCTTCAGTATCTCCACTTGCCCTCTCCCATTTTTGCCAAATCCCTGAAAGGCATTTCCCCGGAGTAGAGCTAAGCCACCTTTCATTCCAGGTCCAAAGTAACACATTTGGAGCAGAGCTTCCCAGAGAAGTCGGGCTGGACCTACAGCTTGAAGCAAAACCTCCCAGACACAACAAACTTAATCAACCAAGCTCAGTGATAGACCCATGAGAACAAGTGATTGCTGTTTTAAGCCACTGAGTTTGGGGCGTTTGCTTACACAGCATTGTATAGTAACAGAGGTAACCAATACAGTCAAGGGCTGTAAATATCTTTGGGGGTTTGGTTTGATTTGTTTTGGGTTGACTCTGCCTGAACTGAGGAAAGCAATTTGGAGAGTAAGTGGCAATTTCAGTAGGAGGGATCTTTCTGGGTGACAAGGGGCTCTAGCTTCTTGGGAATCCTGGAGAGATGAGGGGGAACTGTGCTCACTGTCAGGACCATCATCGTAAACAGCAAACACTAAAGGCACCTGCCCTAGGCCCAGTGCTGGGGGAAAGTGTGGGAGGTATAAGGTCAGGTCAGTGCTCTAGAAAAGCTATGATCCCACTGCAGGACAAAATCTGGGATGGAGGCACTGAGACCACCCCTCTGACACTATATAGACATAGAAGTCAGGCCTAGCCAATCAGAGCCTTTCATTCCCTTTGGCTATAGTGATTGGTTCAAGGGTGGGCACGTGACCCATAAAGCTAGACCAATACAATTCAATTTCCAGACTCTCTTTGATATTATTAGAAAAGAGATGAGTTTCTTTCACTAGAGATGATTAGCAGACAGGTTGTGAGCCTGTACTGTGGTCTGTCTTCTCCTTGCTCCATCATGGGAAGTGAAGTGAAGTCGGTCAGTCATGTCCGACTCTTTGCGACCCCATGGACCGTCGCCTATCAGGCCCCTCCGTCTATGGGATTTTCCAAGCAAGAGTGCTGGAGTGGATTGCCATTGCCTCCTCCAGGGGATCTTCCCTACCCAGGAATCAAACCCAGGTTTCCCACATTGCAGGCAGACGCTTTACCGTCTGAGCCACCAGGGAAGCTACCATCATGGGAGGAATCTGTCAAATGGAATTCCATCTGAATTGACTCCATCTGGCCAGATTTCATTCAAGGCACACTGGTTAAAGAATAAGACCTTGGTACTAATGGTAAAGAACCTGCCTCCCAATGCCAATGGGGGAGACTTAAGACATGTGGGTTCAATCCCTGGGTCAGGAAGATTGCCTGGAGAAGGAAATGGCTACTCACTCCAGTATTCTTGCCTGGGAAATCACATGGACAGAGGAGCCTGGTGGGCTATAGTTCATGGGGTTGCAAAGAGTCGGGCACCACTGAAGAGACTTAGCATGCATGCACGAAAAGTGAAAAATTCTCCCTGATTCTAACCACCGCCCTAATATTTACTCCCAACAAGATTTCAGCACAGAAGTTTCCAAGCCCCTGGAGCTGAGTGGAATGACTCGGAGTGAGTGACCTTCCTCATTGGTGGTTCCCAGGATTTCAGGAGGGCAAAGCTGAAAGCTCACTTGATGCAGGAGCTCCAGTGGAAATCCATTTCCTTCCTCACGTCTCTGTTCTTACTTTCTGGTTGACACTGCCACCCAGGACCTCTATATAATTTGCAGGACTCAGAGCAAAATGAAAATTCAGGACCCTTTCAAAATTTACTCAGAATTTCAAGACAGTGACCACAGAATATTAAGCACCTGGTGTGGACTCTTCTGAGTGGGGGTGGGGGGTGGGGGTCATGGTGACGGTGTAGGTGTCGTGCAGGCAGGAAGCCGCCCCTGTGTCACCTGGAGGGTAGTCGCTATAGCTGAGGTCTACCTGTGTTAAAAGAAGCACCAGCCAGGGATCCAAGCCTGGGGGAAATCATAAGACGACTCCCAGACATTCATTCAACAATCACCGTCTCAACCACCTCCAAGCCACCCATCAGGGAGAGTGGTTAAGTCAAGTGAGGGCCAGCTCCACAGAGAAAATCAGCTGCTTCTTCCTGTCCAGCCCAGCTCTGGTACCGAAAGACAAGAGCAGACACAGCAGTGACTGGGAACCGTTCTGCAATCCCAGTACCCTCCCCAGCTGGGCTTCTTACCACAATCATTCCAAAAATATTTGTCTGTGAGCCCCTCAAAGTGCTTCAAATACAACTCTGCCTTGCCCGTGGGTTTGAGCGATCACAGCTGTGAAGGTTGCACAAGAGGAACACAGCGTCTTTGCTACCACACGTGGGACTCAGCACAGCCTAGAAATGCTCGAGCCAGCCTCTGCCAAGGTAAGACGGGCCCACTCCAGGGACCCCCAGCCCACAGCAACTGCTCAGCACGTGCAGACATTTGGCGACCAGACCCTCCTTTGAAGTCCAGGCAAAACTGGGCAAACGTTCCTGCCTGGGAACATGTGGCTGTCAGTGGGAGGAAGGGAATAGTGGGGGCTCCCTCTCACCTGCCCCCAAAGTTTAGGAGCTGGCACTTCTTTTCCTGCACTGTGAGAGCTTCTTGTGTCCCCACACAGAGCTCAAAGGCTCATCTACTCATCACTGTCTTTAAAAAGCTCAGCCCAGTGCTTAAGGTCAAGGTGAAAGTGCCCACTTGGTGTACTCCTGATTTCCCTTGAAAGAAATAAGAAAGTGGTTCTCAAAGTGTGGTCCTCAGACCAGCAGCAGCAGTAACTGGTTAGAAATTCAAATTCCAGGCACCACCCCAGATCTGTTAAATCAGAGACCGTGAAGGCAGGAACCATCACACCACTTGCTTTCAACAATAAGCATTTTAAGAAAGACCACAATGCTTATAACCAAGTTTATTCAACATTTCTATTTGCCAGGTACTGTTCTAACTTCTTTTACATGAATGATTATCTTTCTAAGCCATACAGTTTTGGTGTTTTATTATAGCAGCCTGAGCTGGGACAATGGGGACCACTGAAATCATACTGCTAGGTCTTTATGGGACATGGCTGGGATGTAATGTGATCAAGGTCAGCATCTGTATCAGACTGACATGCACCACACAGCCATTTGCTGAGTTTTGGGCACCGTTGACCAAGCAAGCTGATACAGAACTTATAGCATGATGCATAGGAAGTAGGCCATTACTAAAGTATGCAAGCATTCTCTGCTTATAATGACAGCTGACATTTATTGAGACCTTCCTGTGTGCCAGGCCCTGTTCTGAAGACATCATAGATTATTGTCCTAACTAAACAGAATGGGAAATGGGAATGTACATTGGTTAATGCACTTCCCAGGTGGCACAGTGATAAAGAACCCACCTGCCAAGGCAGGAGACATAAGAGATGTGAGTTGGATCCTTGGTTTAGAAGATCCCCTGGAGGAGGGCATGGCAACCCACCTCAGAATTCTTGCCTGGAGAATCACATGGAAAGGGGAGCCTGGTGGGCTACAGCCCATAGGATGGCAAGAGTCGGACACGACTGAAACAACTTGGCATGCATGCATGCATTGGTCTTGTTTGTTCCAGCTTATACAATTGATAACTGATGGAGCCAGAAATCAAACTCAGGCAGTCTGGCTCCAGAGCCTGGGCCCTTAACCCCAATCCTACCTCCTCTTCAATATGACCTGAAATGGATTTTGGCTACAGAGAGACATGTGCCTTGAGTTTCCCCACCATCCCAGCCCTGACCTCAGCCACCAACAGAAACCAGATCTAAAAGGAGGCAGAGATTCACTTTGCTGTACACCTGAAACTAACACAACATTATGTCAACTATACTACAATAAAAATGAAAAATTATAAATAAATAAGAGCCACAGAAGTTCACCTGGCTTGGACCTCAGCCACAACCCAGGGAAGATGTTAGTATCTATTGATGAAATAATCAAGGTGCTGTAGGTTAAAACAAAACTAAACTTGACCAACAAATGGTGGCTAAATCAACAATCGCATATGTGTTCAATTTGGTGGGAAGCTGGTGAAGCATAAATCAGAAAAAAGCCTGGGGTGGGGGGGCGGTGCTTAGTGGGGCCTCCTTACTGGGCTGTGTTTGTACCACCCCAGGGCTGGAACCACAGCTCTGGGTGAGCCTTGCCCTGCCATGCAGGACTCCCAGGGTCTGGCACGCTGCTTGTCTGCTGGTGGTTGTGCTAACAGTTGGCCCGGCTCAGTGAGCAGTTGGGGGGCCACTCCTGCACACCTGCAGTCTGTGCCCCTGGCACCACACAGCTGGGCACAAGGCTGCTGCCAACATTCCACCTGATGCCCTCCTCAAACAAAAAGGACTTTAGGAAGACGGCCCTTGGGGACTTGGCTGGGTTATGGAGACCCTTGCAGTGAGGAGCCAAGTAAGAAAAGAATCAGATGGACAGTTTTCAGCAGGGAATGTGGAGACAGCATGAGAACCCAGCCCTCCTCTTGTTCAGCACAAAGTGAAAAGGCTGGTGGGGACTCTATGATGGGGTCCTTCAAGCACCCCACAACCTCTGTTCCCTGAAATTTGTAGACTGGTATTTTCATCTAAAACTCTAAAAGCAGGTGTGGGGTGGAATAGCAGCTTGCCTGAGAAAGGTCAGTGCTTGCTGGGTTTGGGAGAGGGAAGAAGAGGATCCATTCATGTTTCCCAAGCCAAATGTGGGCCTGAGGAAGGGAGCTACAGGTGGGACAAGGTGACCCCAACAGAGAACCAACCAGAGATGGGGGCAGTAGGCAACTGAAGCCAGTCAAAGCAGACATTGCTTCAAAGGAATCTCAAGTGTGAAATGTGAAATCTCCAGTGCTGAGGATGCAAGAAACCAGGGAAGCACAAGCCCTGGGGCACGCAGCACACAGAGGGTCCTAATGATAGATTGCAGTGACAACTTGGCCACTGTCCTCTAATTTACCCGGCCTCTCCCACCCCATGCTATCCTGACCCTCAGAGCTAAACAAAACCTGGAAAAGAAGGAGGTCTAGTGAGGAAGGGGGGAAAAAAAACATTACTGTATCCGTGTCCACTGCAGTCTCCTTGCCTGAGGCGGGTCAGAGCTAAAGGAGGAAACATTCTCATTGCATGAGAGTACAGAGTTTGATGGATAAGCCTGGACATTTAACATTCGAAATTGACCAAAAAAGCTATTGGATTGCCTGAGACTTTACCCAATGGTAATGAAGAATAATTCAAGTCTTCAGAGTATCTGATGAGAAATGGTAAGAAAGGAAAGATGCTGCTTTCTAGGTAGAATCTTCGATGTTCAATTCATTCATCCATACATCTTCATATATTAAACACATACACACATCTCTCTTTATATATATATGTATTTGTAAGTATAAGGATATCCAAAAAAGACAGATTGATACTATGTGATTAAAAGATGATACAGTATTATAAAAGGAGTGATGGGAGATTTGTAGGAAAAATTCAGGTCAGCAAAGGGTGAAGCAAATGCCAAGGATATGTCTTGGACCCTTGGAGAGAGAGCATGGCCATATGCCAAGAATTTGTCATTGAAAAGTCAACACATGACAAGTATACAGAAGATGATGGAAAGAGGCTGGTACCGATGAATAGGTACCCAGGCTGAAACTTCAGTGTGCAGTCCCAGAAATGCAGGGCCAAGTGTAATGGGGATCAGTTATCTCTGTAACAGGGGATCAATTATTTCATGGTTTTTAGTGGATATTTTGTGAACACTCATAATGTGCTTGGAACCATCAGGACATATGAGTAGCCTTTTAAACAATAAGCATTTTCATCACCTACATGGAATTTCTTACACTCTTGACTCATAAAATGTAATGAGGTCACTTTCTCTTAAAAGACCCTATCCTTCACAGAGTAGATATTTTGTGTAGTCATAGAACCCTAATCTCTATTTTGACAAGGCAGACAGATGTGTGTCATGTGGTAAAATCAATGTTATTATCCATGGAACAGTAGCAGACTAGCCGATCTGTCCTTCACCTTGGCACTCAGGGATCAACTTAGAGAAATGTTAGCATCCGGCTCTTAAAATAGTCTGAACATTAGATGAAACATGCTTGAGTGCACACACTGTCTTAGAAGAAAGGAAAACATATTGATTAAAGAATGTCTCAAACTTAGCAATATTAGAATACATTACTTACTAAGAGTAATGCTAAGATTAGTATATGTTAGTTACCAACATTAGTTACTAATAGTACATTAGTACCCAATAGTAACACTAGTAGTATACAATAGTAATATTAGGATACATTACTTAGTGAACTTAGTAATGTACTATAGTAGAAAGTAATGACCCCAAGTATAGAAAATGAAAATGTACTCATCCCTGTATAAAAGTCCAGAGTGAAGCAGGTGATCTTGGGTGCAGGCATTTCCAGCCACGAGCTCATCCACGCGCCAGGCTTGATATCTCAACATTATCAACATGTGACTTCCATTGCTGAGTCTAAGAATGCTACTCCCATGGCACTGCTGCCATTTCTCAGCGGTCAGGGGCGTCCCCCCACCCCGTGCTGCTCACGCCATTGCCTTTCACATTCGCACGGCCCAAATGGGCCAAAAGGCCACAAAATGGTCACAAGGCCACAAGTAAGGCTGGATAATACAGTCTGTGGCTGGTCACCAACATGCCCAGTGAAACGCAGGAGTTCTGTTACTAAATAAAGAGTGGGAGAATGGATACAGGGAATACTGGGGGGACAGTAGTCTCCTCTATGACTCAGTAATTATTAGAAAAGAATTAAGTCTGTAATTTCACTTAACAAACATTTATTGGGTACTGCTTGCGTGCCAGGATTCTATCTTGCCATAAACTTCGAAGAAAAAAAGACTTTGTGAGTGTGATGCCTTTGTTAAAAGGAAAACTCCAACCTATTTTAAATAAATTCACAGATAGATCATCCCTTACATATTCATTTCTCTGTGGGAGAGCACAGTGAAGGCGAACCCCTTCTCCTCTGGCATCGGTTGAATTAAAATGTTTTGAACACCCAGCGGTGAGGCAGCACTGGGTGAGCTCACAGAGATATGAAGAGCAGGCATAGTGTTCACCAGGTGCTGGGAACTAAACCGTTTTGGTCTGGCAGGAAAAGTCATGTCCAGGACTGCAAGTGAAGCCTTCTGCTGTGTGTCATCCTCTCTTCGTATTCATACTGCACATGTAGTCCTAACTCAAAAACAATTCTTTAAAATTGTCCTTTAGGAGCAGAGAGAGAGAGCTGGGCTGGGAGACTGAAGCCTTGGCTTATGTAATGACTCTGCTGCTGAGCATGACCTTGAAGAAATAACAGACAGAGCCTAGCTTTCTGATACAAGAATTCCTCCAATGAACGTGCATTTTGTCACCTGCCTGCAGGCTCTGCGCTAGGACTATGGTGGTGGCTTCTCTTTATCACCTTCTTGGAGTCTTCCTGATGCTCTGCGTATCCCAGCTTCTGTGGACCAGAAACATACGGCTAGAATCTCATCACGCACACAAAGCAAACAAACATGGGTGTGGGTGTTTGTGGCAGAGGCTGCTAATTGTCCTCCAGCGTCCCTTCTCCTGTTCTTTCATTGTAATATAATCCTTGATTTTCACTTGGGCACAAGGCCACCCCTCCCACCCTTCTTGGTAGCAACAAAATTCTGGCCAATGGGGTGTGAGAGGAAGTGATGTGTGCAACTTCTGAATTATGCTCTGAAAAATAAGAAGCGAGCCCTGCTGGGTTTCTTCCGCCTTCCTGCTGGTGAGTCATCTTGTACCATGTAGATGGGAAGGATGGCAGAGAAATGGGATGGAAGAAACCTGGTACCCTGTATTAGATTATTATTTCTCTATAATAAGCCATTCTAAAATATAGTTGCTTAAGTAACAAACATTTATGGGCTCCCTCTGGGTCAGAAATCTGGATCTCCTGGCTCAGAGTCTCTCTCAAGTCTGCAAACACAGTGCTGGCCAGGGCTGCTGGATCTCAGAGATTCCCTGAGGTGGGACCCATGTCCAAGCTCAATCCTGTGGTTGTTGGCAGCCATCAGGTCCCAGCTGGCAGTTAACCCAGGACATCAGTTCCTCTCCCTGTGGGCCTTTCTGTGGGGCAGCTCACAACATGGCAGCGGCTTCCCCGAGAGTGAAAGAGAGGCAGAAAGAGCTGACAAAATGGAAGACACTCCTTCTATACCCTACTCTCAGCAGCCACATCCCATTACCTCTGCTGTGCACTATTAGAAGGAAGTCTCCAGTTCCACAAGGGCATGAAGGATGAGGAGGAGAGGGTCCCTGGAAGAGTTTTCAGAGGCTGCCTCCCTTGGGTCCTGACGCCATGAAGTTGCCCTCTCCTTGTTGGTCTGTTTCTGCTATAATCATTGCTGCTGCTGCTAAGTTGCTTCAGTCGTGTCCAACTCTGTGTGACCCCATAGACAGCAGCCCACCAGGCTCCTCTGTCCCTGGGATTCTCCAGGCAAGAACACTGGAGTGGGTTGCCATTTCCTTCTCCAACGCGTGAAAGTGAAGTTGCTCAGTCATGTCCGACTCTTAGCGACCCCATGGACTGTAGCCTACCAGGCTCCTCTGCCCATGGGATTTTCCAGGCAAGAGTACTGGAGTGGGTTGCCATTGCCTTCTCCACTATAATCATTCAGTTCAGTTCAGTTCAGTCGCTCAATCATGTCTGACTCTTTGTGACCCCATGAACTGCAGCACACCAGGCCTCCCTGTCCATCACCAACTCCCAGAATTCACTCAAACTCATGTCCATCGAGTCAGTGATGCCATCCAGCCATCTCATCCTCTGTCGTCCCCTTTTCCTCCTGCCTCCAATCCCTCCCAGCATCAGAGTCTTTTCCAGTGAGTCAACTCTTTGCATGAGGTGGCCAAAGTACTGGAGTTTCAGCTTTAACATCATTCCTTCCAAAGAACACCAAGGGCTGATCTCCTTTAGAATGGACTGGTTGGATCTCCTTGCTATAATCACTCAGTTCAGTTCAGTCGCTCAGTTGTGTCCTAATCATTAGGGGAGGTTAAATAAACACTCAGCTTCTTTAAAACAGGGTGTGCATCACAGTAGCCACACCTGCGTTCTAGTTGATAGTATTGAATTCGCTTCATTCTAGTGAAGATCCTGCAATAGACACTTCCTGGAACAAGTGCCCAACTAAACCCTTTCTCAGAAAATTTCCCCCTTCCTCCACCTCTGCCCTACTTCTCCTTTCTGGGAATTTCTGTGACCATTTTTGTAATAAATAACTTCAGTCCTCCCTGGCTCCATCCAATTAAAGAAAGGTTAAACAGCTGAACTAAGATGGGCCAACTCTGCCCCACAGGCATTTAGAAATGGAATCCAGAGACCCTGGCCAGTGCCCTGGACACCCGGGCACTGATGCTAGAACTGGGTCTGCACAAACATGGAAAGAGAGGAAGCCAGCTGCAGAGAGGGGAGGGAGAGGCAGATGTTCAGGGAGAGGCCATCAGAGTGCGTTCAGCTCACGGCTTTCTGAATCAGGTGCTGTCTAAGCCTGGCTCTCCCCCGTCTCAGGTGTGTGACATGCCTTCTTACCCTTCCAAAGATATATCCTCACCTCACCCCCTCCTTTTTTTTTTTCACTTACACCAGTTTGAGAGGTCTTCAGGTCATTGAAATTAAATAATATCTGACTACAAAAGGCCCTTTCTGGGTTTTCTGTGAATTTTTAACACTTGGTTTTCAACCTTAACACTGTCTCAACCGGCCCATGACATCCTTGCTCCTCTCCTTCCCCCCACCCTGAAATCTTGCTGGAAAACACGGGTGGTCACCAGGGCCCACTGGGAAAGAATGGTGCCAACAAGGACACTGTGTTGATACATGTCTGTGATTTGATCCACTACTTAGTTGGAGGTCAGAAAAGGAGATGTGTTAGTTTGGTATGGTGCAGGGGGGAGGGTGATACACTGTTTGGGTGGGGGNGCATGAGGTGGCCAAAGTATTGGAGTTTCAGCCTCAGCATCAGTCCTTCCAATGAACACCCAGGATTGATCTCCTTTAGGATGGACTGATTGGATCTCTTTGCAGTCCAAGGGACTCTCAAGAGTCTTCTCCAACACCACAGTTCAAAAGCATCAATTCTTCCGTGCTCAGCTTTCTTCACAGTCCAACTCTCACATCCATACATGACCACTGGAAAAACCATAGCCTTGACTAGATGGACCTTTGTTGGCAAAGTAATATCTCTGCTTTTCAATATGCTATCTAGGTTGGTCATAACTTTCCTTCCAAGGAGGAAGTGTCTTTTAATTTCATGGCTGCAATCACCATCTGCAGTGATTTTGGAGCCCAGAAAAATAAAGTCTGACACTGTTTCCACTGTTTCCCCATCTATTTGCCATGAAGTGATCGGACCAGATGACATGATCTTCATTTTCTGAATGTTGAGCTTTAAGCCAACTTTTTCACTCTCCTCATTCACTTTCATTAAGAGATTTTTTAGTTCCTCTTCACTTTCTGCCATAAGGGTGGTATCAGAATGCTGCTGCTGCTAAGTCACTTCAGTCATGTCTGACTCTGTGTGACCCCAGAGACGGCAGCCCACCAAGCTCCCCCATCCCTGGGATTCGCCAGGCAAGAACACTGGAGTGGGTTGCCATTTCCTTCTCCAATGCATGAAAGTGAAAAGTGAAAGTGAAGTCGCTCAGTCNTTCAGTCATGTCTGACTCTGTGTGACCCCAGAGACGGCAGCCCACCAAGCTCCCCCATCCCTGGGATTCGCCAGGCAAGAACACTGGAGTGGGTTGCCATTTCCTTCTCCAATGCATGAAAGTGAAAAGTGAAAGTGAAGTCGCTCAGTCCTGTCGACTCTTAGCGACCCCATGGACTGCAGCCTACCAGGCTCCTCCGTCCATGGGATTTTCCAGGCAAGAGTACTGGAGTGGGGTGCCATCGCCTTCTCCGGTATCAGAATGGCCATCATCAAAAAGAACTCAAATAACAAACAGTGGCAAAGAGTGAAGAAAAGGGAACCTTCATACACTGTTGGTGGGAATGTAAACTAATGCAGCCACTGTGAAAACAGTGTGGCAGTTTCACAAAACACTAAAAACAGAACTACCATATAACCCAACAATTCTACTCCTGGGTAGATTAAACACTAATTTGAAAAGATATATGTATCGCAATGTTCACTGCAGCATTATTTACAATAGCCAAGATATGGAAGCAATCTAGGTGTCTATCAACAGATGAATGGATAAAGAATATGTGATACACACACACACAAAATGGAATACTACTCAGCCATAAAAAGAATGAAAATTTGCCATTTGCAGCAACATGGATGGATTTGAAGGGCATTATGCTCAAGTGAAATAAACCAGACAAAGGAAGACAAATACTGTATGATATCACGTATAGAATCTAAAAAATATTTTTAAACTAGTGGAATATAACAAAGAAGAAGCAGACTCACAGATATAGAAAACAAACAAGTGATCACCAATGGGAAGAAGGAAGGGAGGAGGGGCAATATAGGGGTAAGGGGATTAAGGATATATAGCGGGAAATATAACCAATATTTCATAATTACTATAAATGGAGTTTAGACTTTAAAAATTGTGAACCACTATGTATAACAATACGCTTGTTATCTATATAATCCCTGGAGGAGGGCATGGCAACCCACTCCAGTATTTTTGCCTGGAAAATCCCCATGGACAAAGGAGCCTTGCGGGCTGCAGTTCACGGGATCACAGAGTCGGACATGACTGAGCGACTAAGCACAGCACAGGACAATCTACATAATATTGTACGTCAATTGTCAATAAAAATAAATAAATGAAGGAAAGGGAAGACAGAAGGATTCTTCTGATATAGTATTTTGCAAATACATACTTTTAAACACCCTCCTTGAGTATCAATACCTGCAGCAAAGAAGTCCCTAAGCCCAGGAGTGAGACATTGCTGGGAAGAAGGAGCAGGGGCAAGATCAGTGTTCAGAGGCTGGATGAAACCTTGTCTAGAAGAGCTAGGAGGGTGAAATATTGTAATGTAAAAGCACGTAATCAAAGACCCATTTACACAGCACAAGCATTTCACATTATGAGCTGTAACTTCACACAAGTTTCTGAGTGAGAGGAGGAATCAGCCATCTCCTGTGAACCAGAAACCCCTTCCTTGTTCAAGGAGAGCTGGTGCAGGAGCCAAAGTTGGGCCCAGACTTGAGGCAGCAAAGCCTTGGCTTCTGTAGGAAAGGACCTGCCTCTTGCTGTTATGGTGATCTCTGGAAAGTCACTCATGATAAACACTGGTGTGTTTCTGCAATCTGGCTTTCGTCCCTTCGAAGATTCCTAAACGGGGGTCAATTAACAGAATGGGGGAAGCCAAGAAAATGCATTGAGCATATAAACAGCCTGACAGGACATTTATACAGCAGCAAGCAGAGCTGGGTCCCCCTTCCCCGGTGTGCTGGAGGCCAGCAGGGGTGATCTAGAGAGCTAGACATTCATCTTTGTTCTTCTTTCTGAGATGGTCTGCTTCTGGCAGTTAGGAAAGATCCTGGCTGAGTTTCTGCGAAGGATGAGCGATGGGGTGGGTTTGCAGGGACAGCGGCAGATGGAGGAAATGTCATCCTACTCCCACTCAGGACCACCGAAGTTCTTTTATAGGAAACAGAAGGGAAGAAGTCATAATCTAACTTCTTTCTTCCAGCTTTATTGAGGTACAATTGACAATTCCCAGTCTCTAATAACCACCAGTCAACTCTTCGCTTCTATGAGTTGGACTATTTTAGATTTCACTGATAAATAGAATCAGCAGTATTTGCCTTCTGTATCTGGCTTATTTCATTTAGCATAATGTCCTCCAGGTTCCTCCATGTGGTTGCAAATAGCAAGATTCCCTCCTTTTTTTTTTTAAAGCTGAGTAATTATATTATACATATATATATATATATATATATATATAACAAATATATTTATCCATTCATCTATTGACATTTCAAGCTTCCCTGATAACTCAGTTGGTAAAGAATGCGCCTGCAATGGAGGAGACCCTGGTTCAGTTCCTGAGTCAGGAAGATCCACTGGAGAAGGGATAGGCTACCCACCCCCATATTCTGGCCTGGAGAAGTCCAATGGGGTCACAAAGAATTGGACCCGACTGAGAGACTTTCACTTTCCCATTGATATCTAAGTTGTTTCCATGTTTCCACATCTTTGCTATTGTGAATAATGCTGATTTGAACGTGGGAGTGTAGATTAATTATCAGGGAAATGCCAGCAAAACCACAATGAGATATCATCTCATCTGTTAAGATGACTGTAATCAGAAAGACAAAAACAACAGATGTTGGCAAGGATATGGAGAAAAGCAAACCCAAGCGCACTCTTGAGGTAATGTAAATTGATAATTTTGAAAGCTGAATGAGCCAACCTGACTTTACTGTTGTATCCATGGTCAGGATTCAATGATTTAGAAACTCAATCCTCCGTATCCTCCTTCCCTATGTGCCGGGCTGGCAGGATCCTTTGTCCTGGAAAAAGTTTATAAAGGTCTAAGAGTATGAGTATATATGCCTGAAGGAGAGGCAACCTTGAGGTCCAACAGTGGCTTTGCCATTTACTGACTATAAGTCTATCAGACCTGGGCAAATGACTGCTCTCCTAAGATTTGCTTTAGATAGCGCCTCCAAAATGGGAATAAAGTTAATACCTTTCTCATGGGTTCTCCTTAGGAATAATAAAGAAGTAAGCACAATTCCAGGTTGCCAGATGCCCTCAATGAAGGGTAGTCCCTTCAATTATCATTAAAAGATGAAACCTGTGTTCTTTGGTGGGCGAGGAAGAAAGAAGCCCTCATGTCAAAGAGATGAGAGAACTGGCTTTTGGAATCTGAGTAGAATGAGTGTCCTGAAGCCATATATTGGGCTTTCTAATTTGAAAGAAGTTTACAGCTTTTTAGTAGAGGTGATGGATAGGTTCACTGTGTTGATTGTGGAGTTGTATTACATATGTCAAAAACAAACATATCAAATTATATACTTTCAATGAGTACAGTTTATTGCATTTCAGTTGTATCTCAATAAAGCAGTTAAAAAGGAAAATAATTCACTTGTAGAACAGCAACAAAAAGAATACCATAATAACAGTGGTTTTCAGGCTGGTGTTGATAAGTAGATGGACATGTGGGTATATGAAAACTTCAATATAAACACTTCACATATGACTATTGCTTGCAGTTTTCTTAAAGTCCCTCTTTTCTCTTTCCCTTCATCTATCCAGATTCTTCCTTTTTAAGCCCCACTTCAAGTCCCACCTTCTCTCAGAAGCCTTCACAGGCCACCCCACCTCATCATAATGGCAATCCACTCCAGTACTATTGCCTGGAAAATCCCATGGACGGAGGAGCCTGGTAGGCTACAGTCTATGGGGTCGCAAAGAGTCAGACACGGACATTCACTTTCATGAATGTCTTAGGGTTTCCCAAGTGGTACAGTGATAAAGAATCTGCCGGCCAAAGCAGGAGATGCAAGAGAAGGGAGTTCGATCCCTGGGTCAGGAAGATCCCCTGGAGCAGGAAATGGCAAACTGCTCTAGTACTCATACCTGAAGAATTCCATAGAGAGAGGATCCTGGCAGGCTGCAGTCTGTAGGGTCGCAAAGAATCAGACAAGACTGAGGCTAAGCATATACATGTCTTAACACATACACACTAATTTCTCAGATAGCGCCTAAGACTCCTCATGCACTCTCATCCTATTATTTAAATCATTATTTAACTTAATGTGTCTGTGATGATTTTGAGCTCTGAAGAATAAGAGGCATCTTTTGTGTCTTTGAGTACATAGTGCTTGTTAAATATCAATATTTCCTATTGAATGATGAAATTTAGAGTTCTATCTCCTAGGCTTGACTCTAAGCACCATGAACTCTAAGGAATGATCCCCAGTCACCTACTAGATAGGAATTCTATGGTATCAACCATTGCTTGACTAAATAGACCATCAGTTACATTCGATTGTTTATCATTTGTTTTCATGCAAAGGATCTGTTTTAACTACTGTGTTCATCCATGATGGCTTTTCATACAAAACTAATGGCTTTCAGACTTGAGAAACATCCCCCCAAAAGCCTTGTTTGATTGCAGCAGAGTTTCAAAGACTTGTTCCAGCCCATCTGTATGTGAGCAGCATAGTTCTCAATGCCAGTCAAGCTGAGGTCCCAGACCATAGGGTGCGTGGGTCAGTTCCCTAATGACACTCCAGGGCGGCACTGACCCTGTTCCATTATCCTAAGCCCTTGCCTTTTCTGTTTGTTTGTTTTGAACTCTTCTGGAAGTCTAATGGAGTCAGATACCACACCTCCCAGAAAAGGAATGACATTTACAACCCCTCTCTGCTCCTGCAAATGGAGGGATTATCTAGCGATTCCCCCATCAGCAGTCCCTGGGACCTCAGGTGTCCTCTCAGCCTGGTGCCCTCGGCATCAGCTCCAAGGCTGGTGGTTTCAGCAGCCAGGGAGCCTCAGACCTTAACGGCAGGCTCAGGACTGAGAGTTAGCAGAACAGCTCTAAGTATCTTCTTCCTGTTTCAGATGGTTGCTGGCAAGTTTCTAAAAGCCTGCAGCTTATTTATGTCTTTAATGCTGGGCTCCTGGCCGCTGCTCATTTCAGGACTAGCTGCAGCTCTGTTCAATATTAGGTCAAACTTCCCACCCCCGCCACCATTTGCAGGAGGAAGGATGAACACCATCGTGTTCAGTGCCTGGTAAGGAAGCAAACGGGGGTGCCACGAGGCTGGATGCATGCTGGGTAAGTGGCGTGGTGGCATCTGTTCCTCTAATGGGACACAGAGAGCAGCTTTGGGGAGTAGAAACTAAAAATACGGGAATATTTAGGAGGAAATGCTCTTTCCCCAAGATAGTCTTTATGGTTCTGTCTTTCCTTTCAATAATCATTTACTGCTGAATTAACTGTTGACTTTGCAGTTCCTAAACTGGGATCCATGGTGTCAGTGGATGTTTCTTTTAAAAAGATATAGAAGGAAGATTTTTGTCTAAACCTAGGGAAATAAAGATCTGGGGAATAAGGGCTCTAGGACCAACCATGGAAAGTGGTGAGAAAGGCTACAAAGTCACGGAAGAGTGATGTCGGAGGCAAGTCAGATACAGACCATGCAGGAAGCAGGTCTGTTCAACAAATAATAAAATGACAATGCTCAGGGAGAAAACAGAGACCTCTGGCTGAGAGAGTTTAGTGCAGACTTTCCTTGATGTAATTCCAGGAAAGGGTTCTCACTTTCAGGAGAGACACTGCATGCAGACTCCTGTGGCAGACCCTGTTGTTTGCCTCTTCTAGAGCTCATACGTGCACATGCATGCATCACACCCACACCCACACCCACACACACATACTTCTTCCCTGTTGGTAGAGCCTTGATTTTGTCTAGGTGCCCCCCCCAATGTTCTCAATGGAACACATCATCCTGGTCCCAGAAGATGAACATTATAATAAGTTTTAATTATAGTAACTTTTTGCCATGTACTGGTTTGGGTGCAACCACGTAACACAAATCTGACAAGTGGAAGTTGAGGTGGTCCTTTCAGGATTTCTGGAAAGATTTTTCTGCATAATAAGAAGAGACAGACACATGGAAGGGCTTCCCAGTTGGCGCTAGTGGTAAAGAACCTTGCTGCCAGTGCAGGTAGACGTGAGAGACCTGGATTCGATTCCTGGGTTGGAAAGATCCCCTGGAGAACGTCATGGGAGCCCACTCCAGTATTCTTGCCTGGAGAATCCCATGGACAGAGGAGCCTGGCAGGCTGCAGTCCATAGGGTTGCACAGTTGGACACGACTGAAGCAAGTTAGCAGCAACAGACACGTGGAAAGAAACACCCCTACTTGCTGAGTGTGGATTTTCTGAGATGCATCAGAACTATGGGAAGCATCATACAACTTGTCAGAGAATGGAGAGAGGGCTGTAGACATTCTGGGAATGGCAGAACAGCAGGATGTTAAAGACCTGGATCCTTGATGAGGCAGTCAAATGGCCAAATTGACCGTTGAGCCACTCCACCCCTGGACTTGGTATTAACTGAGATTAAATTCCATTCTGCGTAGGCCACTTGAAGCTGAGTCTTTGGTTGTTTGCAGCTAGATATTTCATGGTAGGAGCTTTTCCCTTGATAAAACACATCTAACAACTTGATACACTAGGCTCCCACTTAATTCCTTAGCAAAACTCTTCACTTAGCCCCATCACAGTGTAAAGTTTGGCCATCCAGTTGCCCTGGACAATGCCTTCCTCTGCACCCCCACCCCAGCTCCCTCTCCTTTGAGGACGCCATGGCTCCCACTCTCACCAAATCCAACCACCTTGGTTGTATCTACTTATGGTTCAGAACACAAGTTTTAAAGTTAGACAGACTTGAGTTTTAACCCTGGCACTACCACACGTCTGTTGTAGTTTTCATAAAACGAATTCAACTTCCCTGAACCACAGTTTCCTCAGCTATAAATTAGGAAAAATAGCTCATCTCATAGGTCTATTTTAAGAATTCTATGAGATGATCGTGTAAAGAGCTTAACAGTCCCTAACATGCTGGAAGTGATCTGTAAGTCATAGTCTTAACAATGGTAATAATGATTTTTAAACAAAATTGATAATTGCTCTGGATTGACTAAGGGTTCCTGATTCAGATTGGATCATTCAAATAGCAGTAGGGCACTGCTGTCACCAAAGGCAGCAGAGAAGCAAGGAAAAGTAATAAGTAATCTGGATACTTTGCTGTATAATTTGATATTTTACTAAACATATTTCATTTGTTTACTCCCCAAAGAATCTTTTAAATATCAGTATCATTCCCACTTTACTGAAGCAAATGGAGGTTAAGAGAGCGTAACTGTGTGCCTCAGTTCACATACTGGTAATTGAAATCTACATCTTAACACATTCCAGAATACAGCTCTTTCCATCATGTTGCCCTGTGCATTCACATCCGCCCAGCTGCTGAAGTTGATTGTCCTCGGCTCCTAAACTTTGTGACTGGATTCTAGTACATCCTAGATTGGTTGGTTGCCTTCTGTTTCAGAAGTTTGCATGTTAATATCCCTTGAAAATATTCAGTGGCTCTGAGAGTGTTTCTGTGTTGGGGGAAAGGAGAATTATGGCAAGCTACCCAGTGTTCTAGCAAACTCTGTGGAAGGCTGGGTTTGCTGCTGTGCTTTGTCTAAGCTGCTCCTGGTGTTGGCAATAATTTATACATTCACACTACTTCTTAGCTTTTCTTTGTTTACCCAGGGGGTGAACTTTGTGATAAGCAGTCTCTAATGAGGCTTATGTGACTAGGAGTGGACATGTGCTGCTAAAACTGTTTACTATCTACTGAGTGTCAACAGGGTCCACTGGGTGGCTGTCAAGAACATACTTGTTCAAACAGAGAAGGATAGAAAAAGAGAGAGGGGAAGGAAATCTTCTATCCAAGGAAAATAGGGATGGGTTAGAAGCTAGAGAAGGAGATCTTTTGGAAATTCATTGCCAAAGAAATAACTTAGTTTAATGGCTTGGTAATATGTATAAAGTCTGTTTTCACTGGTTTTCTTGTAGATGACACTCTAAATTGTCCTCAACGCCACCCATGTATTGTGGACATCTTTTGTTATCTTCTTCATTAGGGTCTACCAAGGTCAACTCAAAGTGGGAACCTATTTATGAAAGGCTGAGTTTCTTAAGGTTTTCTGTTTTGCAGTATTTGAATAAAGACTTGAGGTGATCACTGATCAGGGATCTTTAGAAGACAGCTCTCGTCTTGAGTGGAAGTTGTACTGAAATTACTATTTGAACCCTTTCCAGCTCCAAGATTTAGCCTTGTAAGCATTGGTTGGCTGTTGAGTTTCTCTAATGTTATGTGTATCTGGAGTGGCAGTCTCCTGATATATCTTTTGGGTTCATTTTACTTCTGTAAAGTTCAAAATAAGAATATGACCTCTCTGAAATATATAATCTTTAGGGAAGCTCTTGATCTGGGTCTGAGTTCCACTAAATCAAAATTTTGAGAGCCAGTCATTTATTTAGGAGGTGACCATGGGAAGCACCGTTAAGGAAGTGAAGAGGGATAAGAAAGAAGGAAAGAAGAGGGAAAGAAGCCAGTGAAGGGTACATTTCAGAGTCAGTTAGCAGGGTGGGCAACTGAAATTCAGTCCTGCTGGATGGTAGTATAGAACATGCCTCAGAGGTATCTCAACTGAAGGATTTAGGAAGCTGGTGAATTTACCCATCAATAACATCTCGAATCTGCTACTGATTCAAGGATTACCAAGGATATTAACTCTGGTATTTCTAGCCTATCCTATGCAGAAACAGAGCTTGATCCTGCAATCAGGTAGAAAGTCTTCAGGAAAAGAGTTGTCAGTGTTCACAGCAAGCAGCCTTGGGTGTGTAGAGGTGAAAGTTAAGGCCACTGGGAAGAATGCCAGTGGTGTGTGCTAGACTACTGTCTTTGCGGTACTCAGCTTATGAAATTTCTTTCTCCTGATTCTAGGCACTAGTGTTTTTCATGACCTTCAGATGTGAGGAAAGGGAAGGTGGAAATAGCTTTGTATTTCACCACCATATCAGTTTCTGATGCTACAGTTCTAGTCAGCTCCTCCACATTGGAACACAACTTAGAAGCACATGATGAAAACTCCATCTCTTGCAAAGTGTGGGAACCGAGGTAATTTAGATTATGCATGCGAATTAGTGAAGTGAAATGTGGACTTCTGAATCTGCTGTTAAAAAATCCATTGCTACAGAATCTCTGAACGGATTATTGTTTCTTTAACACATTGGAACAGCCCTTTGTTGTACTGCGTGTGTGTTTCTTCAACTAGACAAGCTCTTTGAGGATTGTGTACAATGTTGCATAAGCATTTAACAGAAAACGTATTATTATTACGTACCTGAGATGAAATACTGTTCATGGGGTTCTCAAGGCAAGAATACTGAAGTGGCTTGCCATTCCCTTCTCCAGTGGACCACATTCTGTCAGGCCTCGCCACCATGACACGCCCATGTTGGGTTGCCCCGCAGGCATGGCTTGGTTTCATTGTTAGACAAGGCTGTGGTCCTAGTGTGATTAGATTGACTAGTTTTCTGTGAGTATGGTTTCAGTGTGTCTGCCCTCTGATGCCTTCTTGCAACACTTACCATCTTACATGGGTTTGTCTTAACTTGAGCGTGGGGTATCTCTTCACGGCTGCTCCAGCAAAGCACAGCCGCTGTTCCTTACCTTGGACGAGAGGTATCTCCTCACTGCCACCCTTCCTGACCTTCAACGTGGGATAGCTCCTCTAGGTCCTCCTGCGCCAGCGCAGTCACCACTCCTTGGGCGTGGGTTGATCTTCCCGGCCGCCGTCCCTGGCCTCGGGCGTGGGGTGTCTCCTCCCAGCCCCTGGCCCTGGCCTCGGACATGAGGGTGGCTCCTCCAGACTGTTGCTCCTGACCTCATACGCGGGGTGGCTCCTCCTGGCCGCTGCCCGTGATCTCCGATGTGGGGTGGCTCCCCAGCCGCGCTGAGTGCACCAGCCGTTGCAGCAAAGACTAATAGAGTTTTGCCAAGAAAACGCACTGATCATAGCAAACACCCTCTTCCAACAACACAAGAGAAGACTCTACACATGGACATCACCAGATGGTCAACACCGAAATTAGATTGATTATATTCTCTGCAGCCAAAGATGGAGAAGCTCTATACAGTCAGCAAAAACAAGACCAGGAGCTGACTGTGGCTCAGATCATGAACTCCTTATTACCAAATTCAGACTGAAATTGAAGAAAGTAGGGAAAACCGCTAGACCATTCAGGTATGACCTAAATCACATCCCTTATGATTATACAGTGGAAGTGAGAAATAGATTTAAGGGTCTAGATCTGATAGATAGAGTGCCTGATGAACTATGGAATGAGGTTCGTGA
>SJYQ01001304.1:330240-340830 GCA_006410935.1 Redunca redunca | reverse complement strand
AGGAGAGTGAAAAAGTTGGCTTAAAGCTCAACATTCAGAAAACTAAGATGATGGCATCCGGTCCCATCACCTCATGGGAAATAAATGGGGAAACAGTGGAAACAGTGTCAGACTTTATTTTGGGGGGCTCCAAAATCACTGCAGATGGTGACTGCAGCCATGAAATTAAAAGTCACTTACTCCTTAGAAGGAAAGTTATGATCATCCTAGACAGCATATTCAAAAGCAGAGACATTACTTTGCTGACTAAGGTCTGTCTAGTCAAGGCTATGGTTTTTCCAGTGGTCATGTATGGATGTGAGAGTTGGACTGTGAAGAAAGCTGAGTGCCAAAGAATTGATGCTTTTGAACTGTGGTGTTGGAGAAGATTCTTGAGAGTCCCTTGGACTGCAAGGAGATCCAACCAGTCCATCCTAAAGGAGATTGGTCCTGGGTGTTCATTGGAAGGACTGATATTGAAGCTGAAACTCCAATACTTTGGCCACCTGATGTGAAGAGCTGACTCATTTGAAAAGACCCTGATGCCAGAAAGATTGAAGGCAGGAGGAGAAGGGGATGACAAAAGATGAGATTTGGATGATATCATCTACTCAATGGACATGGGTTTGGGTGGATTCTGGGAGTTGGTGATGGACAGGGAGGCCTGGAATGCTGCGGTTCATGGGTTCACAAAGAGTTGGACACGACTGAGCAACTGAACTGAACTGAACTGAGAAAATGACTCATCTGGCTCACCGTACCATGAAGCTCACAGTTGATAACCCCACTGACTAAGAATTTCCAATCAGCTTTAGAGTGTCCCACTTTTAAATATGAGTGTATATCCAAATCAGACATATTAGAGGAAATTCTCAATTATAAAATATTAGAGACAAAACCAATACACAGAAGAAAATAACTTGGAGGCAGAGAAAAACTGAAAAGAAAAAAAAACCTATAATTACTATCTTTAGGAAAAGAACATATTGCAGCATGAAATAGAAGCGGGAGAATAAGTAAAGAATACTCAGAACAAAGAAGACGTATCAGAAATTAAAAACAAGATAGAAGAGATTTTAAAACTCAGAAGAAAGGGAGAAAAAGAAGGAACAAAATGAAAAAAAGAAGGAAAACAGGAGAGAACAGAGAATAAGTCAGAGAACCTTTCCAGATCTCCAATATCTGAATAAAAGGAGTTCGAGAGAAGATGATGTTATCAACAAAATGATTGGAGGAAAATTCTCAGAAGTGAAATATATGAGTTTCCAGAGTGAAAGAGAATCACTGCAACCTTCAGAGCACGTGTTTAGAAGACACTGCAGGTTCTTTGTCCAGATCTCCTGTACCTGCCCAGCACATTTGCACATTCACCTGCTTCCCTCTCGGGGTTCATAGCCCCTTTCTCTGGGGCACCTGTGTCTCCTGGAAGGATCTGTCCATCACTCCAGCTTCTGCACAGGAGAGTTCACACCACTGACTGATGAGAAAGGTCTAGAGCCTTGCCCGGAAAGAGGAACCAATGTTGGTACAACTTGTGCACCAGAGCAGGGCTGGGCACTGGCCAAAGCTAGCGTCCAGCCAAAACCACATCCTTAGCTCTTTTCCCCAGACCCATCCTCCTTCCCTCATTTACCTTCTCCTGAAAGGAATCCCTCAATTAGTCACATGCACTCAAACTCCTGTCTCAATCTCAGTTTCTAGGAAACCCAACGGAAGGTGATAGGAAACAAAGAGGATTCTAAAAGCTTTCAGAGATAAAAAGTAGGATTATACAAAGTGTCAAGAAGCAGAATGGCATTGGCTTTCTCAGACTTGGAGGCTGAAAGACAAGGGAGAGGTTCCTTAAAGATTCTGAAGGAAAAGGATTCCAGCATAGAGTGATGTTAAGTGCATGCATGCATGCGTGCTCAGTTGTGTCCAACTCTTCATGACCTCATGGACTATAACCAACAGGCTCCTCTGACCGTGGAATATTCCAGGCAAGAATACTGGAGAGGATTGCCAGTTCCTCCTCCAGGGGATCTACCAGACCCAGGAATCAAACCTGTGGCTCCTGAGTCTCTTGCATTAGCAGGTAGACTCTGTACCACTGAGCCACCTGACAAGCCCCACCCAAGATAAATGAGGGGGAGAGGAAATGAAAGGATTTTGGATGTTTAGACTCCAAGATCCCCAAAAGTCTACCTCCTTTTCATTTTTTCTCAGAGATCATTCACCAAAACAAGATAGTACACCCAGGAAGAGACAGACATAGAATGCAGAAAATAGGAGACCCAGTGAAAAGAAGTGAAGAAAAAAATTCAGGAAAATGAGGAAGGGAAATCCCAAGATGACAACTGTGATGAGGCCCACAGGGCAGACTCCAGGAGGGACCATTTCACAGCATATAACGTGAAGAGGAACTAAAAAGCCTCTTGATGAAAGTGAAAGAGGAGAGTGAAAAATTTGGCCTAAAGCTCAACATTCAGAAAACGAAGATCATGGCATCCGGTCCCATCACTTCATGGGAAATAGATGGGGAAACAGTGGAAACAGTGTCAGACTTTACTTTTTGGGGGGGCTCCAAAATCACTGCAGATGGTGATTGAAGCCATGAAATTAAAAGACGCTTACTCCTTGGAAGAAAAGTTATGACCAACCTAGACAGCATATTCAAAAGCAGAGACATTACTCTGCCGACTAAGGTCCGTCTAGTCAAGGCTATGGCTTTTCCTGTGGTCATGTATGGATGTGAGAGTTGGACTGTGAAGCTGAGCAAGAGGCTGAGCACCAAAGAATTGATGCGTTTGAACTGTGGTGTTGGAGAAGACTCTTGAGAGTCCCTTGGACTGCAAGGAGATCCAACCAGTCCATTCTGAAGGAGATCAGCCCTGGGATTTCTTTGGAAGGAATGATGCTGAAGCTGAAACTCCAGTACTTTAGCCACCTCATGCGAAGAGTTGACTCATTGGAAAAGACTGTGATGCTGAGAGGGATTGGGGGCAGGAGGAGAAGGGGACGACAGAGGATGAGATGGCTGGATGGCATCACCGACTCGATGGATGTGAGTCTGAGTGAACTCCGGGAGTTGGTGATGAACAGGGAGGCCTGGTGTGCTGTGATTCATGGGGTCGCAAAGAGTCGGACACGACTGAGCAACTGAACTGAATGGAACTGAATATATGTGAAGACATTGAAAGAGTGATACAATTGGGGGACGGTTTAGGAATATGGTAATGACAACTGCACAGGAAACTAAGCATATGTAAAGCCAAAACCGTTATTAACTTTAGGACAACAAATGTTTGTGCTGGGAGATAATCATACATGACTCAGGTATGAAGTTTACAAAGTCATCAAGTACTACACATCAATCTAACCAAAATTACAATAGATGGAGCCAAAAAAGTCTCTGTGTGGCAGAGTTAGGTGGGGATGGGAAAGAAAGATAAATCTTCATCTTCCATAGCTGAAAGTCAATAGATGATGCTTAACACTGAAAAATCAAGAATTGTACTTGAACCACAAGAAAGGCCAAAGGAGTTGAAAGGGCTTTGGAGGCATGGTATATGGATGGGGAGAGGCTGCTGTGTTTTGGGGAAACTTTGTAGATACATTTGATTCTTTAAATGCTGTGCAGTATAACCTTGATTTTTAAAACTACATTAAAAATGAAAATGCCTCCAGGGACAGATGCCAGGGGACATAAACTAGATTACTGGATAAAATGCTATGAGGAAGGCAGTTTTGACCAGTTGCTGGCGTGGAGCCCAGATTGAGGAAGTGTTTTTCTCAAGCGACCTAAGATGCTGAGAGAAAAAGCTGATTCTGGTCCAGAGAGTGGAAGTGGAGTGATGATGACGTGTAAGAGGCATAAGAGCACCCTGACCCCAGGGTCAAAGTTGGAGCCCGTTAGTTGGGAGGAAATTGAAAAGAGGCCGCATTACGGCTTCAGCAACTTGTGAACTCCCGTGTGATCACACTAAGATTAAAGCCAAATTAGAATTCCCACTTGTTTGTTTTCAGGACAACAGTCCTCACCACCTTCAGAGTCCCCTCAGCTCACTGGGGCACCTTCAAAGGTGTTTTCACACAGGCTCACAAATCTGCCAGCTATAGTCAACACCCCTAAGCTCCCATGGTCTTCCTTTCTGGTCCCTCACTGTCTAGTCCAGGTTGTCCAGAGGCTCATCCTTTCACTGAGTCTCAATCGGTACTAAATTTGAAGGCTGTGGTCCTATGCTCTGTCACACTGGATTAGATGTCAGTATACTCTGGACAAGATACCCAGAATGATGCTGGTTGTCATGGCAATAGCTTCGAAGGGGGCTAGAAGTAAAGCACAGATGCAAATCTCAAATCTGACTTTTGGAGGCACCTTTCCTGTTTTCCTAGAAGATGGCCAAGAAATTTATCCCAAAGGTAATAAATGTGGAGACCCACCAGGGGAGGCTCATGTCTATTGGTGCCTCTTTTGAGAATTACTCAGGGGAGGAAGAGGATTGCCTAGCTGACCAACACAGTTTCTCATTTTAAGTAAGGCTACTGGCTAAATATTTCTTTCTTTTTATGTCTCTATCTAGGCTCCCTTGAATAGGGGAGTGAGTGGCTCAGTGCTCAAGAATGCTCCTGCCAATGCAGAAGATGTGGGTTCAATCAGGAAGATCCCCTGGAGAAGGAAATGGCAACCCACTCCAATATTCTTGCCTGGGAAATCCCATAGACAGAGGAGCCTGGCGGGCTACATTTCATGGGCTGCAAAGAATTGGAAATGACTTAGTGACTAAACAACAACAACCTATCTATATTAATTAATTAATAATCAAGGGAAAATCCATTGGATTAACCAGAGGAACTACCAACAGTTTCACTTAAGTGGTGAATTGCTCTCTTTCTTTAGAAAATGAATCAACTTACCTGAGTGTGATGGACACATCTATTGTGAGTGTGTAAAGCTAAGTAAACCAATAACAGGCTCACAGCTACTGATCTCAAGGGCCTGGACAGAAAACTTCACAGAACTTGTTTCTAGAGAACTGAATTCCTTTTTTATCTTAGCAAAAACCAAGACTCAGAGAAGATAGGCAACATGCCCAAGTCACACAGCAAGTAAATAGCAAGTCTCTATATTCCAAGTCTGGATATTTGTTGCCTCAAATTATCTGCCATTAAAGTGAGGCAACCACCTTTACAAACGTGTAAGGGTGAGTGTATTCCCATATTTTCCTAAATCTATTATCACACTCCTTGTGGGAGTCTGACAGCCATGGATTACTCATTTCAGACATTAGATGCTGATACAATCCAGCCTCCCCAGGATTAGATTCTTCTACCACAAGCAGGAGGGAGTGGATGGCAGGCAGGAACAGCAACCATGGCTGCCCAGCATCCTACACAGAGAGCAGATGAAGAGCTCTGGTGGGGGAGCTTAAGCTTGACCCCTTTGGCCAGGGCAACTCATCAAGATTGATGGCCATTGGATTCCACAGACAACATTAAGTTACTGAATGACACCTGAGAGCTTCAATCTCTCTTTCTTTTCCCCCTCAAGTAACCCACCTCCTCTCTGAAAGCTTCCTAGTCTCCTCCACCCACCCACACTTAGATCTCTCCTTTCTGATGGTGGGACTATCTCACTTCCCATTGCCCTAATCTGACAAGAAATCAAAGATGTCAAATACCTTCCATTCGTATATGTTCTAGGACTACAGCAACTGTAGCTACTGACATGAACAGAAATATTTAACCTGAATTATCCTTCCACCTTAACTAGATATCTGTGATGGTTGATTTTACATGTCAACTTGACTGGGTCCTGGGAGCACCCAGATATTTGGTTAAATATTGTTTCTGGGTATGTTTGTGAGAGCTTTCCAGATGAGATTAATATTTGAATCAGTATACCAGGTAAAGTGGATGTCCCTCCCCAGTGTGGATGGGCACCAACCAATCCTTTAAGAGCCTAGAACGAATAGAACAAAAAGGTGGAGGAAGGGAGGATGTGCTCTCTGCCTGACTCCTGGAGCTGAGGCGCTGGTCATCTGCTCTGGGACTGGGCTTACACCTGGTTCTCAAGGCTCTGGACCCAGGCTACAACTATGGTACCAGTTTTCCTGGGTCTCCAACTTTCAGACAGCAGACCTTAAGACTTCACAGCCTCCTAGTTATGTGAACAAATTTCTTATAATAAACAGCGCACACACACACACACACACACACATCTCCTTTTTGGTTCTCTTTCTCTGGAAAACCCTGACGAATACATCATTTGATTTTTGACTCCTCTAAAAGCTACTCAAGAGTGGATATATATGTCTTTTACTAATTCCATCTTTTTGAAGCCTGTAAGAACACAAGGGGTTGAAAACGTCTTTTTCACAGGCTTCACCTACTGTCATTGTGGATGTCTGTGGTAGGATATTTATCAATACAAATAGTATCATAGAATAGTTAAACATTAAAGTTATTATCCCATGAATCAAAATCAATTCCAAATGAATAGAAATTCAACATAAAAATTCCAACCAACTACCAATGAAGAAAACGTAATATTTTTCAAAATTCTAAACATAGGTGTAATTTAATAAGTATAGACGACAAAGTAAGATTCTAAGCATAGAAGTAACAGAATAATTAACAAGGGAAGAGACTGATTTCACCACATTTTAGAACTAAAAGTGAAAAATAACTTTAAAGGCCAGGATAAACAAATATTGAATGTCTGAAAAAGAGAAAAATTTTCAACCTAGAGCTGATATAAGTAGATAACAAAAACCAAAGATACTGGTAAAGAAAATTACTTGGACAAAAATTCCTCAAAGAAGATTAAAAAAAAAGTTGTTTCCAAATATTTATAGCCACTTGATTCATAATTGTCCAAAGAGGAAACAGCCCAACTGGCTAATGGATAAACAAATGGTGGTGCATTTGTACAAAAGAATACCATGCTGCTAGGAGAAGGAAGTCACTGATATATGCAATAATATGGCAAAATCTCAAATATCGTTATGCTATGACAGAAACCACAACAAGGAACCATACATATTTTATGATTGATATATATGACACTCTGGAAGAAGAAAAACTGTAGGAACAGAAGACACATTAGAGAAAACCAGGGGCTGGCCATCTGGGGAGGAGATTGTCTACAAAGAGAATTTTGGAGGTGAGGGTGAAGAAAATATTTTATATCTTGACTGAGGTAGTGGGTACATGATTACAAACATTTGCCAAAGCCATACATCTGAAAATAATAAATTTTACAAATACAATTATTACAAATATCCAATCCTGGCTAGGTTTCAAAGAATCTAGTGTTCTCATACGGTAATGTTGGTGATGTAAATTGGAATGACTCTTTTGGAAATCATTCTTGAAATATGTATCGAGTCATTAAATATTTACTCTTTGATCTAGAAGTACCATTTATGGGAATCTATGCCAATGAAATTCTGAAAATGTCTTGAACAATCATGTTCATGGAATAATTTATCATAGATCATTAATAACTTTGAACAATTAAAGAAACTCAATTTTCAGCAGTGGGTGCATTGAATCATTATGGAAAATTTTATGGTGGTGTTAGGCAAGAATTAAAATGATTGTTATAAAATCTATATAGCCACATATACATATGGAAGTATATACATGATGTAACATTACTGAAGAGAGCCAAACACAGACTTATGTGTGCATTCTAAAAAGCCAGTAAGTATAGTGGTTAAGAGCAAAGATCACTGAACTAAGCTGGCTAGGTTCATGTCCCAGCCCTGTCACCTACCAGCTGTGACCTTGGGTAGCTTACTTAATCTCTCTGATGCTCATTTCCTCATTTGTAAATTAGGAATACCAGTAATGGCTTCCTCATAGGTTTCTCCCCCCAAGGGTTAAATAAGTTACTATCACATAAAACTCTTATACAAAAATTCCTGGCACAGAGAAAGCATTTTATTTAATGTTTTAATACATGTTTGCTATGCTGTTTTGTCTCTGCAAATGCAAAAGGTCTGGACAAAAATAACACAACAGTGTCATTCTGGTATATGTGGTTGTGTAATTATTAATTAGGATGGTTAAGATTGTGGGAACTTTTGTCTATTTTTTCCATTTTTGCATTTAAAAAATTATTTTGATTTTTAAAGGCTTACATAGATCTCACAACAGATTTATTTACCTTCAGAGTTTATTAAACGGACATTTTCTCAGATTTATTTTTTGACTTGCTTGTTAATGGATTTCCAAGCAATGGTGTGACTAAAGAGCTAAAAGGATATGTATACCAATGACCCATGTACATTCCATTGAAAGAAGCACTCTGAAAATAGGAAACATCACAAAATGGTTAGAGGGTAATCATATCCATGGAAATACTAATTAAGATTATTTACTTCATTAAATGATCAGAAGGTGCCCAATTTTCAAGAGCAGAAAAATGATGAATTAAGTTACAAGATAGCTACCCAAAGGAATATTATCAATAATTTAAATTATGACTGTAAAGATTATATAGCCATATATACACGTGGAAATGTGTAGGAACAGAAGTGTCAAGGGAAGAGAGTTAAATATCTTTGTCTTGAAACAAAGCTTAAGATATGTAAGCGAAGGATGGACTCTCTCTTGGGTCCCCATGCTCCTTGCTTTCTTGGAATTTCTTAGTCTGGTATTGGAGGTTTGGAAGATCTTACCTATAGCCAGCATTGTGTCTCTGCTTTGTCTCTGTAGAGCTGGCTTACACATAAGATATATGCTGGGTGGACACAGGGCAGGAGAGCCCCTACCTTGATGCCTTCTGCCTGTGTGTTCCGGGCAGCACTGGGAGACAAGCCCGGACCTGAAACGAATCTGGGGAAATTTATGCTGACACTTGGTTCCACATCTGGAAACGCTGAGGGTCAGTCATGATTCTCAGCATTGCGGTCATTCTCTTCTTCAGCAAAACGTCAACATGCCTTGCAGGCAAGCATTCTTCTTTCCAGACACCCAGGGCATTCCAGCAGTTGACTTTCTGAAAATGGAATGGGTTTGCATGTTCAACCCAGAAGGTGAAATTTTCCAGTGTCTTTGGCTGGAAAAATCCAGAGCTGTGTAGACCTGCTACCAGTTAGTTTCTGGTCAAAGGAGACATATTTTACATAGTACTCCCTAGATTAAATAGGCTATTTGAAAAAAATTTTTCTACCAATATTTCATGTGTCTTTTAAAAACCGATTAAACCTGACAATTTAAATCTTGTGTCTCAGACCTTCCTGAAGTGAAAATGTGAAAAAGAAACAAACGGAAATTTTATTAAAGTTAGAAGACAAATGGAAATTAGAAGTCAAAGGAAGTTTTTACCATTATTTTACATAAAAGAAAATGGTGAGCTGAAGCGAGTGTCTATGTCACAATTTAAAGAGAATTGAATTTATATCTTGTGCTATCTTTCGCTTCGTGGCTTGTGTAATTTGTCTTTCAGCAGGGAGGAAAAAAACATTGCTTGTTTATGCCTTGACCTAGATAGAGGAAAATGACTTCAGTGGGAAGGTTTTAACATCATGAAGTACTTTGTCAATCAGTAAGCTGCTTTTCAAAAGTGCTTGTATGATTACACCCCCTTATTTTTCAATGTGGTAATTATTTATAGGGCCAGTTGTAGGTTTAACTCTGGTAAAACGATTGCTGGGAGGGCTCGGCTCCCAGCCCTTAGCCCAAGCACAGTACTGCTCTGTCAGGCCTCTGCACAGATGTTTGTTCATAGGGATCCAGACGCAGCTGTGTGTGCGAGTGTGTGTGTGTTAGCAGTGGCAAGGGTTACTCTTAACCTGGGTTTTCCTAGAACATAGAGAACACAAAGTGATCCTTTTTATTACTCTGTGCCAATAAGATGCTTCTGACCCTCTGGGCAATACAAACCTCCCACCCGCTGCCCACCCAAATGGGAAACTGGTGGGGTTTTAATTCACCGTGGCTGCGGAAAATAGACCACCCCTGAGAAAAGCACAGGCAGGTTGTTCGGGGTTACAAGATCCTCATCAGATATAGACATCCAGGCCTCCTGTTCCCTGACAAAGCAGGAGTCAGGAAAGCTTTGAAAATCTGCTTTGGCCTAAAGCGCAACTTATGTTAGGCAAGTAGACACGCTGTAAAGGCAAACATCTGACCCGGCGCTCTAATGCTGCTGTTGTGAGACCTGGAGTGGTCCATCAAAGATGCGCCTAACCAAGAGGCTGAAAACACGGACTTGGGAGCCTGCCTTCCTGGGACTGGACTCTGCTCTGCAACTTATGAGCTGGGGAAACTTGGGCAAATTACTTAACCTATCTGTTTCTTTTTCTGTAAAAGGGAGATGCTAATCACACCTACTTCATAGGGCTAGTAGGAGGACTTTTATTTGCAAAGTGCTTAAACCTAAACCAAGAATACACAGAAGAACTATACAAAAAAGATCTTCACCACCCAGATAATCATGATGGTGTGATCACTAATCTAGAGCCAGACATCCTGGAATGTGAAGTCAAGTGGGCCTTAGAAAGCATCACTACAAACAAAGCTAGCGGAGGTGATGGAATTCCAGTTGAGCTGTTTCAAATCCTGAAAGATGATGCTGTGAAAGTGCTGCACTCAATATGCCAGCAAATTTGGAAAACTCAG
>SJYQ01001304.1:310182-325898 GCA_006410935.1 Redunca redunca | reverse complement strand
CTAAATTTTAATTCTCTCTATATAGAGAAATAGATATGATTAATACTATATATATTAATGTCATATATAATCATATATTATTGTTGTTTGGTAATTAAGTCATGTCTGACTCTCTCATGACCCCATGGGCTGCAGCCTGCCAGGCTCCTCTGTCCATGGGATTTCCTAGGCAAGAATACTGAAGTAGATTGTCTTTTCCTTCTCTAGGGGGTCTTCCCAACTCAAGGATAAACCTGCATCTCCTGCCCTGGCAGGTGGATTCTTTACCACTGAGCCACAAGGGAAACCCCATGGTCATATATAGCATAGAGTTAATATTTATTTAAAATTCATCCAAATTTACACATTTGTATAACAGCATTTCTGTCACCTTTATTTCAATTTTATTGCCATTTGGGGGTTTCCTCTGCAATTATTTTCATTTTGTCACAAGAACTCTCTTTAGAATTTCTCTTATTGAGGTTTGTTGGCAATGAATTCTCTCATTTTTCTTTTTTGCCCTTAACTTTTGAAGACTATTTTGTCTGGATATAGCATTCTGGGCTGATAGTTTTTCTTTCAGCCCTTTAAAAATATCTTCATTGTCTTGAAGTCAATTATTAGAGTAATTTTTGCTCCTCTGAAGGTAATGTGTACTTTTTCCTAGCTCTTTTTGAGATTTTTCTCTTTGTCTATAATTTTCAACTATCTTACTATGATGCATCTGTATGTGGGTTTTTTTTTTTTTTTTCATATTTATTTTGCTTGAGATTTGAAAAACTTCCCAAATCTGTGGGTGAATATCTTTTGTCAGCTTGGGAAATGCTTTTAAATATTATGTCTTCAGATATTCTTTTGTCCTATTCTTTCTCTGACCAATTATTTCTCTCTCCTCTTTTCCTAGAACTCTAATCACGCACATGCCCTACATGTCTTAATCATCTTTCCTGCAGTCTCATTCTTTTTTTCTCTCTGTACTTCTGTTTGGTTATTTTCAATCACCCTGTTCCCATATTTCACTTTATCTAAACTGACATTAAGCCTATCTAGTAGGTTCTTAATTCCAGGTATTGTTCTTTGCTCCTAGAATTTGATTTTATTCTTTCTTACAAATTCCAATTCTCTGGTGAAATTCTTTTATCATATATTTTCTTTACCTTTTCCCTTTTTTAAAAAAAATATAATAGTCATAGTTATTTTAAATTTCTAGTTAGCTACTCCAATGTAAGACTATTTCTATTATTTGTTTTATTTCTTGATTTTTATTCTTGTCATGCCCTCTTTTGCCATGACTAATAGTTTTTCTGAATGAAGAAGAGACATTGCATATTAAAGGGTGTAGAAGCTCCATGTGATGGTAAATTCTTTCAAAGAGGGTGCACCCTACCTTTCACTAGGCCAATAAATGTGGTATTCTATGAAAGCTCTGTTATAGTTCTTGAAACTTTATTAGTTTTTATTGGAATATAATTGCTTTACAATGAGGTGTTAATTTCTACTGTATAACAATGTGAATCAGTCATAAGTATACATATATCCCCTCCCTCTTGAGCCTTCCTCCCAACCCCCCATTTCTCCTCTCTAGGTCATCAGTGAGCATCAAGCTGAACTCCCTGTGCTACATAGCAGCTTCCCTCTAGCTATCTATTTTACACAAGGTAGTATATATGTCAATAATACTCTCTCAATTCATCCCACTCTCTCCTTCCCCCTCCCCGTGTCCATAAGTCCATCCTCTACATCTGTGTCTCTATTCCTGCCTTGAAAATAGATTCATCAGTAGTATTTTTCTAGATTCCATATACATGCATTAACATATATTTGTTTTTCTCTTTCTGTCTTACTTCACTCTGCATGAGAGGCCCTAGTTTCATCCACATCACAACTTATTTTCCCCTGTCAGGGGTTTTCAGCTGAGAGGCTGGTATATTCTACACAATCTCTCTTCCTGGCAGGTCCTGAACATGAATCTTTGCCTTGCCAGACTGCTGAAACTCTGCTCTGATTTTCAAAGGCTCTTGACCTCCTGTGGCCTCCCATCCAGTACAGCCCCCAAATTATGCAGAAGTCCTGAGTGAGGAGCTGGTCAACTGCTTGAGGCCTTCAATTCTCTTCCAAAAAATGCAACCCTCCTCAGGTATAAACCTGAGATTTTTCACCTTCAGCTTGAGGCCAGAAGTGTCAACTGCTCCCAGGTTAAATCTGATGCAAAAGTCAGTTCACTTTTCTGAAGCTACCTGTCTCTGGAGTCCTACAGTTCTTGTTGCCTCATCTGCTCTCTATGCCTTCAAATCTCCTAGAATATCTTGATTAAAATGCAGGTTCTCAGGTCATGCTCCTAAAAATTATTTAAATGTAAAGCTGGTGGGTAAGGTCAAGAAATCTGCCAGATGATTTGATGCAGCTAGACTAGAGGTTCGGAGAAGACAACGGGACCCCACTCCAGCACTCTTGCCTGGAAAATCCCATGGACGGAGGAGCCTGGTGGGCTCCTCCATGAGGTCGCTAAGAGTCGGACACGAATGAGCGACTTCACTTTCACTTTTCACTTGCATGCATTGGAGAAGGAAATGGCAACCCACTCCAGTGTTCTTGCCTGGAGAACCCCAGGGACGGGGGAGCCTCATGGGCTGCCATCTATGGGGTCTCACAGAGTCGGACACGACTGAAGCGACTTAGCAGCAGCAGCAGCAGACTAGAGGTTATATGTTGAGAAATCCTGACCCAGATCCTTGCATATTATTCCCTCAAGGTACCATCTCTAACTGGGAATCTACTTTGTGCCTTCTATAGTTATTGCTGCGAACTCACATGCTGTTCTAGTGGTCAGAGAACCTTCCAACACCACCTCCAGGAGATCTCCTCACCATGCAGCAGCTATTGCTCCAGAGGCCCGCACCCTGAACCACCCAACGCAGAGCATTCCTTGCTTATCCATACCACTGCAGGCAGAAATTTCAGATGATGTCTGCCACTTTACACAAGCTTTTGGATCATCTTCTCCTTTTTTAATAATTTTAAAAATTTGTCTAATTTTGGTTGTCCTGTGTCCTCATTGCTGCGCAGGTTTTGCTCTAGTTGTGGCAAGCTAGGGGCTACTCTCTAGTTGCAGTATGCAGGCTTTTCATTGCGGTGGCTTTTCTTGTTGCAGAGCATGGGCTCTAGGGTGCTTGGGCTTCAGCAGTTGCAGCACGTGGGCTCAGTAGCGGTGGCTCCTGGGCTCTGGAGCACAGGCTCAATAGTTGTGGCACAGAGGCATAGTTCCTTCACGGCATATGGGATCTTCCCAGATCAGGGACTGAACCCACGTCTCCTGCATTGACAGGCAGATTCTTTACCACTGAACCACCAGAGTTTGTGGATGGCTGTCCATAAACTCTCAACATGGCTTTTCTTCTCTCACAAGCAACAAAAAAAAAAAAATCTTTAAATAAGGTCCGAACAGACTTCATCTAAGAATTATCAACTGTTCCTCAATATAGAATTTTACGTGTGACATAGAACAGAGCTTTAGTACTAGACCAGTTTTTTTTTTTTTTTTCTATTCCTGGAATTTTATTCTAAGACTCTCCCATGAGTGCCACTGGGAAGCATAGCTCAACTATCTGTAAAAGCTCGAGCCCTGTTGGTAGGAAAGAATTAAACCCACACTTGACTTCTTGATGAATGAAATAACAAAATACCTTTATCTGCTTGTCACTTGCAGCCAAAAGCATTCTGGTTCATGCCAATTTAAGCACACCACAGCAGCCATAATGGAAATCAACATCTCAGAGGCACACATCCAAAAGCACAGACTTCTTTCTAGTTAGGAAATAATGTGGGCAAGAATCAAGAGTTGGTCATTTCCTTTGTGTGGACTTGATTCCAAATGACCCAACCTCCCTCTTGCATCGAAGTGAGGTTTCATGGCTATAGACAGAACTATTTGAAACCATACATCAAATTGTACTAAATACCATTGCTTCCAGATTGCCATGCTGTAGGTAACAGGCCTGGGAAGAACCACAGGAGGAATTACAAAGTAAGGAAGGCAAACAGAATGCCTGCTAGGAGTCAAGTACTTTAGGCCACATGTGTCTCGTTATGGGTCGTGACTCATTAGACCAACTGCTGCTCTGCCTTGCCTCATTTTTTCCACAGGAGGATAGAGAACTGCTAGAGACTATCCTCGGAGAAGGCAATGGCACCCCACTCCAGTACTCTTGCCTGGAAAACCCCATGGATGGAGGAGCCTGGTAGGCTGCAGTCCATGGGGTCGCTAAGAGTCAGACATGACTGAGCGACTTCACTTTCACTTTTCATTTTCATGCATGGGAGAAGGAAATGACAACCCACTCCAGTGTCCTTGCCTGGAGAATCCCAGGGACGGGGGAGCCTGGTGGGCTGCCGTCTATGGGGTCGCATAGAGTCGAACACAACTGAAGCAACTTAGCAGCAGCAGCAGCAAAGACTATCCTAACATCCTTTTTTAAGGACTATTTCTTTTTGCATCTATTCATTCTCAGCCAGAGACATTTCTGGTTAGCTCAACACCAATTTACCATGAAATGATAAGGCACATGGTGCTTCCTAAACTCTCACTTCAGAAGGTGGAGTCTTTGCAATCAGCATCCTTAAAGAATTCTTTAAAACTCCAAAATCCAGGCTACTTTGAAATATTATTGATCTCAGTGCAGGAAAGAGGAAGGGGTGGGGGGGTGTGGGGGGGTGATCTTTATAAAGGCAGAACCTTTTCCTAAAGCATTGATTTGAATAGTTTAGCTTCAAAACCAAGATGGAATCACCAGAGAGAATCTACTGCGTGGAGAGCCTAAATTCATGTCTACAATAAGATAATCACTACCATCTGCTAAACATGTTTTATAGGCCAGGCACTGCGCTAACCTCTTTATTGGCGCTATCTCTTGCGAACATCACCATTCAGGGTGGTTTTGGTATCCCCAGTTTACTGATCAAAACACTGAGATTTCAAAGAAAATAGATTAAATAACTCACCCAAACTATGCATAAAGTAGATTAGAAATAAATGAAACAACAGTTCAAACACAGTGACAAATGGCAAAGAACATACAGCACCATTTGGGGGGAATCAGTGAAAAGAGACCTTGTTCAGGTTAAAGGGGAGAAACCTCTCTTCAACTGCAGCCCCTTTTGCTGTGAGGGAACCCAAGCCCAGTTTTTCCAGAGCTCCAGTCTTTCAAGAGAAAGCAGAAATCCAAATTGTTATGTGAAATTGAAACCTTATTGTTAAATGTTGGCAGCTATTAAAAAGTTTTTCAGCTCTCTGCAGCCAAACAAAATACAGCTGTGGGCTGGCTTCAGCTTGTAGACCGCCTGTTTGCAGACTCTGTCCTCTGTCCTGGGCAACTGGGGATCGTTTGGGGTTCTTTTGTTCTCTTAAAGAAACATGGCTCCTTCCACAGGCCAGAGAGTTTTAAATGATCATTAATGGTTCAACACTAAGGCATAGCCATTACCCACCCACCCACCTACCCACACTGAGAAATCCAAATATCCATGACATTACTCCTGGGAACACCCCTATGTAATTTGGGAAATCATTACCCTGTGTAACTTGAGGGATCTGAGTTGATGTAGGGGTACCCAACGAAGAAGACACAAGATTTTAAAAAAGGGAAAAATGAGCACCCAGAGAAGACACCAGAGCACCCTGCTGAGTGCTGCCCATCCCCGTGCCCGGGCCCCTGTCTGTTTTCACCATCTAAACCCCTGAAGTCTCCCATTCAGAGCCTCAGCCCACCATTCTTCATTTCTGATTTCTCTCCTCTGAGCAGATAAGGACGGCCCAAGGCCTCTCAGTGTGTTTTACATCAAAGGCCACTGAAGGGTCCTGACAGGCTGGATGTCAGGGCTGCAAGTAAACCATTAATCACTCTGCCATTCCATGGACATACTTTTCCCAGAGGGCACGAACTTTCTCCAGGTCACTAATATAAACCACATCTTCCCTGAGCCAGTGGGGGAGGCAAAGTGGGTGTCAAGGCGCAGAGAGCAGGCTCATCATTGACACACCATTATTTTCTCTTAACCCCACAGGTCATTACTATAGTCCCAGGGGATTGTAAATGGTCAATTAAAAAGGAGATGGTTGAAATGAATTAAACAAATGAAGTCACAGTTTCGGGGAACACATATACCTCAGGGCAGCTGCTGCCAACCATCCCAAACTTTTCACCTCTAGATCAAGTACTGAAAGAGGCCACAGGGACATAACAGGACATGCACGATTTTGCCACTGACCCAAAGCAACAAGCCTTTGGCAGACCCCCAGAGTCTGATTTCCAAAAAGTAGAGTCAGGAAGAAGGTATAAGATGCCTTTCCAGAACAAGTTTCTCCTTTGCACAATGAAGTCAGGGGCACCTGACCAATGAGGCTAACTTGGCCAACACATCCACTAAAGGCCAAGTTTTCAGTGCAGAAAAATTCATTCACTGAGCTTCTCCTGGGGCAGCACAGTGAAAACAGGTGAGGCCCTGCTCTTGTGGCATCGACATTTCCATTGGGGCAGGCAGCCACTGAACAGACCAGATAATTGGATAGTGAGAATGCTATAGTGAACATAAAATAGAAAGGTGGTGTCAACAGTGATGCCTGTTGCAGCTTGAGTGGAAAGAGGGGAGCTTTCATTCACTCAGTAGCTAAACAAGGCAGTAGTCATGGAGGGTTACCAAAGAAAGAGAAGGTGATGGTTCTGTTTGAAGGACCTTATATGTAGCTGGAGAGATGAGAGAAGAGTGTAAGTGTTCAGAAGAAATTATGAATATGCAAAACCTACATGTAAACCTGGAAGCATGGGACAGTGCTTCCTTCACAAGGCAGTGACTGGAGCAAGCAACAGCAAGAAAGGACCGGTTTCTCAAAAGATGAGTCTTAGCAACTGGGAATAAATTGTGGATCTGGTTGTATGGGGTGGGGGGCGGGGGGCGGCGATGGGGAAGAGCCTTAAATCCTTAACACTAAGACACTGGGAACAGAGTCAGAATTTGGTACCAGGCTAAGATTCCCAAGCTGAATTGTACGGCAGGGGAGATCAAGGTACCAGCCTGAGGCCAGATTTGGGAGGAAGGACAGAAAGAGACGAAATAGTACCTGACCCTCCAAAGTGCCACCTGCCTCCCTCAGGGTCTTCTACTTCCCACCCTCTCTATAGCCACACTAGCCTCTTACCCATACTCACCTGGGCTCTACTGGCCCACGGGGACTTTGCACTTGCCAATTCCTGTTCAGAAAGTGAGTCTTTCACATCCTCCCATGTCTGGCTCCTTCTTGTCAACTAGGTCTTGGCTCAACCCTCTTCTCTGGGAGGCTGTGGCTGGTCTTCCTACCCAATTCCTTCCTGTCCCTTGCCTTGACATATTCTCTTCAGAGCATTTTACTATCCAGCATCCTCTATTCCTTTATTTGTTTCCTTGTCTATGTCTGTTTCTCCCTCTAGACAGGAAGTTTGTTTGAGCAGGAAGCTGTGTACATTGCTCCCCACCACTCCTCACTGTTAAAATGCCCCCTGGACAGAGCCAAAGCTGAACAGATGCTTGTTGCTCAGAAGCTAAATGTCTTCTTTACCCACAGCATCAATCTGTGCTCTTTCCATGATGATGATATCATATGATGTCGCATTTAATCCTGATGACCATGCTAAATGACAAGCTGACTGTCAAGCTAATTTTATAGATGAGGAAACTAAGGCCCAGAAAATCTAGCTTACTTAGCATCACAGGGATAGTAAGCAGCCACACAATCCAAGTCTGTCCACCCTTTTCTACCTCACTCCTTTTTTTCTACAGGGAAAACAGTAAGTGAAATAGGGAACCAAAGGAGCCAAATTGGGTTAAGATTTTCAGGCCACAGTCAGGAACCCAGGAAGGTCAGCCCATTGTCAAGTGAAAACCAGGAACCCCAGAGGTCAAAACCAGCTGAGGTAAGAATGGCAGCCCTATTGACAGTTAGCAGCTGGAACAGCACAGGATTGGAGAAGGTCATTGCTGACAGAACAGGGAAGGACCCTTTAATACTGAGCTGAGCCAAGAGCCATACAGTAGGCCATACCCCTGAGTACAGTACACCTAGGATTGGTGCCACCCAAAGTCACTCTCCCAGAGCTCCAACAAACAGGGGGTGAGATAAAGCGGGGGAACCGTGCTTTCAACAAGAAGTTTGGATCATACAGGCCTGATGTCTCACCCCAAAGGTAGAGAAAGAGAAATCTAAATCTTACATGATAAGGATAAGGATGGTAAGTTAGACTGGCCTAACTCCAAATAACACAAAAAACAACAAAAAGAAAGGGCTAGCAAACAAACCGCACCACCAGCACTCACCCCACCCCTGGACAGAGCCAAAGATGAACAGATGCTTGTTGCTCAGAAGCTAAGTGTCTATTTTACTCCCAGCATCAAGCTGTGCTCTTTCCATGATGATGACATCATATGATGTCACATTTAATTCTGATGACCATGCTAAGTGACAAGTGCTGTCAAGCTCATTTTATAGATGAGGAAACTGAGGCCCAGAAAATGGGCCTCCACTCAGTGGAAATGGCTTTTGAGATGAACTCTGAACAAGGGTGAGTCCCAGCTGCAAACGGCGATGTGATCACTCAGCTTATCTGCTGAGGTGGTGGCATGGGGCCCCAGACATTCTGTATTTGCTGTCTCCACTGTAGAATTACACTTGGCTTCCCTCTGAATTTGCTCCTAGGAAATGAGACAGCTGGCACTGACCATGGCCTTCAGGCTTGAGGTCAACCACTGCACTGCCCAGAAATGAATGCACCTCAACCCTATGTCTCCATGGGTTCTGCTTCTATAATTCAGCCAACCCATCTGCTATACCAACTCCCTTGACTCCTTGAACATAAAGTGGACAATAGCTACCATGTATTAAGTGTTGATTATGTGCCCGGGATTGCAAGGTATTGCATATTATCCTAATCCATAAGTACATATTATTATTATTTCCAGTTTACAGATGAAACTGGAGCTCAAAGACGTAATGAATAGTAAAGAGTAGAGCCAGGGTTAACACTCAGATCCATAATTCCATAGCCTGTGCTCCATCTGCCACACCAGGAGTTCAGACACCAGCCCACACAAAAAACATAGCTTTTGCTGATTCATGACAGAATGAGAATATCATAGTTTCCTTAATTTTATATGATCTTTTATAAAAAAAAATGATTGTTTAATAACCTATCAGAAGGGGAAAGTATATAGTAAATGTACCTTTTGATTAAAGAAATTAAGCTATGTGGTGATTACAAAATTGTATATGATAAAGAATTAAATCATAAAAATTAGAATTTAAAAATTAGAAATATTGTGTAAGATTGTCATAAGAACTGTGCATTTATTCTGAGCTCATGTCATTCCTAGTTTTGGGTGTTTAACTCTTTTATAAAATCAAAACTAATAGATGATGATTACTTTTTAAAAAAATCCTTAGTTGGTAAAAATAAGAACTGATTGTCCTCTTACAGTTTTGCTATTTGAAAACTCTCAATATTTAAGAAACAAAGCCCCTTATACTGTGGTGTCCCACCCCCAATGACAGAATCCACAGGCTGGGGGTTCCTGAGTCAAATTCAGCCCAAATACAGAGGTATTTTGGCTTGGTCACAGAGTATTTTAACATTCTGCATTAACTGACAATATTTACAATAGGAAAGGATTTATGTACAAATATGGATTTCTGGCTTTTCTTTACAATTCCAGGGATCTGAATTGTGAAAAGTGAAAAATGTTAGTTGCTAAGTCATGTCTGACTCTTTGCAACCCCATGGACTGAAGCCCACCAGGCTCCTCTATCCCTGGGATTTCCCAGGCAAGAATACTGGAGTGGGTTGTCATGCCCTTCTCCAGGGGATCTTCCCAATCGAGGTTTCAAACCCGGGTCTCCCACGTTGCAGCAGATTCTTCACCAGGCCTCTAATCCCTCTAGAATAGGGAGCTGGGTGTTTGGAAAGACGTGCTGTCTAACTGTTCACATGCTTCCCTTCGCCTGTGGTATGGTATCTAGGTAGACTGCTGCAATTACAGCCACAATGTTGGGGCCTCGGGGCACCCTACCATTTCATTGGCTCACAAATGTGACTCATGAGACCCTAGCAAACGCAAGCACAATCAGAAGCTTGAACAGTGCTCGAACATGGAGACTCGTCTTCACTGACTGCCGAGAACCCTGAGGCCGCTGTACGAACAAACCAAGCTGGCCTGCCAGAAGGCCCATGAGCAGGTGAAGCCAGCACGCTGGCTGGTAACCCAGGGCTATACCCCAGACAGGAAAGCCCTGCTGGACCATCCAGCCCCAGCTGAGCCACCACTCAGCGTAGCCACAGGGATGAACCCAGGGGAGACCAGAGAGGGACACACCAAGCGGAGACCAACCCAAGTTCTACTTAAATCCTCCTTGTCTTAAGCCACTTGATGCTAAGGTGTTTTCTTATTCTAACTGAGAGCAGGCCTCTCTCTGGTTTACCTTAATACCTGGATTAAAATCACTCAAGTCTGTGACTCCTACTTTAAGGTATCATAGGTCCATTCCATGTACGTTTGTGTAAACACACACACACACTCACATTTATGAGCACTTGATTTTTGAACGAGAGCAGCGAATTTAAATTGTTCCCTCCAACCCCCAGGACAATGTCTGGCACACAGTTGGCCCTTAATAAATATCTTTTGAATGAATGAATAAATTCACAGATGTTTCCCTAAATACCTTAATTTAAAAAGTAGCCTAGAGGTGGTCACAGCCCCAGGACCTTAGCACTAGAGGAATCCCCGAGATAATCTCCAGGTAGCATTAAAAATCATTGAACACCCACTGCAGCCAGGCTGCTGGCTTCCCAGACAGCCTGCTGTATCTGCTAAACTAGTTTTGGGAAATCCGCACATGTGAACTGATTCAATGGGGACTGAGGTTTGACAACACTGATAATCACAACCTATTTGTCATTTGTGCTTGTCCTTCAACGGGTGTTGACAGAGGTCCAGATGGCAAGGGGGCTCTCCCGTGACAGCCAGAGGAAATACGACGGAGCTGTGTGTGTCAGCTGAAGAACGGCCACAACGAGAGCTGGGTCCTGCTTGCCTGCTGAGTGAATTGTGACTGTTCTTCGTCAAGGGATTTTAAAAAAGGAATGCCTTGTGAACAAAACACTGGATACTCCAAACACCCAGACATGAACACGTGTCATTCTTGCTTGACTATGAGAAATTATTCAGCAGTGGAAACTATCTTCCACTTTCTACCGTTTTCTTGCTTATTGTCTCCTTTTTCAAAAATAAGAGGATGTTTATTAATCAAAGATGCTATTCTTGGGACATGCATANCTATCCCTGGGATTTCCCAGGCAAGAATACTGGAGTGGGTTGTCATGCCCTTCTCCAGGGGATCTTCCCAATCGAGGTTTCAAACCCGGGTCTCCCACGTTGCAGCAGATTCTTCACCGGGCCTCTAATCCCTCTAGAATAGGGAGCTGGGTGTTTGGAAAGACGTGCTGTCTAACTGTTCACATGCTTCCCTTCGCCTGTGGTATGGTATCTAGGTAGACTGCTGCAATTACAGCCACAATGTTGGGGCCTCGGGGCACCCTACCATTTCATTGGCTCACAAATGTGACTCATGAGACCCTAGCAAACGCAAGCACAATCAGAAGCTTGAACAGTGCTCGAACATGGAGACTCGTCTTCACTGACTGCCGAGAACCCTGAGGCCGCTGTACGAACAAACCAAGCTGGCCTGCCAGAAGGCCCATGAGCAGGTGAAGCCAGCACGCTGGCTGGTAACCCAGGGCTATACCCCAGACAGGAAAGCCCTGCTGGACCATCCAGCCCCAGCTGAGCCACCACTCAGCGTAGCCACAGGGATGAACCCAGGGGAGACCAGAGAGGGACACACCAAGCGGAGACCAACCCAAGTTCTACTTAAATCCTCCTTGTCTTAAGCCACTTGATGCTGAGGTGTTTTCTTATTCTAACTGAGAGCGGGCCTCTCTCTGGTTTACCTTAATACCTGGATTAAAATCACTCAAGTCTGTGACTCCTACTTTAAGGTATCATAGGTCCATTCCATGTACGTTTGTGTAAACACACACACACACTCACATTTATGAGCACTTGATTTTTGAACGAGAGCAGCGAATTTAAATTGTTCCCTCCAACCCCCAGGACAATGTCTGGCACACAGTTGGCCCTTAATAAATATCTTTTGAATGAATGAATAAATTCACAGATGTTTCCCTAAATACCTTAATTTAAAAAGTAGCCTAGAGGTGGTCACAGCCCCAGGACCTTAGCACTAGAGGAATCCCCGAGATAATCTCCAGGTAGCATTAAAAATCATTGAACACCCACTGCAGCCAGGCTGCTGGCTTCCCAGACAGCCTGCTGTATCTGCTAAACTAGTTTTGGAAAATCCGCACATGTGAACTGATTCAATGGGGACTGAGGTTTGACAACACTGATAATCACAACCTATTTGTCATTTGTGCTTGTCCTTCAACGGGTGTTGACAGAGGTCCAGATGGCAAGGGGGCTCTCCCGTGACAGCCAGAGGAAATACGACGGAGCTGTGTGTGTCAGCTGAAGAACGGCCACAACGAGAGCTGGGTCCTGCTTGCCTGCTGAGTGAATTGTGACTGTTCTTCGTCAAGGGATTTTAAAAAAGGAATGCCTTGTGAACAAAACACTGGATACTCCAAACACCCAGACATGAACACGTGTCATTCTTGCTTGACTATGAGAAATTATTCAGCAGTGGAAACTATCTTCCACTTTCTACCGTTTTCTTGCTTATTGTCTCCTTTTTCAAAAATAAGAGGATGTTTATTAATCAAAGATGCTATTCTTGGGACATGCATAACAATCTGGAACCCATAACACTAGGAGAAATGGGCAGCAACTCAGAATTGCAAAACTGGAAGTTCTAAATTTTAGTGCAATCATTGGCTTAATTACTTCACAACTGAGCTGGCCCATCTCACTAAATGCTAGATTGTGCACCTACAAGATGGTGGAAATATATCTATTTTGTCAACTTCATAGGGGTTTTGAGAAGATTAAATGAGATGACAAAAGTGAAAATGTCATTTAAACATTAATAATTACAGAATAAAAATTGGTAATGATCAACAGGCACAAACACAGGACTAGAAATGAAATCTGTATGAGGCCCTCCTACAAAGACACTAGAAACCCATTGGCAGCAGTGCCAGAGTGCAAACACCAAATCACCAAGAGGGGAGACAGAGACAGATCAGCACCAGGTCAGCAGGCTGGGTCAGAAACAGACAGATGGGGGCGAGGGGTAGCTGAGGCCTTCAGCAGGCCTGGGATGCAGAGATGCTGGGGGCCAGCGAGGAGGGTGCTGGGCGTTGAGTGGACAGCTGCTGTGGTGCCCACCCAGCCCCTGTCCTTCTTCCCTGCTTTCCTCTCCGGAGGCCTCCACTCCCTCATCCCGCATGCTGGGTCCACAGCCTGACCAAGCACTTTCCCTACAGATGGACCTATTCCAGTCACATTCTCTTTGCTGAGAATAGAAAGCCTTTACTGGAATGACATAAGCATGAGGAATATTTGGAGCAAATATATTTCACCCTGAAAGACCATTCCTGAGTTCTACTGAAATCTCCAAGGCTGCCTTGTTGCCAGTCCTTTCTGAGGCCCAATTGATCGGATAAATCAACGCACCCAGAATCCTTCCAATATTTCTCTTTTACTTTTTTCTTTTCATTTTCCCCCTAAGTCAACCAGAGTCCATTTCTGCTGCTAATAAGCAAATACAAACAATCCAGGCATCTACCTAAGGTCTAGGTTCATAGGTAGGGACAGGTGTCTTGCATGCCTTGTTGACCTCCTCACCTTAGCCTCCCCTGCTTGTTTTTGTGAGTTTCCTGACACAATCTGAGAAAATTGTTGGGCCACTGAACAGGCAGTGTTGGAAAGACAGGGGCATAAGGTGAATCCCAGGCTTAAAGACAAGCTGCTACCAGAATCTAAGAACAGAGACGAGGCAAACCAGTGCCACTTCCCCAGAACTAGTGCATGCCCAGTTGTCGTTAGCACAGTGTGACTAACTTTATGTTCCACAGCCTTAAGAGAATCTGAGGCAGCATGGAGTGAGAGAAGTGAGGGAGCATGGAATATGGCTACGGGACCACCAGGACCCAAAGCCGTGTTCTGCCTCTCAGAAGCAGTGTGAGCTTGGGAAAGTGAGTTAACCTCTCTGCTCCATCTTCACCACTTCTCTAAAATGGAAATGATAACGGTACATATGTCTATCTCATGGGGCTGTCACGAGCACAAAATAGTTTGGTATTTACAATGTACCTAGAATCAAGCTTGGCACATAGCAAGGGCCGTATAAGGGTTTGCTAAAATAAATAATGTTTCCCCTAAGACGAACTTGGGAACCTGAGGTGGTTTAGCCTGGAAAGGAAGTCTTTTGGAAAAGACAAGAAAATCTCTCAATAACAAATATGAACTTTGCCTAGATAACCACATGCCGTTTGACACCGAGAAGAGGATCAAAGGAAATCAGCCAACAGGGCCCTTGTGTCATGGTTGTTTGGGGTCAATTCCATCAATTGACCCTTATTTACTTTGTTTCAGAAGAGGAGGCTAAGGCTCCCCCAAGGGCAACGAGGCTTTGGTCCAGTGGTCCATGCAATGACAGGCTATCTTAAACCACGGACAGAGGACTTCCCTGGTGGTACAGTGGGTAAGAATTCACCTGCCAATGCAGGACATGGATTCGGATCCCTGGTCCAGGAAGCGTCCACATGCCACGGAGCAACTAAGCCCGTGTGCAACTACTGGCCATGCGCTCTAGAGCCCCGAAGCACAGCTCCTGAGCCCACGTGCTGCGACTACAGACACCGCTGCACCCAGAGCCTGTGTCCCACAGGAAGAAAAGCCACTGCAGTGAGAAGCCTGTGCGCTGCCAGCCCCTGCTCACCACAACTAGAGAAAAGCATTCACGCTGCAGTGAAAACCCAGGGCAACCGAAGTAATAAGATGAATAGATAAATAACAAAAGAAGGAAAGAAAACTCTACAGACAAAGAGGACAGCGCCACCCCCTCAGGTCTGGGGACTCTGCGCTGCCTGGTAGAGTAAGGCATACCTAGGGACACCATCCTTCTCTCTCTTTGCCATCTCAGCCGCTCACTTCCTGCTTCCCCCAGTAGTGGGGTACCTTTTTCCCTTGGTGATGGGCAGTATGAACTCTGGCCAGCCAACCTGCTGAGGGGGAATCTCCCTGGATCACAGTTAATGCCTCCTTTCCAAAGAGCCCATGCTCCAGCCATCACTCATGGGTGGAGAGTCCCTGCCACCTCAGTCCCTGGGGCTTTTTGTTGGCATATTTAGCCCTCTGCTCAACGAAGATGAGTTGTATGCAGCATGAAAGCCAGAGAAAGGGAACGAAAATGGGGAATATCCATGGTGATCTGATAAAGGTTAAATGAATTACTAGAGCTAGAATTGCTCTTGGCATCAGCCTCCACTTTATTGTTCCTTTTTAGCTAGAAGTATTTGTGGTTCAGCCTGTCAGCAGTCACTTACTGCTTTTTCATCAGATGGTTTGCCCTGACCCACTTGCTGAAAGTTGCTTGGGCAAAGAATCTTTCTCTCCACTGACTTAGATGTCAAACTGCTGGTGGTAGAACCATCAGAGGTTTTCCATGACCCCCTCACCCCACCCCCACCCCTACC
>SJYQ01001304.1:266907-310140 GCA_006410935.1 Redunca redunca | reverse complement strand
TCTCCAATTCCCCCCATATTCCTCACTCCAAATGGCTTCCATTTGCTCTCCATTCCTGGCCAGTGCACATTCCCCAGCCTTTGTTGGGGTTATTTTAAGACCTTCCTAGACCCTAAGCATTCTTACTTCTGGAGGCTCCACCCCACATCAAAGCAGACATCCTAAACTTCATCCACTTCCCATCATTGAATATAATTTCCATCTAATAACAGAGGAATTGAGTTGCATATGACTGACATATGACTACTTTTTATAGACATTTAATTAAACATTTTAATTGTAATTTTAAAGCTTTCTTTTTATATTTTAGAACCAGGATTTTTTTTAAAAGGAAGACACTTTTTTCTGGCCCCTGAGAATCTGATCTTGGGATTTGTCAGCCTCCATAATTGCATGAGCCAATTCCTTGTAATAAATCTCTTTCTTTTGGGTTCTGTTCCTCTGAAGAATCCTAACTAATATGGTACCTCAAGCCTTGAGTCTCTCATCACTCATTCTACTCTGGGACTTCTGCAAACACCGTATGTCAGGAAGCAGAATGTGGAGGAGGAGGTTTCCAACTGAAATTCCTTCCTTCTCTCAGGAAAAAAATGAGGCATTAATCACAGTATTATTCTTTTATTCTATGTTAAAAAAAAAATGCCAACCCAAATTTTAACTGGCAGAATTAGAATAAGAGTTTCTACCTAATCCAGTAGAAATGTTGGGGGGCGGAGGCAAGGTAGCAAGGGATAAGAGAAGTGGCCATCGTGTCTGTTACTTGGAGTTTGGGGTTGACTTTGAGGCTCTTTGTGTTTATGTGTAATGTGACTAGGATAGGACTCTACTGAAAATTACAGGCAGGGCAAATTACAAACTCCATCAACAAAATCAAATATAATGTATGTATAATAATTAGGTAATAGGTGTGTTGCAATTGACTAGCTGACATGTTATTGCTTTTTAACAGATATTTTGATGAGTACATTTAATTGTGGCTTTCAGTTCTTCTAGTCAAACAGAAGACAGAGACGTAACTTAGTGCAAGAGATATTAGCTGTGTGTGTGGGAGGCAGAGGCACGTTTGACCCCCGAAACAGCAAGTGTCAGAGCCCTTTTTACTACCTTGGTGGTGGGGAAGGCAGTGTTATATGACCCTCAGAGGAGAGAGGGTCCTGGTCTTCATTCTCAGCTCCCATTTTTGGTTTAGCACCTAAGATAGTACAGCTTGGTCTGATGACCAGGATTATGCTCATCGTTTTTCTACACTGAGACAAATACAAAAGGCAAAGAAAGAAGGCGGGTTGCCCAAAATCATCCAAGTGATGATGTGATGATGAAGAGGCGAAGGAAGAGAGTTTTACTCACTCCTGCTACATGTGTGTACCTATACTACTCCTAACCTTCACAACAGTCCTGTGAGGTACATGCAGTCATCCTCCTCTCATGATTGAAGGAACTAAGACTAAAAACAATTGATTAATTTGATCCTAGTCACATGTTTCTAACACATGAGATGAGATTTAAACCAATATCTGCTTAGCTCCAGGTTTCCCTGATGGTTCAGATGGCAAAGAATCTGCCTGCAATGCGGGAGACCTGGATTCTATCCCTGGGTTGGGAAGATCCCCTGGAGGAAGGCAGGGCAACCCACTCCTGTTCTTGCCTGGAGAATCCTCATAGACAGAGGAGCCTGGCAGGCTACAGTCCATGGGGTCGCAAAGAGTCAGACATGACTGAGTGACTAAGCACAGCACTACTTAGCTCCAAATACTTTGGCCACCTGATATGAAGAGCCAACTCATTGGGAAAGACCCTGACGCTGGGAAAGACTGAAGGCAGGAGGAGAAGGGGACAAAAGAGAATGAGATGGTTGGATGGCATCATCAACTTAATAGACATGCATTCGAGCGAGCTCCGGGAGATGGTGAAGGACTGGGAAGCCTGGTGTGCTGCTGTCTATGGGGCCGCAGAGTTAGACACGACTGAGCAACTGAACAGCAGCTTAACTCCAAAGTCTTCATGTCACTGTGGGATATGTTTCTCTTTTCCCATCTATTTGTAAAAATAAATCTTACCTGAACTGACTATCCAGCAAGCTAACCTCTCGTCCATGAAATTGTGGATTACATTATCCCAGAGTAAGTAGTTGGAGGAGAAGCATTTTTTTAGAAGCTTCTGGACTTCAGCTGTCATGGTAGTTACTGAAGGCTGACACAACGCAGCTCTCATTGGTTTAACTATCAGGGAGCCTTGAAATTACCCTCCACTCCTCTCCAAGGTCATACTTCACAGTCTGCAAACTAAAGACTGTGCTGCTCTAACTCCTACTCGTGTCTTTCCAGCATTGCCTGCACCATTTCTGACTGGGGAAGGCTGTGTTTTTAAACATACTCTTTCATTCTAACTGTCTCTGTCTTGCCCTGTCTGATCAGGCCAAGCTGTGGCCACAATTGTGTATAATTAGTCAACTTCACTCACTGTCTCTTCTGTTTACGGTTCTCTGCCCAATTCCAAGTGACAAACGGCTCTCCAAAGCCATAGGCTTGACCCCAGATGACCCTGTGTTTGATTGCCTTCATCTCAGTACATGGGTCAGCACTCAGAGATTCCCATAGCTCTTGCTCAGTCGGTAATTAATTTCCATGTGAATTCATGGGCCAGTTGGCAGAACTGGGCCACTGGGCACATTGACAGCACAGACAGGAGGCAGCCTATGGCAGCCACCATATTAGAGCAGGTCACCAGAATGTTTACTTCAAATAAAGACCCATACTTAAGGGAACATTGCCCACCCAGTGCCAGGAAGGTAAAACACCTACTAAGAATTCACATCCCAGGGTTCTCAAGAAAGACTTCTCCTAAAAACAGAAATTCAATGAGCAATTCTCAAGAAACAGGACAGGAGTTTCCCATTTTCTTTTCAACCTTTCATTTGGTTTCTGTGCTAGCTGATGCCAATCAACTATCAACAAATGAGGAAAAGTGCTTAGGTCACACCTCTGATTTCCATCTGCTAGTGTATACATCATTAATACCCTCACTTTAAGAGCTATTAGTGTATCAAGACAGAGTTTGTTCAAGACCAGTCAAGTGCAGTGAGGAGGAAAGTGTCCTAGATAAGAGTTCGGAGGGCCTGGGGCTTAGACCGAATTCAGCTTCTCACGTGATGTGTGCTTCTGCAGCCACTTCACCTGCGGCCTCAGTTCCTACTTTTGTGAAAGAAGGAGGAGGAGAAGGAGAAGAAAGAAAAGGGGCGTGAGATAAAAAGGAAGCAGGGAAGGAGAGTAAAAAGGAAGGAAGGTTAGGAGGGAAGGAAGAAAAGAAGAAAGAAGTTGAACTAGAAAAACATTTCAAAATTTCTCTCCAGCTTCCCACTTTGTGTATTTCAAGGCTATGTTACCAGGTGCATAAACATTTAAAACTGTTATATTCTCTTGATGAATTGAGTTATCATTTTGAAGTGACTTTATCATTGGAAATACTTTTTTATTAAAAAGTTTTTAAATTTTTAATTTTTAAAATTAAAACACTTTTAAAATTTAAATTTACTTATTTCAATTGGAGGCTAATTACATTACAATATTGTATTGGTTTTGCCATACATCAATTTTTATCATTTTTGGCTCTGCTGGGTCTTTATTGCCACAGGCAGGTTTTCTCTGGATGCAATGGGCAGGCTTCTCATCGTGGGGTCAGAGCACAGGTTCTAGGGCACAGGCTGAGCAGATTCGGTGCATGGGCTCAGCTGCTGCTCAGCATGTGGAATCTTCCCAGACCAGGGATCAAACTCGTGTCCCCTGCATTGGCAGGGAGATTCTTAACCACTGGACCACCAGAGAAGTTCTAGAAATATTCTTTGCTCTGAAATTTCCTATTAATATAATGAATCCAAATTTCTTTTTCTTAGTATTAAGATGGTATACATTTTCCCATCTCTTTGATTTTCGACCTATCTGTGCTTCATATTTCAAGTACTTTTCTTTTGGTGTAACACAGGGAACTATAGTCAATATCTTATAATTATCTATAATGGAAACTAATTTCAAAAATAATATATGTGTATATGTATAACTGAATCACAACAAAAAAAGAATTCTACTTTTTGAAATTTAATAATGTTTATCTTTTTTCCAGTTTTTATAAATGTCCTATGGACATCTAATAACAATGTATGAGATATGAAATTTTAAATATATTTGTGTAGGATATAAGATTAATATAAATACAAATCTATTATGGGGCTTCCCTGGTAGCTCAGATGGTAAAGAAACTGCTTGCAATGGAGGAGACCTGGGTTCAATCCCTGGGTCTGGAGGATCCCCTGGAGAGGAGAATGGCTACACACTCCAGTATTCTTGCCTGGAGAATTCCATGGACAGAGGAACCTGGTGGGCTACAGTCCATAGGATCGCAAAGAGTCGACACGACTGAGCGAATAACACAGACAGAAATCTATTATACTTAAATTATTAATGACATCATTAAAGATGACCCTATTCTTATTTTTGTGCACTTGATAAAATATTCTCAGAGAAATGTTTAAAAAATAAAATAAAGTGGTCTAGTATTTGTATATGGAGAAGGAAATGGCAACCCACTCCAGTACTCTTGCCTGGAAAATCCCTTGGACGGAGGAGCCTGGTAGGCTGTAGTCCATGGGGTTGCTAAGAGTTGGGCACAACTGAGCAGCTTCATTTTCACTTTTCACTTTCCACTTTCATGCATTGGAGAAGGGAATGGCAACCCGCTCCAGTGTTCTTGCCTGGAGAATCCGGGACAGCGGAGCCTGGTGGGCTGCTGTCTATGCGGTCACACAGAGTCGGACACAACTGAAGTGACTTAGCAGCAGCAGCAGTATTTGTATATAACATAGGTACATCTTCCTAGACACTTTAAATCATCTCTAGGTTACTTTTGATACCTAATATTAATACAATGTAGACTTTTCTAGTACCTCCGTTGGTAAAGAATCCACCTGCAATGCCAGAGACCCAGGTTCAATTCCTGGATTTAGAAGATCCACTGGAGAAGGAATAGGCTACCCAATCCAGTATTCTTGGGCTTCCCTGGTGGCTCAGCTGGTAAAGAATCTGCCTGCAATGTGGGAGACCTGGGTTTGATCCCTGAGTTGGAAAGATCCCCTGGAGAAGGGCAAAGCTACCCACTCCAGTATTCTGGCCTGAGGAATTTCATGGACTGTATAGTCCATAGGGAAGCAAAGAGTCGGGCAGGACTAAGTGACTGTCACTTTCACTTTCATTCAGTTCAATTCAGTTCAGTCATTCAGTCATGTCTGACTCTTTGCGACCCCATGAATCACAGCACACCAGGCCTCCCTGTTCATCACCAACACCTGGCGTTCACTCAGACTCATGTCCATCGAGTCAGTGATGCCATCCAGCCATCTCATCCTCTGTCGTCCCCTTCTCCTCCTGCCCCCAATCCCTCCCAGCATCAGAGTCTTTTCCAATGAGTCAACTCTTCGCATGAGGTGGCCAAAGTACTGGAGTTTCAGCTTCAGGATCATTCCCTCCAAAGAAATCCCAGGGCTGATCTCCTTCAGAATGGACTGGTTGGATCTCCTTGCAGTCCAAGGGACTCTCAAGAGTCTTCTCCAACACCACAGCTCAAAAGCATCAATTCTTCAGTGCTCAGCTTTCTTCACAGTCCAACTCTCACATCCATACAAGACCACTGGAAAAACCATAGCCTTGACTAGATAGACCTTTGTTGGCAAAGTAATGTCGCTGCTTTTCAATATGCTATCTAGGTTGGTCATAACTTTTCTTCCAAGGAGTAAGCATCTTTTAATTTCATGGCTGCAGTCACCATCTGCAGTGATTTTGGAGCCCCCCAAAATTAAGTCTGACACTGTTTCCCCATCTATTTGCCATGAAGTGTTGGGACCAGATGCCATGATCTTCATTTTCTGAATGTTGAGCTTTAAGCCAACTTTTTCACTCTCCTCTTTCATTTTCATCAAGAGGCTTTTTAGTTCCTCTTCACTTTCTGCCATAACGGTATCTGCATATCTAAGGTTATTGATATTTCTCCCGGCAATCTTGATTCCAGCTTGTGCTTCTTCCAGCCCAGCGTTTCTCATGATGTACTCTGCATGTAAGTTAAATAAGCAGGGTGACAATATACAGCCTTGACGTACTCCTTTTCCTATTTGGAACCAGTCTGTTGTTCCATGTCCAGTTCTAACTGTTGCTTCCTGACCTGCATATAGGTTTCTCAAGAGGCAGGTCAGGTGCTCTGGTATTGTAAATGTTACATAAATAGTTGCAATTACAATGTGCAATCTCAAAAACAACAGAATGATCTCTATTCGTTTCCAAGGCAAACCATTCAACATCACAGTAATCCAAGTCTATGCCTCAACCAGTAATGCTGAAGAAGCTGAAGTCGAATGGTTCTATGAAGACCTACAAACCTTCAAGAACTAACACCCAAAAAAGATATCCTTTTCATTATAGGGGACTGGAATGCAAAAGTAGGAAGTCAAGAGATACCTGGAGTAACAGGCAAATTTGTCCTTGGAGTACAACATGAAGCAGGTCAAAGGCTAACAGAGTTTTGCCAAGAGAATGCAAACACCCTCTTCCAACAACACAAGAGAAGTCTCTACACGTGGACATCACCAGATGGCCAATACCAAAATAAGACTGATCATATTCTTTGCAGCCAAAGATGGAGAAGCTCTAAACAGTCAGCAAAAACAAGACCAGGAGCTGACTGTGGCTCAGATCATGAACTCCTTGTTGCTAAATTCAGACTTAAATTGAAGAAAGTAGGGAAAGCCACTAGCTGATTCAAGTATGACCTAAATAAAATCCATTACAATTATACAGTGGAAGTGACAAATAGATTCAAGGGATTAGATCTGATAGACAGAGTTCCTGAAGAACTATGGACGGTGGTTCGTGACATTGTTCAGAAGGCATTGATCGAGATCATCCCCAAGAAAAAGAAATGCAAAAAGGCAAAAATGGTTGTCTGAGGAGCCCTTACAAATAGCTATGAAAAGAAGAGAAGTGAAAGGCAAAGGAGAAAAGGAAAGGTATATCCATTTGAATGCAGAGTTCCAAAGAATAGCAAGGAGAGATTAGAAAGCCTTCCTCAGTGATCAGTGCAAAGAAATAGAGGAAAACAACAGAATGGGAAAGGCTAGAGGTCTCTTCAAGAAAATTAGGGACACCAAGAGAACATTTTATGCAAAGATGGGCACAATAAAAGACAGAAATGGTATGGACCTAACAGAAGCAGAAGATATTAAGAGGAGATGGCTAGAATACACAGAAGAACTATACAAAAAAGATCTTCATGACCCAGATAATCATGATGGTGATGTTAGAGCCAGACATCCTGGAATGTGAAGTCAAATGGGCCTTAATAAGCATCACTACCAACAAAGCTAGTGGAGGTGATGGAATTCCAGTTGAGCTGTTTCAAATCCTAGAAGATGATGCTGTGAAAGTGCTTCACTCAATATGCAAGCAAACTTGGAAAACTCAGCAGTGGCCACAGGACTGGAAAAGGTCAGTTTTTATTCCAATGCCAAAGAATGCTCAAACTACTGGACAATTGGACTCATCTCACATGCTAGCAAAGTAAGGCTCAAAATTCTCCAAGCCAGGCTTCAGCAAAATGTGAACCATGAACTTCCAGATATTCAAGCTGGATTTAGAAAAGGGAGAGGAACCAGAGATCAAATTGCCAATATCCACTGGATCATCAGAAATGCCAGAGAATATCAGAAAAACATATACTTCTGCTTTAATGATTATGCCAAAGCCTTTGACTGTGTAGATCACAACAAACTGTAGAAAATTCTTCAAGAGATGGGAATACCAAACCACCTTACCTGCCTCCTGAGAAGTCTGTATGTAGGTCAAGAAGCAACAGTTAGAACCAGACATGAAGCAATGGACTAGTTCCAGATAGGGAAAGGAGTAAGTCAAGGCTGTATATTGTCACCCTGCATATTTAACTTATATGCAGAGAACATCATGCAGAATGCTGGGCTGGATGAAGCACAAGCTGGACTCAAGATTGCCAGGATAAATATCAATAATCTCAGATATGCAGATGACACCACCCTTATGGCAGAAAGTGAAGAAGAACTAAAGAGCCTCTTGATGAAAGTAGAAGAGGAGAGTGAAAAAGCTGGCTTAAAATTCAACATTTAAAAACTATGATCATGGCATCCAATCCCATCAGTTCAGTTTAGTTCAGTTCAGTCGCTCAGTCGTGTCTGACTCTTTGCAACCCCATGAATCACAGCACGCCAGGCCTCCCTGTCCATCACCAACTCCCGGAGTTCGCTCAGACTCACGTTCATCGAGTCCGTGATGCCATCCAGCCATCTCATCCTCTGTTGTCCCCTTCTCCTCCTGCCCCCAATCCCTCCCAGCATCAGAGTATTTTCCAACAAGTCAACTCTTTGCATGAGGTGGCCAAAGTGCTGGAGATTCAGCTTTAGCATCATTCCTTCCAAAGAAATCCCAGGGCTTATCTCCTTCAGAATGGACTGGTTGGATCTCCTTGCAGTCCAAGGGACTCTCAAGAGTCTTCTCCAACACCACAGTTCAAAAGCATCACTTCATGGCAAATAGATGGGGAAACAATGGAAACAGTGAGAGGCTTTATTTTGGGGGGCTCCAAAATCACTGCAGATGGTGACTGCAGCCATGAAATTAAAAGACTTGCTCCTTGGAAGAAAACCTATGGCCAACATGGACAACATATTAAAAAGCAGAGACATTACTTTGCCAACAAAAGTCCATCTAGTCAAAGTTACATAGTCATGTGTGAACATGAGAGTTGGACTATAAAGAAAGCTGAGCGCCAAAGAATTGATGCCTTTTAACTGTGATATTGTAGACAACTCTTGACAGTCCCTTGGACTGCAAGGAGATCAAACCAGTCAATCCTAAAGGAAATCAGTCTTGAATATTCATTGGAAGGATTGATGCTGAAGCTGAAACTCCAGTACTTTGGCCACCTGATGCGAAGAACTGACTCATTGGAAAAGACCCTGATGCTGGGAAAGATTGAGGGCAGGAGGAGAAGGAAATGACAGAGGATAAGATGGTTGGATGACATCACTGACTCAATGGACATGAGTTTGAATAAGCTCCAGGAGGTGGTGATGGACAGGGAAGCCTGGCATGCTGCAGTCCATGGTGTTGCAAAGAGTTGGACACAACAGTGACTGAACTGAAATGAGAAAGAATATCTGCTGTCACTCTTACCCTATGCTCCTCAGGGTCTTTCTTCTCTAGCTTTTAACATGTTTGTTTCTTTAACATTGATTATGATGTTACTTTGGTCTAGTTTTCTTCATGTTTCTTGTGCTTGGGGTTAATTGCACTTCTTGGATCTGTGGGTTAATAATTTTCATCAAATTTGTGAAATTTTCAGCCATTATTTACTCAAGTATCTTTTCTTTTTCCCACTCTTTCTTGTGGGAACTCCAATTACAAATATTTAAGGCTGCTTAAAATTTTCCCACTGATCACTAATGCTTATTTCATTTTTTAAAATTATTTTAATCTTTCATAGTTTCATTGTGGATAGTTTCTTTCTATGTCTTCGGATTCCCAAATGTTTTCTTCTGCAACATCTAATCTGCTGTTAACCCTCATATATTTTTATCATATATTGTAGTTTTCATCTAAATGGTTTATTTGAGTCTCTAATACCATCCATGTCTTTAACCATTGAATATATGTTCTATGTTGTAATTACTATCTCTGTGTCCTTGACTCTTCATTCTAACTTCTTTGTCAGTCCTGGGTAAATTGCAGTTGAGGGGTTTCTCTTTCCCCATTATGGGTCGTAATTTTATGCATTTTTGCATGGCTGATAACTTTTATTTAGACATCAGTCATTGTAAATTTTACCTTGTTGTGTGCTGAATATTTTTATACTCCTATAAACTGAGCTTGTTTAAGGGCACAGTTAAGTCAAATGGAAAGAATTTGTTCTTTGGGGAATCTTGCCTTAAGATTTGTTAACAAGGACAGAGACTGCTCCCTACAGAACTAATTATTTTCCACTTTGAAGGCAAGACTCTTCAATGTACCAAAGAACTCACAAAACTCAAAGAAAATAATCCAATGTTAAAAAGCAAAAGCACTGAACAATTGAACATACAATTCTCTTATCTATCAAACTATATATATGGACAAAAGGGAGATAAATATGTGCCCAACATCATCAGTTATTAGGAAAATGTTAGTTAAAATCACAATGAAATGCCACTACATGTCCATTAGAATGGCTTAAAAAATTAAATGACTGTATCAAGTGTTGGTGAGGATGCAGAAGATTAAGAACACTCTGGCACAGATGGAGGGCATGTAAAATGGCACAACCACTGGCAGTTTCTTAAAATTTTAACCATGTAGCTATTCCACTCCTAAGTAATCACTCTAGAGAAACAAATGAGTACATGTCACCCACAAAGAATTATACATGAGTGTTCACAGAAGTTTCATTTGTAACAGCCCCCAAATTGGAACAAACCAATGTCCATCAACAAGTGAACGAACAACTTGTGGTTACCTACACAATGAAATACTCCTCATCAATAAAATGGAAAGAAATATGGACACACTTTACAACTTGAATAGATTGCAAAATAATTATGCTGAGAAACCAAGCAAAATAAAAGTATATGCTGTATGATTTCTCTTCTATCACATTCAGTTCAGTTCAGTTCAGTTGCTCAGTCATGTCTGACTCTTTGCGACCCCATGAATCGCAGCATGCCAGGCGTCCCTGTCCATCACCAACTCCTGGAGTTCACTCAGACTCATGTCCATCGAGTCAGTGATGCCATCCAGCCATCTGATCCTCTGTNTTCTTCACAGTCCAACTCTCACATCCATACATGACTACTGGAAAAACCATAGCCTTGACTAGACGGACCTTAGTCGGCAAGGTAATGTCTCTGCTTTTGAATATACTGTCTAGGTTGGTCATAACTTTTCTTCCAAGGAGTAAGCATCTTTGAATTTCATGCCTGCAGTCACCATCTGCAGTGATTTTGGAGCCCCAAAAAATAAAGTCTGACACTGTTTCTACCATTTCCCCATCTATTTCCCATGAAGTGATGGGACCAGATGCCATGATCTTTGTTTTCTGAATGTTGAGCTTTAAGCCAACTTTTTCACTCCCCTCTTTCACTTTCATCAAGAGGCTTTTTAGTTCCTCTTCACTTTCTGCCATAAGGGTGGTATCATCTGCATATCTGAGGTTATTGATAATTCTCCCAGCAATCTTGATTCCAGCTTGTGTTTCTTCCAGTCCAGCGTTTCTCATGATGTACTCTGCATAGAAGTTAAATAAGCAGGGTGACAATACACAGCCTTGACGTATTCCTTTTCCTATTTGGAACCAGTCTGTTGTTCCATGTCCAGTTCTAACTGTTGCTTCCTGACCTTCATACAGGTTTCTCAAGAGGCAGGTCAGGTGGTCTGGTATTCCCATTCAAATATATGCAAACTACTGTAAAAGAAAACAGATCTATGTTTCCTTGAGGGCCTGAGGATGGGGGCTCTGGAGGAGAAAGGAAAAATAGGAGAGAGCATTGCAAAGGAGCATAACGAAACCTTATGTGGGAGGTAATGGATATGTTATCTTGATTGTAATGATGATTTCATGAGACACACATATGCCAAAACTGACCAAATTGTATACCAGGTTTGTTTTTTTTTTAACTTTTTTTGCCATTCATGTGGGATCTTAGTTCCCTGATCAGAGATCAAACCTGCACCCAGTGCTTTGAAAATGTGGAGTCTTAACCACTACACTGTGAGAGAAGTCCCTGTATACTTTAAACATGTAATGTTTACTGTTTTTCAATTATATCTCAGTAAAACTGTCAAAAAAATAAGAGCTGATAAAGTGGGCTTCCACTGTCCAGTTTTAGGATAATCTGTGCTAAAAGATTAATATTACTGCCATTGGATAGAATACAAAAAATATCCATGAGTCCATAGTGACACCAAAAAAAAAAAGAGAGAAGTAGGAGGAAGAAAATGTGATGGGCTCTCTTCCTTACCAAAAAATGGTAGCCAATAAGCACAAAAGGAATGACAAAATCAGAAAATCACTATTTATGAACTCTCAGTTTAATAATGGATCTAGGTAAGGCTGAACCATAGATGCCAAAATATTGGATGAAAGCATCTCTATAAATATTAGCCTACTCTCAAGATAAGATTAAACTCAACATATATACTGTATATAAAAGCATAAAAAGTACATAATACTTCAGGAGGATTTCTAGCAAAAAGGTCAAAAAAGGAGGGGAGCTGTAAACCTTTGACACATAGAGATCAGATTCAGGTGGCTGGAAAAGTCATTACATGGGAGATAACTATCCTGACCCTACCAGTTAAATGATAACAAATTTGTGTGCCCAACAAGCCCTGAAAATCTTTGGATAAATGTTGCTGTGTCGTCAAGGGAGGAGGTGCAGATACTGACATTTGGAAGTCTCCTGGAGTCCATGGAATCAGTCAAGTCCCAGGGATGTGTGTCAGGTGTGGGCAGCTCTGTTTTAATTGCTCTTTAAACAGTTCATCTGTTTGTCATTATTGGGTCACAAATACAATTACTTGATTCATGACTGAATTCCCACTAGACTGTATGTACCGAGAAAGAAAGAATCTGGTCCTTACTTGCTCCTCAGAATTTAATAGGGTGCCAGGTGTACAGTAGGAGCTAGTTAAGAACTTCTGAAATGAATGGATGAATGAATGAGTGAATGAATAGAGATAGCAGATGTGTAGTCAATATCATTTTTTAAATTTTTGTGTTTTATTTTTACCTGGAGGATAATTATTTTACAATAATGTGATAGTTTCTGCCATACATCAACATGAATCATGAAGACATATGTCCTCTCTGTCTTAAACTTCCCTCCCTATCCCACCCCTCTAGGTTGTCACAGAACACTAGCTTTGGTTCCCTGTGTCATATAGCAAATTCCCACTGGCTATCTACTTTACATCCAGTAATGTATGTGTTTCAAAGCTACTCTCCCAAATCATTCCACCTTCTCTCTCTCCTACTGTGTCCAAAAGTCTGTTCTGTATGTCTGCGTCTCCACTGCTGTCCTGTAGATAGCTTCAACAGTACCATCTTTCAAGATTTCAATATCATTTTAACTGAACCTCCCTGTGCTACATCTAGCTACTAGCTACCTTTGTAAGCTCCATGTGGCAGAAACCTGTCCTGTTCTGTCACTGATTTAACTACAATCCCTAGAATAGCAGGGCTTCCCAGGTGGCGCTAGTGATAAAGAACCCGCCTGCCAATGCAGGAGACTTAAGAGACACAGGTTCATTCCCTGGGTGGGGAAGATTCCCCTGGAGAAAGGCATGGCAACCTACTCCAGTATTCTTGCCTGGAGAATCCAGTGGACAGAGGAGCCTGGCCAGCTATGGCTCATAGGGTCGCAAAGAGTCGGACACAACTGAAGTGACTTAGCACAGGCCAGCACACACCTAGAACAGTGAGTGGGCTTCCCTGGTGGCTCAGACAGCAAAGAATCTGCGTGCAATGCAGGAGACTCAGGTTCAACCTCTGGGATGGGAAGATCCCCTGGAGAAAGGACTGGCTAACCACTCCAGTATGCTTGCCTAGAGAATTCCGTGGACAGGGGAGCCTGGTGGGCTACAGTCCATGGGGCCACAAAGAGTCAGACACAACTGAGCAACCAACACTTTCACCTTTTCTTTCACTTTCCTAGAACAGTGCCTGGCACATAGTATGCCTTCAATAAATATTTGCCGAACTTAGAGTGGTTCTCTCCATCATACTGAAAACTTTGTGAGGGCAAAGACAGTCTTTGAAATCTCTCCAGTGACAAACACAGCGCCCTGGATATAGCAGGGGCTCATTAATTATGTAAGAAAGAGCAAATAAATGAACGATGAATAGTTGAATCTCATCCATACTCCCTTACCAAACTGAGAGAAGACCACAAACATTCCAAGGAGAAGCAGATCAGAGAAGGCGGAGATGAAAAGGGCTTTGAGAGACAGCCTGGTGGCAGAAAGGAAAGAAGGCCAGGCTGGTGGGGGTCTAGCTTGCAGGCAGAGGACTGGACCCTGCAAGCCTAACTCACTGTGGTCCCCTCCTCTCTGCAGCCTGTAGAGTTGGACACATTCTGACTTTGCCAGGAAAGTGCCACCCAGAAACTCCTACTTCGCCTCCAGAGAGTGTCCATGGTCAGTGTTTCCTACTCGGCAGCCAGGCTGACTGAGCCCTTGGCCAAAGGGATCCCCAAGGAGGGCTCTGTGGAGCCCAGCAAACAGTGGGGGTCATCTTTACTTAGTCTGCGAGAAGAAACGGTCCAGAAAAAGAAAGACTATCATCTAGAGAGCCATCAACACCCCAGGATTCTTTTTGGAGCTTTGAATCTGAAAGCAGAGGTTTCATTAAAGCACCAAATTTAAAGAAAAAAATAAAACAAAGCAGATGAATCCAAGCTAACCTTTCTGCTAATAAGCTTACAGTTTAAGGGAATGTTACACTCTGAAATGGGGCATATCTGGGGGAATCACACAATTGTATTGCTCATACAAGCCTGTAATTTGTTCTGGACACAGTGCTGCCTGCGGCTGCATTTCAAATCTCATTAGAGCAAATGCTGCCAAAACAGGAAACTTCTATCTATGATCAGAACTACAGACAAGGGCTCACTCATGTAAGTTACTCTTTAAAGAACTGAATTCCAGTATGGCGAAAGCACTCTTTACCTAGAGTCTATAGTCCTGAGTTTGAATTCATCCAAGCTCTTAAATTCAGAGTTTCTAGCATTGGAGAAGGAAATGGCAACCCACTCCAGTGTTCTTGCCTGGAGAATCCCAGGGACGGGGGAGCCTGGTGGGCTGCCATCTATGGGGTCGCACAGAGTTGGACACGACTGAAGCGACTTAGCAGCAGCAAGAAGAAAAGGCAGACCACCACTTTCCTCCATCCCCACCTCCAACCCTATGAGAGAGCCCTGACAGACTAAGAAAAACTCCGGTTTGATTCAGACTGCACTGGAGTTGATTAGTAGGCCATCCAAAGAGATCAGCAGTTCCTACTCCATCAGATTATTGAAAAGAAAAAAAAAACCCTTGCTACCCAATCTGTGGATCTTCAACCAGCAGCAGCATCACCCGAGGACTTTTAGAAATGAAAATCTTTGTGACCATGAATAAGGCAATGGTCTCTTAGCTGTAACACTGACATCACAAGCTACAAAAGGAAAAGTGGAGGACTTCCCTGACAGTCCAGTGGTTAAGAATCTATCTGCTAATGCCAAGGACAAGAGATTGATCACTGATCCAGGAAGACTCCACATGCCGAGGTACAACTAAGCCCCTGAACCACAGCTACTGAAGCCCACATGCCGAGAGCCTGTGCTCGGCAACAACAGAAGCCACTGCAACCAGAAACCCCAGCCCCACAACAAAGAGTAGCCCCCACTCACCGCAACTAGAGAAAGCCCGTGTGCAGCAGTAAAGACCCAGAGAAGCCAAGAACAAATAAATTAATATTTATTTAAAAAGACTAATTCCAATATAACGTGATATAGATAAAGTTTACATGTAATTCAGGAAAGAAGTGCTTCTATATTTTTTAAAAAAAGGAAAAAATCAATAAAGGAAATATCATCAAGTTTATGCCTTCAAAGAACATTATCAAGAAAGTGAAAACAGAACCTCTAAAATGAGAGAAAATATTTGCAAATCATGTATCTGATAAAAATCTAATGTCTAGACTATATAAAAAACACAACTCAACAATAAAGACAACCAATTTTTTAAATGTGCAAAGGATTTAAATAGACATTTCTCTAAAGAAGATATATAGATAGCCAAATAAGCACATGAAAAGATGCTCAACATTATTCAGTTCAGTTCAGTCGCTCAGTCATGTCCGACTCTTTGTGACCCCATGAATCGCAGCACACCAGGCCTCCCTGTCCATCACCATCTCCCTGAGTTCACTCAGACTCACGTTCATCAAGTCAGTGATGCCATCCAGCCATCTCATCCTCTGTCGTCCCCTTCTCCTCCTGCCCCCAATCCCTCCCAGCATCACAGTCTTTTCCAATAAGTAAACTCTTCACATCAGGTGGCCAAAGTACTGGAGTTTCAGCTTTAGCATCATTCCTTCCAAAGAAATCCCAGGGTTGATCTCCTTCAGAATGGACTGGTTGGATCTCCTTGCGGTCCAAGGGACTCTCAAGAGTCTTCTCCAACACCACAGTTCAAAAGCATCAATTCTTCGGCGCTCAGCTTTCTTCACAGTCCAGCTCTCACATCCATACATGACCACAGGAAAAACCATAGCCTTGACTAGACAGACCTTAGTTGGCAAGGTAATGTCTCTGCTTTTGAATATGCTATCTAGGTTGGTCATAACTTTTCTTCCAATAACATTAGGGAAATGCAAATCAAAACCACACTTAAATGCCATTTCATACCCACCAGGAAGACTATCATAAAAAAAAAAAAAAATTCAGACAATAGCAAGGGTTAACAATGATGTGGAGAAAATGGAACTCTCACACATTGCTGCCTGCAATCCACGTTACAAACTAGTTTGGGAGTTCCTCAGAAAGGTACACCATAGAGTTACCATGTGGCCCAGCAATTCCACTCCTAGCTATATCCACCAGAATTGAAAATATATGTACACACAAAAATGTGTACACAAAGTTCCATATTACCATTATTCATAATAGCCCAAAAGAGGAAACAATTCATTTGCTCATTAACAATAGATAAACAAAAATGTGGAATATCCATACAATGGAATCAGTCATCAAAAGCAATGAAGTACTGATACATGATACAATATGTAGGAACTTTGAAAACATTATGTTTAGCAAAAGAAGCCTAACACAAAAGGCAGCATATTGAACCATTCCATTTGTATGGAATGTCCATAATAGGCAAATCCATAGAGACAGAAAGGGTTTAGAGTTCATCAGAGACTGGAGGGAGAGAAATTAGGGAGTGGCTGTCAGTGGGTACAAGGTCTCCTTCGGGGTGATGAAGAGGTTCTGGAGTTAGATGGTACTGATACTTGCACACCTTATGAATATACTGAAAATCACTGAACGCTGCACTTTAAGTGGCAAATCATATGGTAGGTGAATCATATCACAATAAAAAATATGAAAGAAGGAAAAAAACTTAAGACTCTAACCCAGACTCCCTCTATTAATATCTGTATTTTAATAAGATTCTCATACATTATGAATGCACGTTAGTGTTTGAGAAGCACTCCTCTGACACACTGATTCTCATACTTGGCTGAAATTTTGAATCACACTGGGAGTTTTCAAAACTGTTCCCTGATCTGGTGAGATTTCTTTCTGTATCTTATCTGCTTAACTCACATACAAGCCCATGAGATGTGGGGGATGGAACTCATAGCCCTTGACAGTTAGTTGCTGAATGAAGGAGAAACAAGAAACTTAAACAGAACCCAAAAAGGCTATGAACAAAGTTGCCCAAATTTGCCATTGCCCCACATCCCTGCAGAGCCCCCACCTTCAACTCCAGATGGCCTTAAACTGCTGGAAGTTCTCTCTGCTCCTTTTCAAAAGCCTGAAAAACAGAGTCCCTCATGGACTCTACTCTTGCCATTATTCAAACACAGGCTATGTTTAAATAAGCACTGCTTGCCTATATTCAGATTTCAAAGTGGGCTTCCCTCATCCAGATGTTACTGCTTATGTGACTGTCTTCGTTTAGAGAAACACTGTGGAGGACCCAGCCTCTGAGCCCTCTTCTGTAACTCACCACTCGGCTGCTCTCTTCAAAAAAAAAAAAAAAAAAAAGACTGTTTTTGATGTAAAACACTAGTTCATTTCAGAACTGTGGCTTTCCTCCTTGCTAAACTTTCTCCATGCTTACCCTACCCAGCCAGAGGGCTAATGGAATTGCTGGAACCACTTACCCTCCATTAAGATGCTAACCTATTTCACAGGGGAGGGAAGAGAGATACCGAGAGGATGGACTGTGGACTCAGAAAGAATGAAAGATTGTAAAGACATCACCCTTTGTGTGTGTGTGTGTGTGTGTGTGTGTCTTGGGGAGGGGAGGCATTGGTACGCAGAGAGGAGGCAGGGAGATAAGAAACATATTTTGGCAGCATTTTCACAAAACAAGGAATCCCAGTCTAGCTACTTGATTAAATCTGAATCACATTTGTTAACTTTAATATTGACTTTGAGAGTCTTGCATGAGCACCATGCAAGACTGGATTGGAAGGCAGTGTCACATGGGGCCATGTGTGCATATCTCTCTTATTTTTTAAAGTCTGTTATGATTAGATCAACTGTTGTTTAGTCACTAAGTTGTGTCTGACTCTTTTGCAACCCCGTGGACTGTAGCTCATCAAGTTCTTCCATCCAAGGGATTTTCCAGGCAGGAATACTGGAGTGGGTTGCCATTTCCTTCTCCAGGGGATCCACAGCTCCTGCCATGTCTTCCGTGTTGCAGGCAGATTCTTTACCGTCTGAGCCCCCGGGAAAGCCCTGTATCAGCTATGAGCTTTTATAAAAATAAACACTTTCAAGTAAACACTAATCAATTCACCACCTTAAGGCTGTGATTCTTCTGATGTCCTTGTGTCCTTTTCAGGCTGTAAAACAGAACATCTGGATATGCTCTATCTGATCTGATTTCAGAACACAGGCCTGGGGGCAGGAGTTGGGGAGAGCAGTCAGGTAGAAAACTCACTGATTCAAAATAGCTAGGTTCATAGTCTGGCTTCATCCCTCTTCACCCTTTATCACTGGGACAAATCACATTAACTTTCCCAAGTATAGGCTTTCTCCTCTAAAGGAAGTACAACATGCCTAATTTCCAGGGAGGATTAGTGGTAATATGTAAACGTATAGTTATTTTTATAATCTATAATTTTCCCTGGTTAGTGCTTAATTGAGGCATACAGCCCATTGGCTTTCTCCGTGTTTCACCTCGCCATGTTGTGAATGCACACGCATAGTGTCTCCACCAATGTGTGTACTTTAGCATTCTTGTGTCACAGATCAAAAGGTTAAAATAAATTTTTGAAACATGTATACTATCAAGTAAGAAACGAATCGCCAGTCGATGTCCGATGCAGGATGCAGGATGCTTGGGACTGGTGCAAGGAGAGGACCCAGAGAGATGGTATGAGGTGGGAGGTGGGAGGGGATTCATGTTTAGGAACGCTTGTACACTCGTGGTGAATTCATGTCAGTGTTTGGCAAAACCAATACAGTAATGTAAAGTAAACTAAAGTTAAAATAAAAAAAATAAAAAAGTACCAGAAGTCACGGCCATTGCTCTGACAGAGAGCAGCTGCATAAAAGAATAATGGCAACAACAGTGACAATGACATTTCTTATATGTTGAACTAAGCACTCTTCACGCCTCAGAGCAGAATTTCCCAACCTCGGCACAACTGATATCAGAGCCAGACCCTTCTTTGCCGCGGGGCCGGCTGGTGCCTTGTAGGATGTAAAGCAGTTTCCTCTCTGGGCTAGATGCCAGTGCTGACCTCTCCACCCCACCCAACTCATGATGTGACCCCAGAAACACTTCCAGACATTGCCAAATATCTGCTGGGGGCAAAACCACACCCCATTGAGAACCACTGACTTAGAGCATTTAATATTCACAACAAAAGGACAAGGCTAGAACTGGTGTTTCCAGCTTGGAAGTGAAGAAGCGGAGCATCTGAGCAGCTAAGTGAGGGACCAGACCCATCTGGACCCCTTCTGCCTACAGAGCTGGAGAATCATTGCTTGGACCATCTCTGGTCTCCTTTGTAGAGGCCTGGGGAGTGGGGAAGGGACAAGAGGAAGAGCGAGGTGTGCTTTCAGGAAGGGAGATAACTGGTTCCAATGTCAGTACCTTCCCATGCTGGTGATGGAAGTAGACATGTCCTGCCCAGCCCAGGGCAGCCAGTGAAGCCTGGAGGGACCAAGGCGAAGAGGTGTCCTGGGAGCCGTGATGAGAGAGCAAGCAGCTCAGGCAAGAGAGCTAGCTACGGTGTCAAATGCTGCTCGTCACCTGATTTGGGGAAACTTAGCTCAGAGATCTGGCTGTTGAGGAGGAGGCCCCGGGTGACCCTGCAAAGTTAGTCAAGAGTTTCTAATAGGGCTTCCCTGGTGGTCCAGTGGTTAAGAATCTGCCTTGCAATGCAGGGGACTCTGGTTCCATCTCTGATGTGGGAAGATCCCACATGCCTCAGGGCAACTAAGCCTGTACACCCTAGAGCCTGTGCTCCCTAGCCTGTGCTCCACAACAAGAGAAGCCACTACAATGAGAAGTCCATGCACCACAACCAGAGAGCAGCCCCACTCGCCACAAGTGCACAGCCAAAAAGAAACCAATATTTTTTTAAGTTTCTAACAATCTGTATTAATATACTATGAAGGGCATGAATATGCCATTATTATTTTAGATTGAAAAAAAAACTTGCATAGGAAGGTCAGGTTTAACTCCATCAAAAGCATTTATTTATAATTCCAGTTATGGAGTAAAATAGAGCATCACCTTATGATCAAAGTTCTGCAAAAGAGGACCAAGGATTCTGGGTCCTCCTACTTTGAAACAAGCTTGAGATCCTGGTAATGCTTAAAATTCTCCAAGCCAGGCTTCAGCAATACGTGAACCGTGAACTTCCTGATGTTCAAGCTGGTTTTAGAAAAGGCAAAGGAACCAGAGATCAAATTGCCAACATCTGCTGGATCATTGAAAAAGCAAGAGAGTTCCAGAAAAACATCTATTTCTGCTTTATTGACTATGCCAAAGCCTTTGACTGTGTGGATCACAATAAACTGTGGAAGATTCTGAAAGAGATGGGAATACCAGACCACCTGACCTACCTCTTGAGAAATCTGTATGCAGGTCAGGAAGCAACAGTTAGAACTGGACATGGAACAACAGACTGGTTCCAAATAGGAAAAGGAGTACAGCAAGGCTGTATATAGTCACCTTGCTTATTTAACTTACACGCAGAGAACATCATGAGAAACTCTGGTTTGGAAGAAGCACAAGCTGGAATCAAGATTGCCGGGAGAAATATCAATAACCTCAGATATGCAGATGACACCACCCTTATGACAGAAAGTGAAGAAGAACTGAAGAGCCTCTTGATGAAAGTGAAAGAGGAGAGTGAAAAAGTTGGCTTAAAGTTCAACATTCAGAAAACTAAGATGATGGCACCTGGTCCCATCACTTCATGGGAAATAGATGGGGCAACAGTGGAAACAGTGGCTGACTTTATTTTTCTGGGCTCCAAAATCACTGCAGATGGTGACTGCAGACACGAAATTAAAAGACACTTACTCCTTGGAAGAAAAGTTATGACCAACCTAGACAGCATATTCAAAAGCAGAGACATTACTTTGCTGACTAAGGTCCGTCTAGTCAAGGCTATGGTTTTTCCTGTGGTCATGTATGGATGTGAGAGTTGGACTGTGAAGAAGTCTGAGTGCCGTAGAATTGATGCTTTTGAACTGTGGTGTTGGAGAATACTCTTGAGAGTCCCTTGGACTGCAAGGAGATCCAACAAGGCCATCCTAAAGGAGATCAGTCCTGGGTGTTCATTGGAAGGACTGATGTTGAAACTGAAACTCCAATGCTTTGGCCACCTGATGTGAAGAGATGACTCACTGGAAAAGACCCTGATGCTGGGAAAGATTGAAGGCGAGAGGAGGAGGGAACGACAGAGGATGAGATGGTTGGATGGCATCCCCGACTCAATGGACATGGGTTTGGGTGGACTCCAGGAGCTGGTGATGGGCAGGGAGGCCTGGCACACTATGGTTCATGGGGTCGCAAAGAGTTGGACATGACTGAGCGACTGAACTGAACTGAACTGAGATCTGGGAACAGTGACTTAGTGGGAGATAGGCATTTGACTGAGGGAAGAATAGGTCTGCGCTTCCCACACAAAAAGGGGTACAGCCATCACCATCAAATCTCCAGAACCAGTCCAGGATGTGAAGGCCTATGGCCGTGAGACAGCCATCAGCACAGAGGATTCAAAGGCTGACACTGCCTTGGAAATTTCCAAATGTGAGACAGCCGAGGCCCACTTTCCATAATGAAAGGGGAGAACTGTTCTCTCGAGCCAATTATAGAACACATGATAATGGTAAAAATGGTCCTTTTCACCTTGTTAAACTGTGAGGTAACTTCCTTTCTCATTGCATGATTAAGCTTGGAATGACAGTAACTTTATGAGATTTGTGATACACACTGTCCCTTCTAATAAATGGTGGCATAAAATGAGCCTAGGGTAAAAGGGTTTGAGGAAAACTGTTGACCTTGGGTCCACTGCAGATTGCTGCCTGGGACACAGAGTTCACCCACAATAGCACTGTTATCATTACAGTTAGTGCCTTCAAGGGGCCCTAAATGACTCCGTAGGAGTAGTGGGTAACTGCCTTTGAGTGTTTTCTATTTTCCCCTATTTTTTTTCTATTGCAACAAAATTTTTCCTCTGCAAATCCTTGTTCCTGCTAACTGAAAAGTAATGGTCTTTCTCGGGGGGGGGGGAAGGAAGTGTTCAAAATGAATTTCTCTGCTGCTATCACTTTACCAACTCTGCTTCCAGTTGGAGTAGCCTCAGGTAGACGACCCTAGGGGAGCTGGTTCCCCAGAATTACCTATTCATTCTCCAGCCTTCACTCCATCGTCCGCCCGTTCCTACCAAAGAACAGCCCCACTCCTCCTTCCCGTGTTTCGTTCCCAGTGTTGTGGTGTGTCGTTTACGAGGTGCTTTGGCAAACAGGGTTTCCCACAAGTCAGGAGACCTCAGCCACTTCCTTTGACTGAGGCTGCCAGCATACTCAAAATAAAGGGAAAAAAGACCAAAAACAAAGTTATAAAAATTATGGAACAGTTGAAACATTTATCCTGTGCAAATTATTACTTTCAGCATACATACACAAATGCCGTGCCACGCCGCACAACTGCATCTCATTGATAGCATCTGTACATACTTGTGTGTGTGTAAGCCTTAAAAATATAAATTTGAGGTAGTTTGTGAATATGAGGCCAAAGGGCCTCGTTGGCTTCTCTCCCCACCCCACTCCTCTACCCGCTTGGCCCAGCTCACATCTATAGGACAGTCTCTCTTCTCAATAAACCTTTATACAGAGGAAGAGTATATATTTGTATTTTCCCACTTGCTAAAGAAAGACACGAAAGTCTGGAAGGTTGGGTGAGACTCCTAAGACTGCAAAGCTGAGTGGTGAGCGAGGAGTCAAACCAAAGTCTTTGTACTCCAAAATCAGAGTTATTTCCACTGTGGGGTCTTCTATCTTCTTCCAAAATGCTTCCCCCAAATAATTCACTATGATTCTCAGCTTTAGAAAGAGGCAGATAGCATCCAGTGGCCCATAATTAAAGAGTAAGCGTGTGTAAACTGCATGGTCCTGGAGGAAATTCAAATGAGGGTAGAAGGGCAGACAGACTTAGTCACAGAGCACCAGACAGAGCACCAGGCTGGGCTCCCAGGACAGCAGCTCCCCCAAGGCCAGCAAACTGTTTTGTTCTGTGCTATGGTGACCCCCGGGCCATCCAAGCTCAGTAAGATTCACTCATCTGACCAGTATTTATCATGTGGACCATGTGCTGGGTGCTGGGCAGTAGTCTGGGGACTGAGTTGACTTAGGAATTCTCTCTGACCTCCAGTTACCCAAGGCTCATGGAAGAGACAGCAGGTACCCACGGGATACTTGAGGCCATCAAGCAATAATTTCAAACTAAGTCCAACAATATAATAAGGTGAAATGTCCAACATTAGAAATTCTTTGAATAAAAGAATCATTCCCCCCCAAAGAGAAAGAATCATCCCATTCAATGGATTTCTATGCAAATAGAAGAATAGATGGTAGAATCATAGGTCTTTAAAAAAAAAAATTGAAATACAATTTACATATAACATTATATTAGTTTCAGATGTCTAACCAATAACTCAGTGTTTGTATATACTTGCAAAATTCACCAAGGTAAATCTAGTTAACATTCATCACCATACACAGTTACATTTCTTTTTCTTGTGAGAACCTTTTCTTTAATGAGGATAATTGCCTTACAATGTTGTATTGGTTTCTGTCATATAACAATGTGAATCCGCCAGGGTATACATATGTCCCCTCTCTCCTAAAACTTTCTCCCATGCCCCACCCCATCCCACCTCTCTAGGTTGTCACAGAGCACAGGTTGGGCTCCCTGTGTTACACTTCCCACTAGCTATCTATTTTTGCATACGGTAACGTATAGGTTTCAATGCTTTTAAGATCTACTCCCTTAGCAACTGCATATATGAGACAGTTTATTAACTAGAGTCACCATGCTGTACATTATATCCCCAGGACGCATTTATTTTATTTTTTATTTTTTTTAATTTTTATTTTAACTTTAGTTTACTTTACATTACTGTATTGGTTTTGCCAAACACTGACATGAATTCACCACGAGTGTACAAGCGTTCCCAAACATGAATCCCCTCCCACCTCCCACCCCATACCATCTCTCTGGGTCCTCTCCTTGCACCAGTCCCAAGCATCCTGCATCCTGCATCGGACATCGACTGGCGATTCGTTTCTTACATGATAGTATACATGTTTCAATGCCATTCTCCCTATTTATTTTATAAATTTAAATTTGTACCTCTTCCCCCTTCACCTGTTTTGCCCACCTACCTCCTTCACAACAGTTGTAAGGTTTTATTAAAAAGATGAGTTCAAGTATTTTTAAGTGAATAACACATTTTTATAATGAAATGTAGGGACTTCCCTGGTGGTCCAGTGGTTAAGACTTTGCCTTACAATGCAAGGGGTGTGGGTTTGATCCTTTGTCGAGGAGCTAAGATTCCACATGCCTCGTAGCCAAAAAATCAAAACATAAAACAGAAGCAATATTGTAACAAATTCAATGAAGACTTTAAAAATGGTCCTCATCCAAAAAAAAAAAATTTTTTTTTAATGGAATGAAGAACATGTTCTCTATGTAGACCTAAAATATAGGTAATCTAAATACAGAGAAAATATAACAAAATATTAGCAGAAGTTGTCTTTGACTGGTGGGATTATACATGGTTTTAATGGATTTCTAATTTGAGTTTATCTGTGCTTTCAAATTTAATTTTTTTAAAAAATGTTCTACTCTTGTAATAAGTAAAAACCCAGTAAAGATCAGCTTGGCTATATTCACAAAGAACATCAGAAATCACAAAGGAATGCTTATTGTAACATCCAGCAAAAAGAATAATAAGGAAATTATGTAAACAATATGCTCTCTACTTCACATTTTAAAATAATAATAAAATGGGGGGAAAAAAATCAGACCTGGAAGGACTAGAGAGAAATATGCTAAAATGTGGCAGATGTCTTTGGAAAGTAATTTTTTAATCTCTTTTTCATGCATTTTTTTCAAGTTTTCTATAATAAGCATGAATTGTTTACATAGAGTTAGAAATTAGACAGTAGGTGATTAAGCAGATACAAACTATAGGACTGCATGTGTGAGGAAACAGTTACAGCAAATATTTGTGTTTCCTGGCAGTATAAGGGGCCACTCAAGGGTGGCAATATTTTGGCCTCTGACTCCCACAAAAAGTGGATTTTTCCACCCAAAAGAGACTGACATGCCCCCACTCACCCATACACCCCCACCTCGTTACCAGAGCACACCAAAAATGCTATTTTTGAATTGTTCTGGCAGAGGTGAGAGGCCTAGGAATGCAAAGACACAGAGAAAGTCAGCTGGGGCAGAGAGACAGCTGTAGCAACACAGCCATTTCTAGTCAACTGCAAGGCCAAAAGACAGCCTTTAGCATATCATGGTGAGGCAAGCCAAGCCTTCCAAAGAAAACACTGCTGACAACTCAGTACCTGAAGACTGGATTCGCAAGAAAGCCAAGTCAAAGAACTTTCCGCAGTATTTAAAACCCTGATGTTAGATGAAATCCATCTGATGGTGTATATGACCTGACACAAAATGCTATCTACATGCGAGTCCCTGAAACTAAAACTAAATTAATCTAGGCTGGCCCACGCCAGTTTTTTGGAGTATCCATTTTTTTTCCCTAGGGAGGGGCACATGGAGATGATGCTTCCTCTAAACTTCAACTATTTTCAACAAACCTGTTGTCAGCTTCGTAAAGTTCTTGAAATAAAGAACCTCCTTGGACTTCCCTGGTAGTCCAGTGGTTATGCATCTGCCTGCCAAAGCAGGGGACGTGGGTTGGATCTCTTTCAAGAAGACCCCACACGCCAGAGAGTAACTGAGCCCAGGCACCATGACTACTAAGCCCACGTGCCCTAGAGCTCATGTTCCACAAGAAAAGCCACCGCAATGAAAGCCCATGTAATGCAAGCAGGGAGCAGCCCCAACTAGAGAAAAGCTCTTGCATAGCAACAAAGACCCAGTGAAGCCAAAAATAAATAAACAGATAAATAAAATCTTAAAAAGCTTTCCTTGTTTCAAAAAATAATAGTAAAGAAAAAGAACCCCCTCAACAATAGTTATGGTTGCTGCGGGCACTCTATCTGATAATCATTGTGTAAATTCTGATGCCAAAGTGAACAAAACCGAAGGAGTAAGGGCTATCAACTATTTTTGATTTGTGCCAGGCCCTTTGCAGACATTTTCTTATTTTATTGCCAAAACAATTGAATGAGGTAGGAAACATAAATTCTCGTTTACAAACTGAGACTTTAAAAGCTTAAGTAATTTGTCCAAGGTTACTCAGCTAGTAAGTGAGAAAACTAGAACTGGAACCCAAATTGCTGTGACCCCAGTGCCCAGATTTTAACCACCCAACTTTGCTATAAGGAATTTTTAAAATCTGTAACTCTCTGCAAAATTCAGTGTTATGATTATTTCTGTCAGAATATAGATGTTATACATGATTTATTTTTCTTATTGGGAAAAATAAATTAATATCAAAAATATGCATGTATCAGTTTTTAGGTACTTTATACAAATTAACTCATTTAATCCTCCATAACAATCATGGAGAAAATCTATTATCCCCATTCACAGATGAGAAAACTGAGGTGCACAGACAATGAAGGCATACAGGAAAAGACAGAGCAGGATTTGAACCCAGATCTGTCCAATTCTTGTGTCCATGCTCCTAAGAGACACCCTATAGCTAGCATTATACAGTCAGGCAAACAAAGATATGACCCACTGAGTGGTGAAAATATTTTCTCACCCCATCTTTAACTTAAGTGCTTTACAGGCAATAGGTTATTGGTTCCCAATATCCAACTATCTTCCAAAACCTAATGTAGGTAGAAGGCCATGCATTGTGTGTGAGTGTTTTAGTAACTTTCTCAGGTTGAAGGCATAAGCAAAGTACTACCATGCTGTTTCCAACTCCTATTTCCTTCTTACTGGATTTTCCTTTTAAAAATTTCATTTGTCTATCCATTCCATGAGAAATAATTGTTTTGCCTTATACAATTGGCATCACAAGGAAGCTTACAATTTAAAGAGAAAATGAGAGTAAGCAATCCCATGGTTTGCCTTATTGAAGTAGAAAAGCAAAATTATATGGGATTTGGGCAGTTATCTCAGACAACAAGTGATTCCTCAGTAATAGAAAAGGTCTGAGCCAGCTGGGGAATGAATGGTCACTGAGAACCAGAACTCTATCCACTCAGAAAATTCTCCTTTGCCTTCCCTGAGCATCCAGGTCAAATCTCAGTGGCTCTCACTGTCCCTTCAGTCTGCCAGACTGACCTGTCATGAAAACTCCTTTTAATTACTCTTTTTTGTATAATTTGCATTTTTGTTACCTTGGTGATTCTATCACATGATAACAATCTGATTTAAATTGACCTCTGTAATAAAACAAAAAATTATGAAACTATAATATTTCAAAGTGAAAGAAAATGTTAGTCGCTCAGTTGTGTCCAACTCTTTGAGACCCCATGGACCGTAGCTCACCAGGCTCCTTGGTTCATGGGATCCTCCAGGCAAGAATACTGGAGTGCAGTTGCCGTTTCCTTCTCCAGGGGATCTTCCCAACCCAGGGATAGAACCATGGTCTCCTGTACTGCAGGCAGATTCTTTACTGTCCAAGCCACCAGGGAAGCCCATAATAAAGCTGGGGGAAAGTTTAAATTGTCATCTTGGTATCATTTCACCCATTCAAATATCAAAAAATTGAAAGTGACAGAGATACAAGGACACACATGCTCATAGTTTGTTGGCAGGAACTTGAATTGTTGCACAATTTTGGAAATTAATCTGGTAGTATCTTTTAAAATTAAAAGTGTACGTTTTCCTTCATCCAGCATTTTCACTTCTGGAAATCTATCTGCTAGAGATAAAGTTACCAGTATATAAGGATATATGTGTAACAGTCATACTATGGAGTATTAAGCAGCAATGTAAAAAGAGTGAGATCCACATCTACTGATTTAAAGAAATGTCTACAATGCATTTATTAGGTGAGAAAAACAAGATAGGGGAAAATAGATATAGTCTAAGGAGGAAGGGAGAGGAAGATGGAAGGGGAACAGATAGGTAAAAAGAAAATCTGAGAAAAATATAACCTAAAGCCAAATGTAGACTAAATAGGAAATACTCCCTTAATTTCCCCAAGGGTAAAGTGATACAGTAATAGTACTTGCCTCGGAGGGTTATCAGTTCAGTTCAGTGCAGTTCAGTCGCTCAGTTGTGTCCGACTCTTTGTGACCCCATGAACCGCAGCACGCCAGGCTTCCCTGTCCATCACCAACTCCTGGAGTTCACTCAGACTCACGTCCATCGAGTCCGTGATGCCATCCAGCCATCTCATCCTCTGTCGTCCCCTACGCCTCCTGCCCCCAATCCCTCTCAGCATCAGAGTCTTTTCCAATGAGTCAACTCTTCGCATGAGGAGGCCAAAGTACTGGGGTTTCAGCTTCAGCATCATTCCTTCCAAAGAAATCCCAGGGCTGATCTCCTTCAGAATGGACTGGGTGGATCTCCTTGCAGGCCAAGGGACTCTCAAGAGTCTTCTCCAACACCACAGTTCAAAAGCATCAATTCTTCAGCGCTCAGCCTTCTTCACAGTCCAACTCTCACATCCATACATGACCACAGGAAAAACCATAGCCTTGACTAGACGGACCTTAGTCGGCAAGGTAATGTCTCTGCTTTTGAATATGCTATCTAGGTTGGTCATAACTTTTCTTCCAAGGAGTAAGTGTCTTTAATTTCATGGCAGCAGTCACCATCTGCAGGTTATAGTAACAATCAAATGAATTATTGTATTTAAACAGCTTAGGACAGAGCCTGGCACAACTAGTAGTAAATTAGTGTTTTTTGTTATTTCAAAATTCTACCTATAATATTATTACAAAGATGCATATATTGCATAAAGATAAACGCGGGCTTCCCTTGTGGCTCAGCTGGTAAAGAATCTGCCTGCAGTGAGGGAGACCTGGGTTCGATCCCTGGGATGGGAAGTTCCCCTGGAGAAGGGAAAGGCTACCCACTTCAGTATTATGGCCTGGAGAACTGTGGTGTTGGAGAAGACTCTTGAGAGTCCCTTGGACTGCAAAGAGATTCAACCAGTCCATCCTAAAGGAAATCCGTCTTGAATATTCATTGGAAGGACTGATGCTGAAGCTGAAACTCCAATACTTTGGCCACCTGATGTGAAGAACTGACTCACTGGAAAAGACCTTGATGCTGGGAAAGATTGAAGGCAGGATGAGAAGGGGATGACAGAGGATGAGATGGATGGATGGCATCACCAACTTGATGGGCAAGAGTTTGAACAAGCTCTGGGAGTTGGTGATGGACAGGGAAGCCTGGCATGCTGCAGTCCATGGGGTCACAAAGAGTTGGACACGACTCAGCGACTGAACTGAACTGAAAGATAAATGTGACAGAAGATAATATGGATGCATGAAACATTGTTTTGATTATGTGACAGGATCGTTGGTAATCCTTATCTGCAATTTTATTTTTTTAATGTTGCTTTTGCTATAGCCAGACTTCCCTGGTGGCTCAGAGGTTAAAGTGTCTGCCTGGAATACAGGAGACCAGGGTTCGATCCCTGGGTCAGGAAGATCCCCTGGAGAAGGAAATGGCGACCAACTCCAGTACTCTTGCCTGGAGAATCCCATGGAGGGAGGAGCCTGGTAGACTACAGTTCATGGGGTCGCAAAGAGTCGGACACAACTGAGCGACTTCTCTTCTTTCTTTCTTTGCTATGGCCATTCCATTCTCCAGGGGATCTTCCCAACCCAGGGATCAAACCCAGGTCCCCTGCATTGCAGGCAGACTCTTTACCATCTGAGCCACTGCTAGCTTTTTTTTTTTTTTTTTTGGTCATAATGTTGGGGGTAGGGAGAGTGAGCTCATCTCTAAGTCTCCTTACTTGAAAGCAGAACAACATCTCTTCCATGAAGGCAAAGGGGTATGCTCTCCTATCCTATTTTTTATAGTTGCCATCAAATAACTGCCATCAGTGTTGTATTTCCGAAGTTTAATCCACGAGAGAATGCATTCCTTTGACTACAGCAATTGTCTTTTTAGAACCTAACATGGAAACACTTTTTATGACAAAGGATTTTTGAAAACTCTTGCAAAAAGGCATAAAAGTTAAATCACACTTACTTATGCTTTTAATAAAAAAATGGCTTTTATTGAAAAGAATTAACTTTTGTGAAATCAGAACTGTGCTGGACAGCCAAGGTAAAGACTGACCATCTGTCTGGGCAAATCCTCCTTGAAGTGTTCATCCTCTCGTCTCGGTGGAAGCACTCAGCATTACCCTCTTCATAAATCTCCATATATTTGAGGACGCCCTTCAACTTTATCTGTTTTAAATGGAGTGGCCACATTGTGCTGGCTATGGTCCAATCTCTCCAGAGGCCAGCCAAGAACATAAAACTTTGGAAAAGAGCCTGGCAGATGCCAAGTCCAGAGAAGGATTGTTTCCTGAGGCTTGTGTGTCATGTTCCTATAAGCATAAATCACTGTCTCCCTGCCAGTCAAGGGATCCTCTCTCAGAGGGATCTTCAAATTCTGAAGAGCAGAAGGCACTAAAGAGTTAAGAGCGTTTCTTTGCTGCTGGAAAAACTGGCTCTAGAGCTAGGAAGGCTAAACTATAAATCTTTGGCAACACAGTTTTCTCTACGTCATTTTCCTCTGGGAGTAGATGAGAAACAGCTGGATGTTTGGATAGAAAAACCACTGAAGAAACTCACATGGGTTAACAACACTTTTCCCAAACCTTCACGTGGCCGATTCCTTGTCATTCTGGTTTGGCTCCATTGTCACCACCTCAGAGTCCCTTTTTCTGATACTCAACCCCACCCTGTCCTCTTAAATATATCACCTTCTTTCTCTACGGCACTTATCACCACTGAGAATTATCTTATTTATTTTGTTATTATTTCTCTCCTCACAAAGTACTGAGCACAGAGGTCTTGTCTGGCTTTTCACTGCTGTGTCCCAAGTGCCTGAAACGGTGCCGGCTCATGGTAGGTGCTCAACGCTTAAATATTCGTTGAGTGAATTGAACATGAATGAATAACCATTGTGTTTCTTCTATTTTCCTTCCAATTTTTCTTTCATGAGCATGGATTTTGTTTATCATAATCATAACATTTATTCTCTTAAAAGAAAACATCTGCCTACCTGAATTCAAACTCCACTCTAAATACTTAGGAAATCTAATTAGTGTTGGCTCATACGGGTTCTGGAAGATGGGGGATTTGTTTTACTTATCTCTGTGTCCTCAGCATCCAACAGAGAGCCTGGCGCAAAGTGGACTCTCAAGGAATGGGTGATTGTGTATTGATTACACGCCTGATGCTGCGCTCGTCATTTTCCTATTCATGATCTTTCCTTTCGCATCATCATAACAGTGCCATTGTAGTTGGATTATAATCCACATTTTACAAATGAAAACACTGAGTCTTAGTAACTTCAAGTTTCAAAACTTGCTAGTAAGAGGCAGAGCGAGTGTTTGAATCCAGGTCTGGATCCCCTAATTGCTATACCTTCCAGTCTCCCAAATTCCCATAATACAAATTAACTCAGCAAAAATTTTTTCTCTTAGGAGAGGCAGTGAAATCAATGGTGGGTTTTTTCTCCCTATAATCTACACACTCTAATTTTAGCCAGATTGCCAGTATATCCAGGACAGGGCCAGGCACAGAGCAGGTGTTCAATGAATACTGGCTGGGTGCTTGGTTGGTGGGTTGGCTGGTTGGTTGGGAGGGAGGGCTTCTCTGAAGACCATCAAGGGTGGAAAGGCCAGCGGTCCTTCCCCTTATGAGACGGATGACCATGGCCCTGCGGATCAGGGAATCGGCTACCTGCCTCTTTGAGAAATCCCGCTGGCATCACAAATGGCTTTCCTTGACAGAAGAGCATCCCGCCATGTCTGCAGGCATCTCAGCATTTCTTCCTGACATTAGTAGCAATGGACCCTAAAGGAGTCAGGTCAAAGTCCGCGTTCTCTCAGGGCTTGCTTTCCCACTAGCCCCTGGATGGTTTCACACTGTGACCTGCTGGGGAGAGAAGAGGGAGGAAAGGGACAGAGAAACACCGGAATATGGGGTGAAAACTCCCTCTCTCCCATGATTGTCTTCGCTTAGATCCCTGAGATAGGTTCAAGGTGCAGGAGGAGGTGGGTGGTTAATAGGCTTTTACGTGATGCCTATAAAAACTACAAGTTTGCTCTCCTTAGGAAAAGGCATCTCATTTGAAGTGCTGTGGAAATTCGTCTTTCAACCACCCATTTTCTCTGCAGGTCTGAGCTGGAAGGGATCATAGCTGTTTTATTCCATTGCTGTGGAACCAGCTCCACCACAGTGCCTGGGCACACAGGAGGCATATAATCATATTTGTTAATTTATACATTTGATATATATTAATTGAATGTAGGTCAACAGTACTTTGTTTGCAGTTCCAAATTCCAAGAAGCTCTGAAAACCAAAAGATTTTCTGAAGTTGACAGTAAGTTCCTCTGACAGCAACTCCTGACCTAAACAGGAATGAGGCTACTTAATGTCTTCAAGGATTTCCTTTACTGTGAACACTCATATATTCTGCACCTTTCCCTGCAGACCTGCAAACGTGTCTGATGACAGGAGGCTGCCCCAGAGTCCTGGGGGTGTTACATAACCTAGGTGGATCCTATGACCTTCCTAAAATGTGAAAATTCCAAATTCCCAAAATACTTGGACCCCACAGGTTTCAGATAAGAGGTCTGGGATGTGCCTCTGTGTGTCCCAGGCATTGTTGGAGGGACTGAGAATATCGTGATGGGTGGAAGAAAATCAAAGTCTTCACTCTCACAGAGTTTACTTTCCCACTAGCTAGGCAATAACGGGGGAGCAAACAAATGAGGTCACTTTTGAGGGAGATAACTCTGCTGAAGAAACTCTGTCAGGAGGATGGGATGGAGACGTGATGGGGTATCAGAGAACTCCTCACTAAGGAGACTTACATGAAGAGAAGGAAGCAGCCATGAGATCAGATCAGGTACCAACCCAGTTGTGTTCTTAGAATAGGGACCATCAGGCCACAGCATTCTTACCTCAGGACCTTTGCATTTGCCCTCTCTGCTGCCAGGAAAAAGCAAGCCACTTAACTTTTGTTTTCTTGCCTGCGTTTCGCTCATGGTTGCACACATCTATAAAGTGAGCTTCCCTGGTAGCTCAGATGGTAAAGAATCCATCTGCAATGCAGGAGACGTGGGATCAATCCCTGGGTCAGGAAGATCCCCTGGAAAAGGGAATGGCAACCCACTCTGGTACTCTTGCCTGGGAAAACTCATGGACAGAGGAGCCTGGCAGGCTACAGTCCATGGGGTTACAAAGAGTGGGACACAACTGAGCAACTAGGCAGACTACTACATAAAGTGACAGGGTTGGCACAAGAACCAAGGCTTTATGATTTAAAGTCACATATGCAGTGAAAATGGACCCATCTTGAGAAGAGATTTGGGGGTCTAGGTAGAAGTTCTCTATGAACAATAACATGCCACAATAGCTCATATGACAGCACAGAGATCTTTCACTCCTGGCACTGAATACTCAGACCCAAGCAGCATCTGCCTGAGCCAGGAATGTGGACATTCCACAGAAAGCCTGGGGCCTGGCTAGTGTGTCTGCTGAAGTGCTCCATCCAAGTCCTGCACTCCCTCCACATGCGGCTTAAGTCTCCATAGATAAACAAACATGGCCTGGGCACCCCCCAGAACCCTCAGCATTGTTCCCCAGCAATGGTGATATTGATACAAAATACTCCTTCCTGGGAACCAACACCCAGCTCACCCCAGACCATGTCTCCCCAGCCAAAGGGACTGCTAGTGAGTGTCCAGTCTTGAATTCTTGCATTGTTATTGTTGCTGCTATTGTTGCTTTCCCCTTGGTCTTCTTGCTTAAGAGAAGGTAGGGACTGTTTTAGGGGAAATGCTTCCACCTGGAACTAATGTGCCTTTGTTGTGGACAGATTCTGAGTGGAGGCCTACTATCCACCCAGTGATAAAAATGGGCAAAGGCCAGGCAGGATGCAGGAGAGCATGACCAATCACCAAGGAGGGGTTTATGGGCTTGTCCGTTTTATTGTACCATAACATCCCTCTTTTCAGCTTTAGATGTCAGCAGCCGGTGACAAGCTTAATGGCTGATGAGTGGGGGAGACAGTCATGGATCCCACAGCTTAGCTCTCCCCCAGACTGGGGTGGCCCACTGTTCCCTGGCCTGCTTCTTGAGCCCAAGTGAGCAAATCAGAGTACATCGGGTAAGCCTCAACAGCAACATCCAGCAAACCTGCTAGGTCCTCCTGGCTGAGTAAGATTTTATTTTCCCGCATTTTGAAGAGCTGTTAATCTAAGGACAGAGAGGGTTTAATAGCGTAATGGGAACTGTTGCAAGAATGGCTAAAACATTAAGTTCTCCTCCTTCGTCTTTGATAATTTTGCATCAACCTCTGCCAGGGTAGAGATTGTGTCCTAATATGACCTCTTAAAATGAACACGCTATCTTGTACCTGGAGAGGACTTGTCAGTGTCTCTTTGTGCTTCTGTGCACCCTTGCCTGATAGTCCTTTCACTCTGATGAATTAGAAATGTCTCAGCAGAAGAGCTGCCATTCATGAAAGATTCCCCAGTTTACAAAATACTTTCATACGCAATGTCTCACAGAAGGCTCTGAAAAATAAACCACTAATACCCTTGTAAAGAGCTGTCCTCAGTTTGCAAAACAGTCTCTGGGCCCTCCCTTTAAATGACTGCAGGTGCCCACTTTTTCTGTCATTGTTGACTTAAGTTCAAAGTCAAGCTAACAAATCTGTCTTGTCAGAAGGGAAGCTGGCCGCTAATGGTTCAGAGTGGCTCCGTGCACAGCTCACTCCGTTGCCCCATGCCCGGAAGAAGCGCTGTCTTCCTGAGAAGTTAGCAGCTTTCTGCTTCCATTTATTTATTTAACGTGAAATGGCTTAAGCCAGTCTGTGGAAATTGTCCTTGAACACTGGGACCTCAGGGGCAGGAGAGATTTCTAGACTAGCTCTAAATCAGCCCATTCCAACTAAACAGTCGTTACACTTTATAGCTGCCTGCTTGCCCTTTATTATTTTGGACTATCAAGCAGGGCCTGGAAGAGTGGTACATCTAGTTGCCAGCGCAGAGTAGCAGCTGGCAGCCCAGTCCTGCTGCTTCAGCGTCGCAGGCGGCAGTTGCAGGGGAAATACGGTAACGCACTGGTCTATGACAGCACTTCCGGGAAGAGCCACTGGGTTGCCGCCTTTGGGAAGCTATTAGCAAGCACGTGGCAGCCCTGCCCTAGTCCCGACTGCTGGTGATTGAAATGTATTCCAACTGTGGTCAGAGAAGAAGTGTAGGGAGGAAAAGAGGAGAGAGAAGGCTTTAATCACGATGCTTGCTCTTTTCTTTGAATATCTCCAGAGACAGTTTGCCAAACACCAGCTTGTTACTCAAATGAGGGAAAATAATACTCTTTAGTTTCTGTTTGCATTTTGTTTCATGAATTAACACAGTAAACTGTCCTTTTTCTTAATCTTACCCCTCACGGCTCATCTGTACTGCCAAATGATCCATCCTTGAGAAACATCTTCAGTAAGTAGAGTGCTGTGTAAAAGCAAACAAATTAGTGTTCAGTATTTCATTCACATTGCCAATAAAGAAACTTATAAGGATATTATAAGGAAACATCCTGTAGTTTTTGAAGCAAATGTAGTTTTTCTTGTTAATAAACAGAGATTTCCTCCCTCTAGCCTGCCTGTTTTGGACACAAAGACTAAGAATTTGTATTTTCTAAAGAAAGCACTTAAATTCAGTATTACTTTTCTCTTAAGTAGCACTCATTTAAATGATGTTCTTTATAATCAATCCCCAGAGAATTCTCTTTAATTTGTCCCTTTTCTTTTTCCTCATTGGATAATAATTTTTGGTGTCAATATTTTCAAAATATTTCAACACATTAACCATTCCTAACCAGACTGTTGTGGAGCTCTATACAACTAGTTAGTTACTAAAGATCTGAATTCTAGATCCCAGCTCTGTGTACCTGAATGAAAGCACTGGTGTAAATGAAGCATTCTGAGCACCACATGGCTAAAAATTCCCTGCTTGTGTCTGACTGATTCTAGACACCTGGACATAAGCCATTGCAAATGCTTCCTCAGAGACACTTAGCAGAAAGAAAACAACTAAACAGATCTGTTTCCTGACTTTGTTCTTTGATGGATATTTTCTTACCCTTAAATATACTTTACCCCTGATAATTTAGAGGTCTATGTCTGGTGAGAGGTATCTTGGATGAGAAGAGTTCTGACATTCCTTTTGTTAAGGTGACATCCTTGGCTTGATGAGACGGGAATTGGCAAAAGCATCTTTACAGGGCATTCAAAGAGTAATGGAAAAAGTTCCCTGGGACCCATTCCCCAACTGCTCCATTTGCACTGATAATGAATTTATCTTACCGTGTTTTCCAAATGACCCATCAAAACACAAGTTCCCTTAGGAGCACAATGGAGCTGAATATCTGTCCTGGGAAACTTCTTGGGAAATGAAGGATCCAAAGTTGCTGGAACTGTTCTTAAAATTTAAGAACAAAGTGACAGGGTGGGGACTGCAAACTCCATTTCCTTGAACTAGAATCTGCAATTAAATCTTCCCTTCCCCACCAGAACACATCTTTCCTATGCACCTTGATGCCTAGTTGTGTACATATGTACAGACACAGTAGATGATTAATTGATGCATTGAGGCTTCACCAATGCGACCTTTAAAGCTTTCAAACCGAATGAAGTAATTTACATTTGGGCACAGAGCCGAGAGGACTAAGCAATACACCTTTCTAAGCAGTGTCCCTGGCCATCTTTACCCCTGGTGTGTTCTGCAGCCCCTCCAAACTCATATGCACTCTCACAGGAAAGAAGTAACTGTCAAGGTTGATTCAACCAAGAAGGGAGGTCATATTAATTTTTAATTTCTGCATATGCCTCTGAAAAATGCATAAGTTGTTCCACAAACAGAAATGCCCTTCCTTGCCAGTACTGCTTCCATCAGTTCAAGCACTCTGACAGTATATTTCGTTTATAAACTCTCTTCCTGCCTATCTCCTGCAAGAACATCATAATCAATTATTTGAGAAGAATTTCTCAAGCTGCTCAGACAAAGACATATTTTCTGAGCAAGGGGTTACCCAACAGGAGAGGGAATCTTGCTCCATTCCTGCTGACACGTTGCTTTCTGCCTGTGTTTTATCTTTAGCTCCCTGGTAATCCAAATGGAGCAGGGAAACCTCAAAGAATAGAGCCTCTTTTCTGCTTTACACCCACTTTTTTTGGGTCAGCATGGAACAACCATCATTAAATGGTTTTTGGTGCAAAGCAGCGGCCTTGGGTAAGCTAAAATGTTTGTGACACCAAAATAAAGATGCTCCAACGCTGCTAAAACCTCAGAGTCACGAAGGGAACAACTAAAACGGAATACAGCGCCAAGGTTTACTCAGTCCAACTTTAACTCTTCTGCCTGACACACACTCATCCAAAAAAATCGGCAGAAACCCTTGGTGGACAAAAGAGGGCAGTGTTCGCTGTGTCTTTCATTCAGACTCTTCGCTCTTTATCGAAAGGCAACTGAGCCAAGAGAAAACTATGCCCAGCATTTCATAACACAGGAAGTGGGGAAGTAGATTAGATACTGGGCTCTGCGGTCACCGCAGAATAAGCACTGCATTTGTAAAAGTCGCTTTTTTCCCTTCTGACCTGTGGAGAGCTTTTTGGTCTTGTTTTTTATTCAGATGGATTCAACCTCTCAAAGAAAATAAAGGAAGATGTCATCTTCTTCAACTCTAATGTCTCATAAAGGCTCATTGAGTTTCAGTCCTTCCTTGTGCAGACGAGGACCGGCTCTGTGCATTTATCATTTGCTTCTCTTTGTGCTCAGATTGTATTATCAGCATGTGGGGAAAGGGAGTCAGAGTTTCCTCTTGGAGGTACTTAAAGAATTTTCAGTCTTTTCAAAATAAGATTGCCCTGTGCATAAGGAACTTAGGTCCTAACAAGGGAAGCCTGTCTCCTGCCCGGGATGGCGTCATATTGGGTTTGACTTGATTTACATTTTGGGGAAGAGTTTCCATGGACATGTCATTTTTACCTAATAAAGGATTACAACCTGAGCATTCAAAAACGTACATTTTCTCAACATATCTGCCTATTTCTAGCTTTATACATCTACTGTCTCTTCTGATAAAAAAGTACTCTTTAATCTCAGATTAATTCCCTCCTTTCTATATGTATTTTTGAGCTCCTGATATGTGTAAGGCTCTGTGTTGGACACACAAAGGTGAAAAAGATACTGGGTTTCCCATGTGGGAAAAGCATCCACCTGCCAATGCAAGAGACACCAGTTCAATACCTGGGTGGGGAAGATGCCCTGGAGGAGGAAATGGCAACCCACTCCAGCATTCTTGCCTGGGGAATCCTACGGACAGAGGAGCCTAGCAGGCTACAGTCTACCGGGTCGCAAGAGTCAGACATGACTTAGCAACTAAACAACCACCATCAAGCAAAAAGAATCAGACAAGGCCAAAAAGAACCATGAAACAAAGCAGGATGGAGTTTACCTAGAAGAAATATACAAACAAATAGCAAAGGAGAGGTTGTAGTCATCTGGAGTTGGGGGCTGAAGGGAAACATCGTAAAAGAAAGAGACTTTGAAGAAGTCCTGAAAAACAGTGTGTTTCCAAAGGCAGATGGATGGATGTTTGGAGAAGAGAATCCCAGGCCTGAGCAAAGGCAGGGAGGCAGAAGAGGCTGGAACCAGTCCCGAGCAGCCAACAACCTGTTGTTTATACTTGTAGATGTTCATGTACATCTGCACTGTCGTGTCCAACTCTGCAGTCCCATGCACTGTAGCCCACCAGGCTCCTCTGTCCATGGGATTCTCCAGGCAAGAATACTGGAGTGGGTCGCCATTTCCTCCTCCAGTAGATCTTCCCGACCTGGAGATTGAACCCACATTTCCTGCAGTGCAGGCAGATTCTTTACCACTTAAGCCATCAAAAGAGATAAAAGAAGAGCCTGGAAATGTCACAAAAGCCACACTGCGGAGAGCTTCAGCATCAGGCCAGTGGACTTAATTCCGAGAAGCAACAATAGGTGTAACCATTAGAGGTTTGAGGCAGGCAGGACCACGACTGGAGTTAATTCTAAGAAAATTAGCTTGACACGAAGAAGAGACCAGATTCAAGGAGGATAGCAGGAGACTTCTCTGGTGTTTCAGTGGTTAAGATTCCTCCTTGCAATGCAGGGGACACAAGTTTGACCCCTGGTTGGGGAACTAAGATCCCACATGCCATGTGGTGCAGCCGAAAAATGTTCAAAGAACTAAGGAGGGTAGTGGGAAATAAGGAGACCAGTTAAGGCCCTGTTATTGCAAGAACACATGGGAGGAAGTGCTGTGGTGGTCCAGGGCAAAAGGAAAGAAGACAACAGTAGCAGCGGCTCAAATGCTGAGAAGGGAAGGCGAGGCCTCAGGCAGTGGGACAGGGTGAGCTTGGAGTGAGAGTGTCCTCGGCGGAGGCACAAAGGGAAGGCGAAGAAGTTGGTTTGGGGGAAGAACATCAGGGTTTGGGCTTGGGTGTGTTGATTTGGAGATTTCTAGAAGATACCAATATCAAAATGTCCAGGGGATGGCTGACAACCAGTTCAGGTGCTCAGAGACAAGTCCAAAGTAGGGCACTTTCCAAATTGAAGTAAACCAAGGTGATGCCTGAAGATGGCCATTCTGGAAGGCTCCACTGCCTTGATACCCTAAACCGTGGCCTAAGGCAGTTTGCACACCTCTCTCATGGTGCTGCTGATTTCAGAATGTTGTGTTCTTGCATCCCTTTTGGTTTCTACTTGTCTTGATATTGGTGTGCAGTCTCTTAAGAAAGCCCAGTTTACAAAAGGATTAATGTGAAACATAAATTAGTCCTGGAAAGAGGGAAGGAAATTCTTATTTGCTTTACAAAGGGATTACTAAATGTTTTATCATTGAATCCCATTAAAGGGCTTTGAAGACGTTTTTCAAATATAATCCCACTTGTATATAATCTATTTAAACACAGCATTCAAGGCAAACCTTTGTTTAAAAGCAAAATACATTCTAATGTGTCACATAGCCTTGCTGTTCCATTCCTGGGGCAAATCGAAACAATGCTGTTGGAAATGAAGATGGGACCTTCAGAGGTAGTATGGTACAATGGAAAGATCTGGAGTCAGGTGTAGGCCTGGCTTTATGTCTTACTATTAATAGCTTTGTAAGCACAAACATAAGAAAATAGAATGCTTTGCCCAAAGTGATTGTATTATACAATAAAAGTCACATGAAATTGCTTTGCACAGTTCCTGGCACAGAGTAGCTGCGTGAGTGCTGAGGCCTCCTTGCATAGTCCAGTTGGAAACCATTCTTGTCCCCAAATGATTGTCTCCTTTCTGTCTCCTTCCCATCTTTGTGGAGCCCATACAGGGCATACCATCTCCCCCAGGCCATGATTCTTCTGCTTTCTCTCTTGTAGATATTTTTGGTTTTGATTTGTCTTTAATCAATATAAGGGAATGCAGGTCCTGTCCTAACTAGAGGACAAGTACTTCAGACTTGAACCAGACGCGTAAGTGTGTAGTCGCTCAGTCGTGTCCAACTCTTTATGACCCATGAACTGTAGCCTTTCAGGCTCCTCTGTCCATGGAATTCTCCAGGCAAGAAGACTGGAGTGGGTTGCCATGCCCTTCTCCAGGGGATTTTCCTGACCCAGGGATCAAACCCAGGTCTCCTGCATTGCAGAGAGATTCTTTACTGTCTGAGTCACTAGGGAAGCCATCCCTGGGTTGAACCAGAGATGTTACTTCTAGGAATTTAGAACTCAAATGACGCCCAGACCCTTCCCACACTCCAGCACCGAGTGAGGGGGACCTTCCTGGCTCCTTATTCTCTTGGCCTCCAAGAAAGAGTCAGACAGTCCTCAAAATCTTGACTGAATACTAAGTATTAACAAACTGCATAGCACCATTCTGGATCCTAGGTTACATGTGCAGTATCTTCATGAGTTTTGTGTGAGAAACTAACAAGGCACAGAGTGAGTGGGTTGCATCCCACTCCACTGCTCTCTAGCCATGTGGCCCTGGAAAGGCTCTTACTCTCTTTCTGGCTCAGTACTGCTTCTGCAAAGTAGAACTATTGGCAGTGTGGACAGAAACATCAGTTATCACAGAACTTAGGGAACATAATTGTGAAAGCCCCTAGGGCCTGCCACACAGCAAGCACACATTCTAAAAGTGCATGGTCACCCACTCTCCCAGGGAGAAAACTAAGGCTCAGAAAGGTTAGGCGCTAGCTTGGTATTACAAGCCTTTGATGACAAAGCTGAAGCTTAAACCCAGAACTCTCGAAAAATACAACCACACATAATCTGATGAAGACAAAGCAAAATAAAGGGCTCTCTGTTTCCGCTTTTCATTGAGACTTCCCCTGTTGGAGCCACCTCTGTCCTGCTCATTCCTCTTCTTCCCTTTGTGCTCCCCCAAAAGGTTAGAGGTCAGGGTTTGCAGGAAAATTGTGTATTGGAATCAGTCTCAGACTTACCACTTTCTCACCCTAAGCCAGTCCATTCTGCGGGGCTTGCTCATCTTCAGTCAAATCCTCTGATAACCTTATTATTTCCATTTATCTGTTTGGCAAATACTAATCGAGTCAGCATCCTATTAGGCACTAGATGAAAAGATATGGCTCCACCCCATTAGGTCATTAGGAGAGTCATTGTTCACCAAAAGCAACTGAGTTATTATGGAATGTTGTTTTCTTTAAAAATAGGACAGTTTCTTAATCAGCTATCTGTCTGGCTAACTTATCTAGAAGACAAGAAAGCAAAGGCCTGGGAGAGATTCATATCAAGCTGGGGGAGGCTCGTTCTTTGCAATCTAACAGCTCAGAGCAGAGCTGAGCCATCCCCTCCTCCTTCCCTGCAGTGCCTTCTGGGAAGATACCGCATAACAAGATGGTGAAGAGCCCAGGCCTCGGTGAGAGCAACATGCTTTGCATGCCAGCTCTACCACTTACCACATTGCAATGTTGGGCAAGTATCTGAGCCCTCTCCATCACAGCTTCCTTCTGAGATTCCTCATGCCAGGCGTAAAGAGATGGACGTGCAAAATGCTTGCCGTAGGGCTTGACACACAGTAGGTGCTCAGTGAACCGTGACTTGCAGTGTTGTAACAAGGCAGAGGCACCCTCTCCTCCATGGATGGGGGAGGAGGGTGCCCACACAGGCCACGTCTTCTTAGACTGTACTTCTTAAGGGGGCTGCAATCTGCTACAACAGCATTCCAGAAAAGTCTGAGCCACGTTTGTGACTGCTAGGTTGTAGACCAGGCTACCCGCCTCCAGACCGGTACCTGGAGGCCTATGCCATCAAGTGGCCAAGTCACCATCCTTTGCAAAATCTTCTACTTTGTCTTCTATCTTTGCCCCTTCCCATCTAGTCATTTTTTTACCTTTTTTGATGCAACCACATTACTGTGAAGAACTTGTAGTATATTCATTTCCACATATGGAGTATTTTTATATTCACTTTTTATTTATTTATGATGTTGAAGCTTTTGATATTATGAACAAAGTTGCCTGCTAGGCACACTCATTTTTTTGAGGGTATAGACTTATAGGAGCTAAATTATCAGGATA